>VXBH01004564.1:0-10844 GCA_013400035.1 Rynchops niger | reverse complement strand
GCACTTTTAAGTCAGCATCTCAGTAAAGCCATTGTAGCCTGGAGAGAGACTGTTTCTCTTGTTGCTGATAACTACAGGCTTGTATAAATGTTTGGCTTTTTGGTAATAACGGAAAATGTTTAAAAACATAATGATAAGTAATTTTTAAGGCTTTAACTGCCATTAACGTTCTTTGGAATACTTTCCACAAGCAAGCATAGTTAACATCAGCAGGACTACTCTCGTAGAAGTACTTGGGGAATGTATTTGCCTCTGTGTACCTGCGGTCTGCATTGGCTGTTTGTCGTCTTTTTTAAGTACTCTTATGAAATTTATTGAGCTTGTATTTTTGAATATGGGTTTAAATATTTTAAATGGGATATTGAGCATTCAGAGCTACTAAAGAAATGGGACTTTTTTGTCTAAAGTCTGTGAGTGGAATAGAACTTCCACTTGAGTTACTCAAATGTAAAATGAGTTAGAATCGCTATTGAAGTAATGATCTTGAGAATAAGTATATAAAATATATATTAGATTAAGGCAGCTGACACTTCCGTAAAACTGGATCAGGATGTGATGGCCAACAGCAGGGAAATTCAACATGTAATCTCGTTATTGTAGTTGGAGTAGTGTTATGAGCTATACTGAAAGTTCCACGGGACCATAATATGAATAGCACGTGGACAGAAAGCTTTTTTGGCCTGAATGTTCTCTACAGTATGATATTATGAACTTTCACGGTATTGTCTTAAACGAGATAAAGAAAGTTTACTTTAATTACCTGTGTATAAAGAATGAAGACTTAGCATAATTGCTGAGAAATTAGTTAGATGCCTTAAGACTTAGGGGTGTTAGTATAAACTATAGTCTCTTTCAAGGCTGGAAGCAGTGCAAAGAGGGATGCTGCTTTAGTTTTTTGAAGCAGATTGAAAATTTGTAGCTATTTCCTTCAAAACTTCCGAATAAGTTCTTATATGGAAATAATTCTTAACAAACTTTTTATTTGCGGCTTGTAAGCTGAGGATTGCAACAGAGCACTAGTACGTAAGGACTAGAAGGCAAAATCAGAAGCGAAAGGGAAATATCCTAGTCTGTTTCTTTTCTCCATCCTGAAAGCCATAGGAAAGTGCAGATTAAAGAACAAAACAACCTGTAATTCGGTGATTTTCATTGTAGAACACTGACTTTGTGGTGCAAGATATTTGCATCTTTAAAAATTCCATCTTTAAAAGGTCCATCTGTAAGGCTAAACTAATCCGAAGTGAGTCTCATTGTTTATTTTGCTCTCAGTAGGAAGCTGATCCATAACCTGTTGTCTGTTTACCAGTGAAAAACTGTGCATGTTACCATATAAATTACATACATAGAATCAGAATCTATAAATCATGGTCTTGCAGTATCTGAAGTTTTGTGACTTGTGTATTTGTACCTTAATGATGATTTCAAGGATGTTTTGAACAGCCTTACTCAGTAAAATATTAATTTCGGATTGCACTTTCTGAAACTTTGTTGTAGTACTTTAAGTACTTCTCCCAAGCGCCCTATACTGCAAGAGAGAAAATTGCACCTATTATTTACAAATATGAAAAGGGAAGACCAGCTAAAACAGCTGAATTTTTCAACTAGTTAGGAATTTGTTCTAGTTATTCCGTTAAGAGTTCTGACCGTTTATGTAAAAGAATTCATGCAACTGTATTTTTTTCTGTGATGTAATTTCATATATTGGTATAGAAAAAAGTGACTCAAATTAGGTGTTTTTGATAGTTGGCTCTTTATCGTCTGAGGATCATGACTTTGACCCATCTGCTGAAATGCTGGTACATGATTATGATGATGAGCGAACTCTTGAAGAAGAGGAAATGATGGAAGAAAGCAAAAATTTCAGCTCTGAAATTGAAGATTTAGAAAAGGTAAGAGCGACTCGCTCTCTCAATAAATGTCCATACATGTTGTAACTTTTCTAGTGAAAAGGATACTTAACCAGTTCCTCAGTTTGTATTGTATAACGTGGTTTCCTGCAACGTGCCCTTGCAGCTTGTTTTAAAAAAAGAAAAGAAAATCAGGTTTGATAAGGATGTAGCAGTGAATCCTCGCAAAAGGGCTGAACTTAGCTTCTCAAAGACATTAGTGTTATGTTCAGTTCTTGTTTTCTTTGTCATTTAGCAGTCTTTTCACTTCCGTAAAGAAATCACTGAAGCAGGTTTTAGAGTCCTACCATCTAATATCACTTATCACTTCTCACTTTTTTAAGTTGGATATAAGTTGAAACTGTACATTTTGCATACATTCGTTAAGCGACAGCTATCTGTATTTCATTCTGTTGGTCAGGTTTTGCTTTTCCAATGTGCAAACAAACAGTCCTGTTGTAGGCGTGATGGATCACATTCATTTGTTCTGTAAATGGTAGTTCTGTGTCTTGAGTTTCATCAGTTTGGCATTTGGTCGGTGTACAAAATGACCAGCATGCTCCTCAGCTTTTCCTATTCCATTTTACACTCTTTAATTACATGTTTTTCCTATTTACACTTCTTGTTCATCTGTGGCAGTGCATCACCCATTTTAAAACTCCTGCTGAGTGCTGAACACCCACAAATTGATGCTGCTTCCATTACTGCTCAGTGACCCACTTACACCACTCAGCATAACTACAGATTTTGGTCAACAGAGTTCCAGAAAGGTGTAATTTTTAGCATCAGATATGAGTCTGTGTTTTTATAGTCCATGTGAAAACAGATTTTATAAATGTGAAGTTGGCAGTGTTTACACTCCTGATGATTTTTTTTTTTTCCTGTCCTGCTACCTTTACGTTTTCACTGATTATGAACTTGCAATTATAATAGTGAAGCAGCTAGCCAAGGCTGGTGGTTAAAATGGACTTGTTACTCCACAAAATTCTCTTATTGCTTCTATAATAGAAGGAAGAACTGAGAGCTGCTCATCTTTAACACTTTACTACTTTAGGTCCCAGTCCTGGAAAGACTTAGACATGAGTTTACGTTTACCCATTATGAAAAGTCTTTGCAGGACCAAGACCTTAGCTGACTAAAGAAAACAAGTAATTTAATCAGTGTTTGAGTTCAACAAGAAATTTTTAAAGGTAATATGACTTTGAAAGGTATAAATATTGGAAAGTATTTTTAATATCTTGATAGCTTGAATCAGGTAACTAAAAAATTCCTCACTGTTTATTGTTTCATTGATTGTACTAGGATGCAAGTGTGAGGATGCTGACTAAAATAATTTGATCAAAAACTCTTGGAAAAACCAAGTTATAAATCAATCCTCTCTCTTGATTTTTGCCTTCTGTATCATTAGTTGTCTTTCTTCCATTACCTTGTCACTGGTCATAAAATATATTGTGTGGGAGAGGAGAAAGGAGGGCTTGAAAGTTGTTATATTTGTTCACTTTTGTGGGGGTTTGCAGCACACTTGCAGGTGTAACTATGTAGGACCAAAGTCCTCAAGTTTTTCTGCATTTTTCTCTTGTAGGGGGTTGTTAATATTCCTAGGATATCTTCTGTCTCGAGGAATTACAGACAAATCATGCTCTACAGTATGAATCAGATAAGGAGCAAATTCCTAATAATTACTCTTTAGTTCCGTCCAGGAAACACTTTTCTTCAGTAGCTTGATGGGACTTCACTATATGCCAAAAGACATGGTTGTGAATTATTTCAGTCCTATGCCTGAAAATATTTTAAACCTTTTATCAAGATTCCTGTTTTCAATTAAGTTTTTCTTGGTTTATTTTTTTGCTTTTGCACTTCAAAAATATGTTTTATCCTTTTAGGCCTGAGCTGTTTACAAGTATTTGGCAATATGTTGAAATGTTTGTACATCCTCTTGTATTAGGAAGGAACCATGCCATTGGAAGATTTACTGGCATTCTATGGCTATGAACCCACGATTTCGGTTATGGCAGGTTCCAGTGCGGATAGTTCTCCAAGTGAACTTGCGGATGAACTTCCAGATATGACTCTAGATAAAGTAAGTCAGAACTGTCTTCTCCTGTATTATGGTTTAAAAGCAGAAATCCAAGTGACTTTAAATGATATTTCACTATCTCTTGACATTACAAAATAAGTATCTTTGTTAATTTCAATATACAGTATTATTCTGAATTCATTCTTTTTTGAGGATATTGAGGATCTGATTCTAATTAATCACACTTACAAATGCATAGCAACTTCAATGGCACTGTGTTACTACAAATGAGAAATGAGTAAGTTAACAGTTCTTCTAAAACACATCCAAAGAACTTGAAATAGTTTTTTTTTCCAGTAGAAGTGGGGTTTTTTGATATATGCAATGTCTAAAAATCATAATTCCTGCTTGCAACATATATGTCAAGTATCAAAAATGCACTCCTGAGTGCTTTGGAATGTTGCTTTCGAATGCATATCATTTGGAAAGGTCTCAACTTTGGAGAGTGGGAGATTGTTTTATGTACAGTGACTATATGTGTTGCATTACTGATGTGAAAACCTGAAACTTGAGGTTTTGTCATTTGCAGCTAACTTTGAATTCTGAGATTTTAATCTGATTTTTGGCTATAAAGCATATGCAGCTAGTAGTTTAGATTATAAAGTATGTAGGTAGTAAGTATATGTCTTTTTTTTTTTTTTTAACTCTCTGTGGGTATGATGTAATGGTAAACTCCACAGAAAGTAGGCTATAATGATGGCTCTGCACATCTGATTCTCATTAGGATTCACGATTGTGTTGAGGCTACAAAAATGTAGCCGGCTTGTTGTCTAATACAGTTCTTTCCCTTCCTAACCTCTAATACAGAGGGGTTCAAATATGTCTACTAGTGGAGGAAGTGTGCTTTTTCTTTCTGTCTTTCTTTCTTTTTTAACCTACAGAAACATTATTTTTTTTTGTGTTTTGGGAAGTTAAAGGTTGTCTATTTTCTGCAACTGTCCTCTCAGCAAAAGTCTACAAAACCAGCCCCGAGTTTAAGGGGTAGCAGCCTTTTAAAGCTTTGGTATATCTGTGATGCAAAGAATGACAGAATTCTGAAGTTTTGAGGCAGTTTCCACTCACGTTTTTCATTGTAAGCAGCTGGAAGAACATATGAGATTGATGCTTGCAGAAGTTGCTTCTTTTGTGTTTATTTTAATAGAAGACAAAGGGGAAATGAACTCCTGTGTTCAACTCTGAAACAAATGGTTATATTTGTTCTTAGATTTAGGAGGAGTAAACTAGCTTTTTAATTAACAGATTATGGTCTGCTAAATTTATTTGTGGTAAAATAATTTATTTTAATTAACGAGACTAGTTTGCTGGATCTAAATGCTCAGCAGTCTATACTTAATAGTCAGTCTGAGGTGGTATTTTTTTTTATTTTAATGATACAGGAGGAAATCGCTAAAGACCTCTTGTCGGGTGATGATGAAGAAACTCAGTCCTCTGCTGATGACTTGACCCCATCAGTTACTTCCCATGAGGCTACTGACTTCTTTCCTCGGCCATTAAGATGTAGGAAACCTACTTTTATGATAGTACTCAAAAAGTTTTAGCGTTACATATAGCTTCCTAGCTTAAAATATCAAAGTTGCAGAGTAGTGCTGACTTCACTGAGAATTGAGAAACGGTGCTTTCCAGGGTGTTGTATGTGAATGTTGTCTTTGGTTGATATTACTGATTACCTGAAAGACTTACATTTGGTACTGTGCTCAAAGCACAAGTAACATTAATTACAAATACAGTAACTTCATAATTAATAGTTAATGTGGTATTGAGGAATACCCTTCATGATTTTCAGTATGTTAGTGAATTACATGAACACGTAACCCGTTCTTTTAAATTAGTGTTTCTCTACTAAAATTTTTGCTGCTGCTTTTAAGCCAGTGACAACTCCGTGCAGCCTGTGGATGTGAACTGGGATGCAGTTTCTTTGTGGTTATTTTCCTTCACACATCCATCATTTTTCCGTAGGCCTTCATGGGGAGAACCAAAGTGGTTTTATATGGGATGAGGCCTATAAACCTATGACCACCAAAATTTCACTACCCATGGAGCTATTATGGGAACAATCTGAGAATCACTGGTTCAGTTATCCAACCTGGACAAGATATTCCTCAGTGCCTGTTGCAGCTCATTTGTTCACTGGAGTACTAGAGCTAGTCAGAGTGGAGGATTTTTATCACAGTTTTAATTTGGCAAGTATCTTAAGCTGTTCCTGGGGGTTTTCATTCCCCTAGAGAAGGGGAATAGTAAAGAGGATGTGCTGCCTTAGTCATCGGCAGTTGTAGCCCTTTACATGCTGCCGATTGTGTAATAAACATAACACATTTTTATTGAAAGAGAGATACAAAACCCTTAAAATTTGTAATGCCCTTCTTTCAGTTAAGCAAACCCCAGGATTGCTGGCACTTAAACATTGCTTGTGAATTGTTAATGACTATGACACTGAAAGTGCGGCAGCTTTGTAAAAAAAAAATAATTAGCCCTTCATCTTGCTGAAGATTAAGAAACAGTCGTCTTTGTTTTCAGCTATCGTGGTTTTCTATGAGAATGTTGCTTTCTCTATTAGTATTTTTGGCTGGACATTTTAGAATCGAATGTCCGCCATTTCAGGGAGGGAGATGTCGGTTCTCTCAGTGCTGTTGGCAGTTTCATCTTTTTTCCCAATCTCTGTCCATTCCTCAGATACTAAGATAACATGAAGTTTTAGATAAACATGTCTAATACATAAATAGGATATTTTATTAAATTTGCATTAATTGGAAAAAATAATTGTCTATGATTATCCAGGCATATTGTTGTTTCATGCATTCAGGTTAGCTTCTTGCTTGCTGTTTCTAACAACAAAAAGAGATAGACTGGTGATGGTAGGAATGACTACAGGAGAAGGCCTCAGTCCATGCAGTCATGGATATTGTCTCTGATGTTGGTGATTCTGTTTAGTTGTGATGAAGCAAAAATTGCAACCCTGTTCATGAGCATGTTATTTCTGAAGTTTGAGAATACAAAATAGGTTCAATCGTGTCAGAACGGTAGATTCCGTTCTGCTGGGGATTATACAGTTATAAAAATAGAATTACTTCAGAACCCAGTACCACAGCATTACAGATTCTAAAATACGAGTTATTCTATGGAGTACTGTATTCAAATTGAGTCAAAAAAAAAAAAAAAGGAAAAAAATTGAAAAGGAATAAGCAGTCTTTTGCTTATTCCATTTTGTACAGCTCTTCTCTATCTTCACTCCATGCTGAGGCAGCTTTGTTTAAAGGAATCTTTTGAGTGCCCATTAAAACTTCTGATGAAGGGGTTTAGTAGGTAATAAAGACATGCCTTCAACTTTACTTTCTTTGTGATTAACCTGAGTCTTAAGTCATAGTCCTGGAAGTTTTTTGTTCTTCTCATATCTTTTCTGCAAGGTACAAGTCTTTATTGAGAAAATTGATGAAGAAAAACTATCTAATTTCCTTTTGACTGTTAGAAATTGTCTCAGTTGCAGTGATGATAAATGTTTCAGTTCTGCAGTGTACAAGTACCAGTGCCTTCAGACTTCATGGTAGTTTGATAGAAATGTAGATCAACAGACTCGCGATAAGTGTCTTCCAGAATAAAAGCAGGTATTCCTTTCAAAAGTAAAGGGTATCTTTTAGTTCTGTGTTTGAACTGAAAATTCTTCCTAGCTAAAACCAAACTTCTTTGTGTCTGAAGCGAACACTACGTGTGATGGAGATAAGGAATCAGATGGTGAAGACGTAGAGGCAGACAATGGTAATTCATCTGAAGATTTGAGAAAGGTAATAATTATATCTTAAAAAGTTAAAAAAAGCTTTACTGTTAAGAAAAATGCATTCAGTTTTATAGTACTTATCTGAAATAGTACCTTAATTCCAGAATTCTTTGCCAAATGCCAGCTTGTGGCATTTTTAATGGTTCCGTACACAAAATACAAAGTTAATAACTTTCTCTACCTTTTCATTACATCTTCAGGAAATAATGGTTGGTTCACAGTACCAGGCTGAAATTCCACCTTACCTTGGCAGATACGGTGATGATGAAAAGGGTAAGTTCTTCTGACTGTTTTTATTTTATGTTTATACATAGCAGTTGATGGAAAAATGTTATTTGTAAGGTAAATTCAATGGCTTAGTGAAAGTCTCAGAGACCTTAACAAAAAAAAAAAAAAAAAAAAGGCACTGGAAAACTGAAGTAACACAACCATATAATTATATCTCAGAAATGTGATTCTTCAACTTTGATGGGACATTCTCAAGAAAACATAGGAGGCTGGATTACAGTGTTAATTCTGAAGTATATAGTAATATTAAGAGGCAAAAAACTGTGGGTCTAGCAGGAAATATTTTCATCTGCGTATGATAACTGGGCTATGAGCATGTAATTTAGTTTACACTGAAGATCTGCAAAACAGTATTTTTCTTTGCTTATTTTGTGGCAAGCACAACAGTGTGGATTACAAAATGAATACAGAAAACAAAGCAATAAACTGTTTTAAATTTCCATAGCATGACTAGAAGATGTAGGTCTCAGGGCACGCTTTCTTTTTAAAAATACGATGTTTTAAGTGTGATGTTATTTCAGTGTAAATTTCAGTTAAAAACTGCAATTGTGCTAGAGTAAAAAAAAGAACTTACTTAATAGATTTTTATTTTGTATCTTTAGAAACCTTTGTTCTGAGAACAGTATAGCACATATAGCTATGGAATTCAAAAAGGAAGTCATAAAAGAAATTTGCTCATGGGTGGACATCTGTGAAATTAAGGAACAATTTGGGGGATCTGTTAATAAATGAAGGGCATTCGATTCTTTTATGTAAATTTTCAACATTCTGTAAGTTACTTCTATGTGAACTGTAGTATTTCATAGGAATACTATTTTAATTAAGTATATTGAGTCTTCTCACCATTATCAGCTGCTTTTTTGAAGAATGATTCTTTGCAGTAGAGAAGAAGAATGTTTGGTATGAATGGAGCTGGAAGCATTAGCAAGTGAACATCTCTTGTGTTCGTTAAGAGACATAGGGAAGCCTCCTCTTTTCTAAGATTCAAGCATGATGCTTATGAGTTGTAAGAAACGGAGGAGTAAGTAACCAGAGAACGACCAGGAAGGGGTTAATCTGACAACTTTCTCTGGAATGAGCTGGTGCTAGAGAGAACCAGTGAGGTTCTTGTCTGGTGGCATGGCCAAGAGCAAAGAGGTAGCTCCCAGACTGGAGAGCCTGAGGAGCTCCTCTTGAGATTGTCAGCCATGGACTCTAGCAAAAAGTGGTGGGTTGTCTTTGTGGGTAAAGGAGGTCAAAGCTGAGTGTCAGCAGTGCTTGGAGAGGTTGGATCTGGCTGTAGGGGTGGATCATTCTGTGAAAGCCTCCTCTGTACCCCCTGAAGAGCTTCTGACAGCAAACAGGGGCTTATATGTCTGCTCTGTAGTCCCATCTGCCAGAATTTTGCTAGCAGGCAGTTCTGCTCTTCTATAAACCTTACACTTGTAACATGTCTGTTTGAAAGCTTTCTGTGTTTTTAAGCCATAACAGAACTTTCAGAGGTGTAATTTTATTCTTCACCTTAGTTTAATGTTGTTTCCTGCAGTTTTATGAGAGATTTGAGAATCTTCATCCCTTCTACTCTAACAGCCATTATGCTTGTGTGTTTGAATTGAAGAACTCTAATTTTGTATTGCCAAGATAGTATGTGAAACGTCATGTGCAATTTAATCTCATCTATTGGTCAGAGTAAAGGATTTAGAGTTTAATCTAGAATTGAAGCATGTGCACAGACTGACAAAGATTCAGGCCATGTCTTGCCTATTTCCAGTAGATTGTCTTTCAAATAAGCTACTTAAGAGGTGCATATATGATTTCAGTGTACTATGAAGGAGGACTATACATCCTGATTGCTTGTAAAGTATGCAGCGTACAAGTTCTTAACAGCATTCAGTTGTTAGTGAATGGAAAAACAAATTACCACACTGAGACCTACTAGATTCCCATTCTGTAAGTAACTTTTGGCAAATTTTAGTTGAAAAATGTCTGATTAGCCACCTCCTCTTTTTTTTTTGACATGTAATATTTGAAATATTAAAGCAATATCCTACACTCTTTTACAGTAAACTATAGTTTATTTTTGAAAACAGCTGAATAAAACTGTGAATGGTTTTGTTAGTTTGTTTATATGAAGATGAAGAATACATACGCGTAATTTGACTTGAAGTGTCTAGCTGTCTGCAAGCTGCTCCTCTGTAAAGACTTTTAATCTCAAGAGTTCCATCCCTTACCTCATCCTCATGGAACCTGAATCTCTTCGCCGTGCCATACAGCAGAGTCTGTCCCTTAACTGAGGCTTTTGGGGAAAAAGTGAGGTGCAATTTAAAAGTGGGATGATGGCGCTTCATTTGATTACTTCTGCATTCCTGTTCTGTGTCTTTCTGAAATAGTTTTTAATGTTACAGCCTTAAAAATGTCACACCTGGTGTTAATGGATTTCTGTTTTAACAGCCTATGAAAATGAAGACCATTTACTTTGGAAACCTGATGTGATCTCAGAAAGTAAAGTTAAAGAATACCTTTTTGAAATGTCCTTAAGAACAAGAAATGAAAACATGATTGGCAGAATTCCTGAAGGACTACATACACGGGACAATGAACAAGTATGTTTTATATCCTGTTCCATTTGTGACAGATTGCTTTGTAATTAACGTGTGCTCTCTTTCTGTGCCTTGTATTACAAAAAAAAGTACAAATACTAAATTTCTTTGTTTTTTTTAATTAGGTGTTACTGGGGTCAGGATCTTATTTGTAATTTTAAGCATGTGTTTAAAATTACAAGTATGTGAACGTTGGCGGTGTTGTGATCTCTGATGTTTCTGATTGCCATGCTGTTGACAAATCC
>VXBH01004562.1:546364-628430 GCA_013400035.1 Rynchops niger | reverse complement strand
AAAAAAAAAAATCAGTTTGGTAAGAAATGTGCACATTTAAAACAAATATAATCGTTTAAAAACTACAGGTATGTTTCTTAAGGATTCCTTTGGCCCCCCCCCCATAAAAAAAGAACAAAACCATAAATCCCAGACATTTTCTATACTTAAAAAAAAAAAAAGTCAAGAGCTAATTCCAGCTGTATCTTCCTGAGGGAGGTGGTAGCGGGTAGGGCCTCCCGGGGCCATATGCCTGCGAACAAACAAAAGCAAGCGTTTATTTTTCGGATTAAGATCACAGTAAACAAGTTAGCTGAGCTTCAGGCGCCATACAAAAAAAATGAGACAACACATCCTTTGCACAGAAAAGGTACCACAGGCAGAGCCCACCGTCCCTTCACGGCGTTTACAGATGCTCTCCTGAAAGCACAAGCTTTAACTTCCACCGCGGGAGAGCGGTTCCGTACGGCACCGGCTCCGCTTCCAGCTGTACCACGGGAGGAGCAACACTTCCACATCAGAAATAAATTCACCCAAAGACAGCACTGAAGACAAGTTAATTCCAAGCTTTAACACCTCTGCATATTCCTTGCTTTTGGCAATGCCGGAAGCAGAAAGGTACAAAAATGTTAAAGCCACGTACATATATACACACGCAGACACACACCTGAAGGGCAGATTTGAAATGCAAATTTTTAATTCCTACAGAAACGTGGGCTTTGCAGTATGTACACTTATGCTTTGTACAGAGTAATGATGTAAATGTAATTTTTGTGGGCTAACTACAGTATCAATTTGAGATGCGTCGATGCCTGTACGCTGTTAGCGGGATTAGTCAGCTTTACTTTGTTAGAGGAAAAAAAATAATTTCCCTCAATTTCTGTTTTAGTTGAGAGCCATCTTATGCTGAAGCAAGGCACGCATTTTTACAGATTGGTTTTTACAGAAAAAAAAAAAATGCATTTGTTACGGAAGCAGCATTTTTCAGCACTCATCCATTTTAATAATAGGTGAAAGATGCCTAAATCCCACCTTGGACATCACTGCAAATTAGGTATCTTTTTGTATTTAAATTTAGATGAGGCATTCTGTACGCCAACTATCCAGTGAAAAAATCCGTTGGAAAATTTAAATTTCATGATAATTTAAAATTATTTCAAAATCTGATCTATTGCAGAGACCAGAAAGTTAATTAAACGCGATGCACTAACGACAGCTATAGGGCTTTGTGTGTTTCTTACTGGTGGGGTTTTTTTGGTGGGCAAGAGGGGCTTCCTTTCATTTCTTTAAAAGAGAAACCCATCTGTATCCTGTCCTGCGGGGACTCTGAGATAACAGCTGAAACTGAAGACACAGGGAGCAAACCTGCGACAGGGGACTCTCACTTCAGCCCGCTCGTGCCAGGCAACCCAAAACGACTTTCTGAACAGAAACCCATTTGTTACCCCCTGTTTTTAAAGGACTCTGAAAAAGCCGTGCAGAATACACTGTTTCCACTATCAGGAAGGTTTTACGTTTGTTTTCAGGGTTTGATTGTAAAAAAAATTAAAAAAGGAAACAAGTTGACTATATGCCACGAAAAATCCTTCCAGTTACATAAATAGCAGCAATCCCTGCACAGAACTACAATTTCGAGGTCTTGTAACAGTTGCACAAGACATTAATCTGGACATTCAGTTGCGCATTACTACAGACTGAAACAGAAATGTCAAACACCTGCACAACAGGATCAAGTTTATTCTTTAGTTTTCTGGAACAGCTGGAAGACACCAACAAATACCCACTACCACAGAGCAACCCATATCCATGGCAGAGGCATTAATTTTGTAAGCACTTTGCAGCAGCACGTTTATTAACCTCTTCAGACCATGTTCTGTATGCTGTAAAAAAAGAATTCAGAGGTGAAAGGGACCAAAGATAATTATTTATGCTGCTATGTGTCACCACTTCCACTTGAATCCCTTTTCAAGGCTTTAAAGCTTTGAAATTTACAGGCAGCAATGCTAGATTCAATTATTGGTTTTGCACCCTAAACCCTTTAAGGTAGCTTCTAATTTTGCTCCAGTGCTGTCAGCCCCGAGGAAATAACGACATCTGAAAGTTCATTTAAAAACACACCAAAAAAAAAAAAAAAAAGAAAGAAAAAAGAAAAATAGAGGAAACAAAAATTTAAAAGGAGATAAAAAACAGCCGGAAAGAGACTTCTGCAGAGGAAATTTTTTAAGGACGCAAATTTACTTGAGTTGAAAAATTTGCCCTTAATCATCATTTCTGTGCATACAAACAAAACCGTTGTCACTGCCCAGTTTAAACACCCTTTCATGGTCCAGCAGACATGTCCTATGCTAGCGACAAGTGAATTATGTTTTGGGCAAGACTACAATATTACCAAAGAGCAATATGCCTCCTATTTAATCATTCAGGTGGCAAACAGCTGGAGAGCTGCGAGGGCAGAGGTTTTATGTCACTGCCGGGCTGTAGATGTCCACGATGCTCGGAGACCCCACAGTTAGGAGACAGCTTTCCAAATGCGAAATAAGAAAGGGGTGCCCTCCCCGAGCCCCCAGTGCAACCCTTTCTGGAAGACAATTCTTGTTCACCTTTGTGATTCCAGACGTAGCCGTTAAGCATGAAGATTTAAGGTTGGGAATGAACTACGCAGGATAAAAGCTAGAGCAGAGTATGGCGTAGCAGACAGACTTTTTTCAAGGATCTATTTTCCAGCCCTAATTAAATACCACACAGACTCCACCAACATCAAAATCCTCTACCGATTTTTCTACATTATTACAGCAGCCCCTGTTATGGATTAGTGCCATTATGCATTTACTCCTTTGTCTCCAGCGTTTTAGGTAAACCGGTGTAAGACAAAATGAGTGATTTTTGAAAACTGATCCTATCAATACACCTCATCCAAATTTGAAATATACTTAAAAAAACCACCGGGGACTAGTTGGGCAGCACAGCCAGGATTCAAGCCCCACTGTTTCCCCAATTAAGCCTTATGTGATCATAATCCATGCTGTCTAGTTTTGCTTATAGCCAAAACCAGTCGTGGAAGGATTTATACTGGCAATGCCTCCTCACTAGACTCAGAGGAAGAGTGTATGGTGGCATACTTGCCTCTTTTTCCACCCCTGTTTCTTGCTGCAACACCAACATAACAACGGAACAAGCTAAAAACAATTCTTACTCCAGTCTTAAAAGCCTCCTCTGCACTAAAAACGCTTCAGACTAGGAGTCGGGGAGGGGCGGAGAAGGGAATCTCACTGCTGCTAACAAGGGTTCAGCTGAACAAGAGTTTAAGAGTTGGGAGCGCTGGGGCAGGCTCCTTGCCGGCTATAGATCTTTTCAGCAGCACCATGTAATCCTGCAGTCGGCAGACAATGCTGAGAACTGTATTAGCAGCTCACAGGCTATTTCTGCTGGGCTTCGGCCTCGACAAGCTGAATCAGACAGAGAAGCACGGGGTACTCTGCAAAAAGCTTCCCCAGCAAAGGCCAAAGGCTCTTCTCTTACAAACTTGGTTTGACAGTATGTGTTTTTATTGTACTGGTTGCCTCAAAACCCCCACACCATAACAATGTCATGGTGCAAAAGTGGTTGTGATAGATAGCACTACCCGAGTCTCCCAACCAGCACTGAAATGAAAAACAAGGCACAACAAGAATCAGAGAAGTGGTAAAAATGCTACAAGACGACTTTCACGCATGCTGTATGACATCACAATTTAATAGCTTGTACTTGCAGTCCCTGCTGTATAAGCAAAGGAGACTGGGATACCACCCAGTACAAACACAGCAGGACAAAATTTATACCTACGTGAAAACGACGATATGCTGCCAATAGCATGGAGAAGCAGCCCCAGAAATCAAACACCAAATTTGACTGTGTTTGTGCTATGCTGTGTAACACAAATGTTGGCGCCCTGGGGAGATGGGCAGATTGGGAAGCAGAAAAGAAAAACTAAGAGTATACACTAAAAAGTGACTTGTCGTGAGCATGTTTCATGAGAGGTAGCTGAACCAGGTCCCAGCAGAAGGCAAATTTCAAATAGTTTTGTGCCTTAGTTGCCATATAAAGGATTGGGAAATAGTGCTGTTACTAAGCAGCTGAGTGCTCTTCCTCCTCTTTCCCTGCTACTGGTCAGTAACCTCCCCACAGGTAGGTAATAGTTCTGACTTACCAAAACAGCAACAGAACTTTAATACGGGTATCTGAAATTTATTTTAAACTAGTATATAGCATTTTAAATACTCCAATTTCTAGTACATGAATATATGCAGATTATGTTTTTATTGGGAACACACCCGCCCCAAAAAAAAAAAAATCACATAAACAAAATCACCTGCTGCTTTCAAGAAGCATTTTCATTCTGTGGCATTTTCATAAACTGATGACAAAGTCACCTTTAATTTTGGATGAGGTTCTGCTATCACGTTCACTTGCTCTCATTTAACCACCCAAAGGTATTTTCCTGTGTACTTTCACAGGCATGTTTATTTCTCTGTCTACTAGAATCTAATGTTTGCATTTAAGTAGTTTTTCAGCTAAGAGAAAGCCAATAAACATTTGCGGGGAAAAATTGATGAAGTCGTAAGAACCTACACTTTAAACAGACCGGGGAGAAACTCTTCTTTTCTCAAAACGTGCAGCTGACAGATTTCCTTATAGAAGAGGAAGACTCCTCTTCTGTAGAAGAGGTTGAAATACTTGCTTTCAGATTATGTCTTCTCAGGCTGCAAGAAGTGTGTGACTTTGTAGCATGTTTGATCTACTTTTAATGAAAAGCAGTGGTGGCATTGTCATGGCATGGCCATTTTCCAGGGGTACACATGGAGGGGCTGGACAAAGCTGGGAAGCTTACCTGTCAGTGCTTTCACTGGCGACACAGCTACTGGGCTAAAACCAGCTCAGGAACACCTACCAGTGCTGCATTCACTCTCGCCAGCCGCGCATGAAGGAAGCCTTACACAGGAGGAGAACAAAACATGCAAAATGGGGCAACATTTTCATACCTGTCTTCCCCTGTCCATCCGATCTTCAGGTCTCTGTGGGTAATTCATTGGTCCACCCAGCCCCTGATACTGATTGGGCTGGAACTGATTTTGGGATTGCAGCATGCGGTTCCAGGCAAGAAGAGGAGCAGCCCCAGCATTTCTGCGTAAAGAAGAAACACACTGCAGCATGAACTTAGCTCCTAGAGAGAGCTTCACATCACAAAAATTCAAATTTTTATAGTCTTGCATGATAAATGATTCGATTTGCCTCAGAGTTAAACACTGTCACATCCAGCTATGGTACTGCAGATGGACACGTTGTTAGAGACAAATGGGGGGTGGGGGAATAATCTTCCAAGGTTCTCCTACCAAAAGGCCACATTTGCTTATTGCTTCACCAGAGCTCAAAAGCTACAGAACCAGGTACTATCACAAGCAGCAAATTCAATTTTACAAACCAGAGATTTATTCAAATTCCTTGGAAGGATTGTGTCCATCTTTTATTTTAGGGGCAAATTTGCCACTTCACCCGCACTGATCTTGAACGTAGATTAAAATCCAGATATCACTAAGTTAGCTAAATGTAACACACCATCCAAAGAGTAAACATGTGTGATACAGGAGAATGAGGCTTTCTTTTCTAAATGTCCAGACTCTTTCTGGGAGTCCATTCTTTCTAGTTAATTGCAGGTTCCAAATGAATTCTTACTGCGAGTATTCTGAATCTAGGGTAGGGGCCTTGGCTGCTTTTTCCCATCCATTATTCTGCTCAATATGTCAGAAGGTCTGATCGGGAAGAAACCTTTTCAAGTTCTATTGATGCCGTTTTCAATTGACCACGGTGACCTAGCAACATAAGCACTAATTGGCATGGACTGACTGACATTTGGTGTACAGTTTATATGGGAACGCAAATTCAACAGCCATTATAATGTAGTTTGCCATCCTAGATTACTAACAGCAAGAAATGTTTTAATTGCCTTTAAGTACCTATTCTAACATTACAATTATAAAGCAACAGGTATAATACATCAAATCATTGTTTGATTAAAAATATTTAGAAAAATGATATAGCCATGATATAGTTTTTAAAGCTGAGCACGGGTAAGGGTACAAATCCTTACAGAATTCATACCAGTTATGTTCCGCAGTACAATATATTGTTGTAAAAGAAAAACACTGGATAGTCGAGACAGTTAATCTTTTCTGACCCCTGTTTAAGAGCGAGTCAGTTGAGCAGTGTGCGGCCAGCCTGCTGAGAGACAGGACTAGCGGAGAGCATGAGCACTGCATCGCGTATTTACCTGCTGCCCTGCTGAACTGAAAGTTACGCTGTACGTCTTCAAAAAGCTTCTGCCTAGATTTGCCGGATTAAACTGTACCACACCGTTCTTCAGCCTTGGAGGAGCAAACCTACCCAAAGGCTGACATATTCTTTCAAATGCCCGCGCAGTTCAGGGAGGAGGTATGACTTTCATGACCAAGGGAGGATTCACGGCCAGCTGTACAGTGTCGGGCAAACCGAGCTTTGAACAACTGAGGAAGTGATGCTGGGAGAGGAAGGTCTTTTAAACACAGATTTCACCAGCTGGAGCAGAGGCAAAGTTGGAATCAACACAGGTTAAACGTAAGATTAAAATGAATGAAAACAGGCTTTTTGGATGTGAAGGCTTTCTGATTTTGAATGCAAATTGCTTTTGGTTTCACGCGAAAGCCTGCAAGACAGCTGCTCCACCTGGTCAAATTAAGACCTGCCCGAATTTTAGAAAGGCAAAAGAAACTCCTGCCATCTCCAGAAAGAAAAATAACTTGATTCCTGTTTATAAAAGTATGAGTCTTACTTGATAAATATGCAATTGGTAAATATGATGTGTAATACATGTACTAAAAATGAACACGCACAAAACCTAAATGGTAATACCAAACTGTGTGGTTTTATTTTTACTTCAGAGGTATGTCTAGAAATGCAAAATGTTATCCAAATAATTCATTAGGAGGAGCAATATTCTATTTAAAGTTAATAGCACATTATACTTTCAGGGACTAAACACTCAAAATCAGTATTCCAAGTACGATACTCCTTTTGATTAAGTATTTTGAGTACTATTTCCCCCCCCTGCCCCATTCCTAGAAAACAGCAGACTTTCCAGGAAGAATACACTACTCAGCCTTAAGGAAAACTACACTGAATGACCTACATAGCCCCAGCTCTAGGACTTCCATCAACAGTCATTCTGTTTCTACAACTTTGCCAACATGCTTGTGATAAGCACCCTCAGGGACTGACAATCACAGGCCAACACTTGCTACACGCCTGGAACAGGGAAGTTTGACACAAATTTCATTTGACATTAATATGTATTTGGCGCAGAGTTTAAACTTTTTATTTTAATAAAGTGCTGCTTAGAGAAGAGTTGGAATATTGGAATATTTAACAAATAAAACACATTAACACTAATATCCCTATCATGTTGGGGCATTTTTGCTTTGAGGCCATCTGAGTGAAACTGGTGATTTTCAGTTTGGGCCACTACATATTCTAGAGGATAAAGCTAGTTGGAAAAGAAAAAAAGAAAGCTGCAATGCATTTTCTGGTCTTAAAACCAGAAATGCAGCTTACACCTTTTTAGTACTCTTAATTCACAGAACTAGGTACTATTTTTAAAAACCAAAGTTTTAGATTTTCATCTGGTAAACAGAAATCAGGAAATTACGAGTCCTTGCAGCACTTGACTTCCTGTTCGTCTAGTGGATGTATTAATTGGCGATTCAAATTACCTGAGGGTGGAGATTTGTAAGCAGCAAAGCTGTGCCTCTCGGGTAACAAAAAAAGAATTGTGCCACTTAGAATATCACATGAGTTGACATTGCCAGTTACTCAAATGCACCGTCCAGAGTTATCTCAACTTACGATTAAACTAAAGCAGATACATACAGGGTAGCTAAAAATGCAACCTCAGTAAACTTTATACAGCAAAACATTTCTGTGTTCCAAACTTAGCCTCTCTGGAAGTCTCTTCTATGAGCAAGTTAAGCAAAAGGATTTGCTTAACCAGACTACAAATTTCCATCATCCAGGAAATCAGGTAGCAAATACATAACCTCTGAAACATATCAGATGACCAGCACTAAAGGCAGAGGATGAAATAATCTTCTGCAATGTCCAATAATGCAGCCCAGTCAGAGCCAGGGCCCGAACAGGACATGCTGAAAGACAACCTGTTCAACGGCAACTCACCAATTTTATTTTACTTGCTGCACACTGAATTGCATCACTAAATATAAAAGTGAGAAATCTTATGCAGGAGACAAGATCATCCAGATTATGAAGAAGCAGCTTTACACTACTGGGGTTTTTTTCCACCCAGGCCTGTGAAGCAAGAGCTAGTTTAGTCCCCGCTGCAATATCATATCCCCAAAACAGCATAAAGGCTCAAAGCTTTCCTGGCAGGGACTGGGCTCCTCGCTTGATGTCGCAAATCAAGGATATCGTAGCCTCCTGCCAACCCACTTCATCTGAAAAGGCTGGAGCAGGGGCTGGCCTGTCCCTCAATTACTTCCTTCTTGGGAACAAAGGTGATAGAGAACAGAAATTCCTTGCCACTCTCCCCAGTAGCACCATGTTACTCCTGGAGCTCCTGAAGCTGCAGCAGCAAGCACGGACAGCCTTGGGGGCAGCGGTACGGGCAAACTGACAACTCCCAGGGAGTTAACTGGGAAACTGAAAACCTCTCAAGGGGGTTTCAGTTCAACAGGTTCAGCCATTTTTTCCTGCACCAAGCCTATCTACCTTTATGTCTCTGTTTAAACTTTGGCGTAAGCCTCCATGCTTATCTCTGTATGGCAACTAACTCAACATCAGCCCTAAGCATCTGTTCGATCTGTTTCCCCAAATCGAACACCTTCCAAGAACATGGCCAAATTACTTATCCTCAGCAAGGAAATTGGCAAGTTAGTGATTTTCATAAACCAGTTTCCTCAGGTCAGGGAACTGAATAGTGAGGTCCATACCACAACACTAGAAGCAGCAGGACAGGTTAGCAGATCGGATCAGGAACACTGTCTATCTGCAAAAACGCTCTGAAGTACCTGGGCAGCGTGCGGTCACTTCTAAAAATATTAGCACAAACCAAGCACAGTAAGCTTATCACAGGACTCTGATTAGAGACAGTAAATTATTACAATTGTAACTTAAAAAAAAAAAAAAGTGTATTTCAAGTGAGAAACAAACAGAATTTCTGTCTGAAAGAAGTTATTTATATGTGAATTGGGAAACTCTTCCACTTTGCAAAAATAAACAGCCTGGTAAAATGACAGAAGGATGGCATTGTAAAAGTAGTGACAAACTACAGGCCTGTAGCAACATTTCACAAAATGGTACTATATAAATTGGATTTAATTAAGGTGTGGGAATAGCAACTCCCACTGACAACGCAATATTGAAGTTTGTAATGCAAGATTCATTTATAATGGAATATTCCACACTGATGTGGCACAGGACAAGGGAGCCAGACTTATTTCAATAGGGATCAAAATGGTTGCCATGGAAAGCGTGATTGCGGAGAGCTCAATAAATTCTCCCAAAGCTGATATTTTCAATGGTTAACATTCACAAATAAAACCACAAAAAAAAAAAAGTTGTGCCTCAGAGCAGGAACTTCAATGATCTCACATACACTCTCATTCCTCCATAAACATAAATAAATATCATTATTCATAGCTTTCACAGGTACACTGGAGTTTATAAAGTCCATCTGACTTAAGGACATACAACCTATCAATGAAGGAGTGCATGTAAAACATCCCTTATTATCAAACCATGTCACATTCCTTCTATTCGATGGCACTTATTGGACTGCAGATTCCATAATCCTTCCCTGAGTCCCTTCTGCATTTAATTCAGTTCAGTCTTAAGTAGTTAAAGAAACTGTTTTCAGTGGCAACTAATAACTACTGACCTACAGTGACACTGCCCTACAATAGGCTTGTCAGGCCTGAAAAACTTGTACCAAAGAAGCTGATTAGGACTTCAAGAGGTTTGTAGCAAGAATCAATGGCTAGTCTGTACTAATGCTGCGGTTGCGGCACAGAAATGATAAAAGTGGAACACCATTAGTTATGCCTCATTAAGCTCCACAGCCCTCCTAAAAAGAAATTTGTTTAGCCTGTCCAAAATCTAATGCAGTTTTAAGCTCTCTGTGTTCAATTTCATAGTATCTCAAAAGCTTCAATAAGATAAAGGCCAAAGAACCAAGAACGCACCAAAGCACCAACAGTAAAGTTAATTTTGAAGTCTGAGTTTTATTGGAAAGTGTTTTTGCCTTCTTTTTTTAATACAAAGTACTCAAGCCTTTTAAAGGCTGAACACCACATAGTGCACTCACAAAATATAAATAAATCATGGACATTAATTAACCTTAAAAAAACCTGCTGTTCAGCATGATTCAAACAACAAAGTTCAAAACAAAGAGGAAAAAGTGGTGAAGCCCAGCAGAAGCAAGTACATCCCCCCTCGGGCACATTTTACAAAACTTCAATCCCTCTTGCCTTACCTCTGTGGTGTCTGTTGAAACAAGGGCGTAGGACCTCGCCAAGACTCCTGGGGTCTAAGATCTAGAGGGTAAAACAAAATGTTAAAACAAAAAAGAGCAAGTATACTTAAAGAACTGTGTTCCACCATTTCCAACCAAGTCGTTGGTTACTATTGCTGATTTTGATAGAGCCCTTATGTCCATCAGTTGCAAACTTAGTACTAATCAACCAAGGGTAACTTTTTTTTTTTTTAATATGTCAAATAAGATTCAAGTTATAAGAAGAATGAATTTTAATTGCTGGAACTAGCATCAGTTAGTGCTTGGACACTTCACAGGTATCTTCTCTTGAATGATTAAAAATGCAAACCCATGTCTGTTACCGTAACAACCGAAGACTTCACTTGATGTTTACATTTCTTAGAAATACATGCCTCACTACACCAAAAAAAAAAAAAAAATATAGATACATATACACACGTGCACACTGCTGTGTCATCAACACAACACACCATGTTTGTGAGAAACAAATATTTAATACTCAAAATACGTGCAAATTTCCCTCCGATTAGGCTGAGTTATTCTATAAAGCAAACTAAAAGAATGCCCAAAGCGCTTAATAAAGCAAACAATTCCACTTTATTCATGTTTTATATATATATATATAGTTATATTTAGGATATATTTAAGTATAGTAAAATATATTTAAAAGTTAACCTAGACAATGATAATATAATAAAAATTTAAAATGATAATACATAACCTCTAGTGATAATACAATAATAAAGATCTATTAGTGATCTGCCAGATAACGTAATCAGACTGAATTAAACCTTTTCGTGTACAAGG
Source organism: Rynchops niger (assembly GCA_013400035.1). Classification (NCBI taxonomy): domain Eukaryota; kingdom Metazoa; phylum Chordata; class Aves; order Charadriiformes; family Laridae; genus Rynchops; species Rynchops niger. The sequence continues at coordinate 617,071 of VXBH01004562.1, read as the reverse complement.
TTGGCCAGAGACCTATCACTGCAGTTATAAGAAACTGTGGTGAAAAAGACCACCCAGTTCTCAATTGTTCCTTCTCCCCAAACTAACTCTTTACAAAGATGTAGCAGCGACAACATTGCTTTAAGAGGACATGCAATTAAACGGTTGTTGTCCTTCTAAATAAACTGGTCAGTAAACAGGATAAAAGAAATCGCTAATCAATAGCTCCCCAGTCAGTCCACAACACTCAAATTGTGCATCAATCAAAAGCTTCAGTTTCAGTGACACCTTTGATTATTTTCAATGGTGTTTAAGTGTGACCTAATTTCAACAGCTGGTTCCAGAAGCTGTCTAATGGATGCACTGCGATGGGACAGCAACGCCCTGCTAAACCGCCAATATTCAAGTACACTAAAGCTTTGCGATAATTTGAAAGAAAAGAAAAAAAAAAAAAAACCAGACAGAGGAAAAACCTGCACCTCTCTCCTAACTCTGTCTGGATTGTTAGCAGGCTGTAATGGTCTGACCCGGACAGAAACCTTTCACGGCAGCACTCGAGCGTGCAGGGGAGGGTGCAGGCAGCCTCCATCGAAGAGAACACCGTTTCATCTGGGGAAATAAATTCTGAGGCCCAGCAGCTCTGCCGTTCCTGCCTGGGCCTCCTCCGGGCAGAGTCATCCAGCCCACCCAGCCCAGCAACATCCCGAGCTGCAGAGGGGTACATGCTGCGTTTTATTTATTCATTAAACATTGCATATATACACACCCATCAACCAACATATACGCACCCATATACTGTTACTAACTGATGCTCCTAATGAGGTATAATTGCTTATTTCATATACACTGTAACCAAACCAGTCGAAAGCATCACAAGGACTAAAGATGGGTACGTGCCACTTTTATACTGATCAGCCTGTGAATTACAAGGACTTTCACATGCATAAACAGGCTGTATGAACACGATGCTTTAGTGATGATGTGTCTGCTTTTGAATACAAGATTAGGGCAACACAAGAAAACCCAGGCTCACAATGGCGTCTTCCGCTACTCTGGGGAGCGATTAAGACACAATGTTAAACTGAAGCTTAAAAAAAAAAAAGCAAACCACCAGTGAAAAGATGAAATTGCTAAAAAAAAAAGTATAAATTGGTGTAACCCTTCAGAGCGTCACTACTTTCAATCCAAAAATAACCTAAAAGGACTTTTTATTTCTAATAATTTCAAAGTTTCACAGACACCAGCACCACGGAAATACGTGCAATGTAGCAGAACTACAGTCTGCTAAAAACATTTTCGGATGCACAAAACTGCTCTATCTGTAGCTGCTAACACCTGTAGTTCTTCATCTGCAGTTGCCACAATGAGGGCTAGGTTTTGACTCCGTCACCATAACCAGACCTGCAGTTTTCCTAAGCCTGTCTCAGTTCTTTTGCTTGCTGGGAGACACAAACTTCCAGAAAAAAACAACAACAACTCAAAACTATATTCCATGGAGAATATTGGCGATTATTCCACCCTTCTCCTCTGTGCAGGCTGAGCAAGGCAAGAACCCCAAGTATCCGGACAATTATACAGACTAATACAGCCTCTCCCTCCCTGATCCTCCCTGGTCAGAGCATCACATTTTAATTGAAGTTTATTAACACATTTTCCATTCCACTGCCAGCATCAAATGGTGCTCTAGTGAGAAACCCGGTGAGATGATGCTGGTCTCACCCTGGTCCAGTGTTTCCCACTCATACAGACCCCTGCTTAAGGGCTAGTTAAAAACACGTGTCCTGTTTAATCACTTCCTTTCCATCTGAAAAAGAAAGGAACCATCTCTCCTGCCGTAACCACATCTTTTTGCAGCTCTAGGGAATGGTTTAAGAAATAGTTTAATGAAATCATCATAAAAACATTTAAAGCTACCTTATTACTATTCATTTGTATAGCTCTGTCAGAGAACAATCTTTGAGGGAAAAAGCTTGGAGCAGTGAATTACACTTCAAAAAAGCACAAAATTGGAGAAGAAATGACAATTAATATTTTCTTCAGTCCTCAAAACTTAGGCATTTCCTAGAGCTATAAGGCCAAGTAAACTGCCTTCTGTAGCAGCTCCTCAAGTAACAATTTATCTAATCAGTGTGGCAATCAAAGATGAGATTTTGTGTTTACTGATTGCACTAATCAAAAATCACTTTTCAAATGCAGCTAATTGACAAGTTTACTGACTGAAATGAAAGTCATAAATCAGATATCACATGCTGCAGAAACCAAATATGCCATTCACTGACACACTGCACTTGACTCTCCAAGTTATCAGCACAGACAATTATTCATCAACTGAAAATTGGCACATCAAAGTCAAATCAGAGAACAACAGTAAGGAACACCCACAGCAGGCTCTTGAGGAAGAGATGGCACTTTGGTTGACCGCATTGCCCTTCTAGAGTCTAATTTTACTTCATCATACATATAAAAACATAATACGTAAAATGAAAAGTTGCTCTGCATCAATCCCACAAAATGTGGGAATTTTAACTGCATCGGCTCTAGTTTTTCAGGACTGTATGGGTTCCAGAGGCTTCCCAATCCAATTATGCCACAACATACAGCTGTTCTCTCACAATTATATAGCTGATGAAGGCGACTCTGACACAAGAGATAACCTGCCCCATTGAGAAAACTCAGCTTATGCCTTCCCATTCCTTCTAATTTTATTTTCTAGTTGAAGATCATCTGTGCTTTGACACAGACGTTTGTGCTTGAACTGAAGGGGGTGCCTGCAAAAGGCAGGAAGATAGTTAAGCTGTCAGATCTCGGGACACCTTTTGGTACTCCTGGACAGAACATTGTCTGAGTGTAACGCCCACGTGCTCAATTCTGACCACAAATTTCCCTCAGAGCAAACCCACTGTCCATGCGGACTGCTTCTGTTCAATAAGACGGCCACCACCTACTGCAGCGAGGTTCAGAGAGCTGCTGACATGCTCCCACCTTGACAGGTTTGCTTCCCACTCAACCCACAAAATCTATAATCCAGGATGTGTTATGGTGTCTAGGTGTGATCCCATTTCCAAAAGGACACTTCAGTTTGGATGTCAGAAAGGCTGATTTCAGCAGAAATGTTGGGCTATGACACTTGGAGGTATCCTTCTAACATGGGTTTAAGCAAGGGTTCAACCCTTTATCCAGGCCTCTACCAGGGTCTCTACCTGAGGAAAGTGGACTTAAGACACACGCAGCCACTTGGCATTGATTAAGTCAACCACCACTGCTGTTAGCTGTAAAGACTTCACATTGCAGTCTGTTTAAATCAGAAGTTAATTAGTGTTTAAGACTAATCTCCTAGGACAGCTAGCTATCATCAGCATAAGAGGAGGAGAAACACAAGAAAATTAACTGACAAAGAATACATTTGCAGCATGTTGCACTATAGTCTCCCACAAAAACGGAGAGTGACAGGAACCAGCTTCTTGACTTTGGGATGAAGGGCCCTGGAGAGCAACAGCAGGCACACAACCCCTGCTTTGTGAAAAAGCCTTTGTACGACTGCTAGCAGTGGCATGTGAAGCAGTGCACCGCAATGGTGGCTAGAGGCACCAGCAGGTTGACCTGGTCCCTCTTTTTGCTACACGAACAGGGAAGCACAAGATCAACCTCTGGGAAAAAAAAAACAGCACTAAGGAAAGTGGCAAAATAAGAGAAAGAAGGAACGGAGGAACAAAACAAAAAAAACCCAAAAGCCTTGCTTTCAGATTGGCCAGGCACACCTGCAGCACAGCAACTAGGGATGCCTGAGGCAATTTGAGGGCAAGGAAGAGACAGAAGATGAGGGGAGGAAGGGATGGGTAAAAGAGAGCCCCCAGACAGTTTTTCTGAGGCCAACAGATGGACTGGGATTTCATACCGATCAGTGGATTCAAGCCTCCTCAACCTGAAAGAACGATGGCATGGGGGCATATTTTTGTACATGAAGTGCTTCCTACACAACACAAGGTGCTCAGAGGACGACAGCTTTTTAAGTACTTAATTGGCAAGATCAGTTCCACGTACGTAAGGCAGAGAAAACTGCTTTGAAATAAGTATTTCCCACAAAGCATCAAGACTCGAGCTTCGGAAGACCTGAACAGCAGTATAGGGACTGATGGTCTCACGATTATTTTCTCTCTCCCCAAAACCATGCAGACTTCCTCTTTTTGGAGATTAATAAAAAACTTGATGCCTATCTGCTAGTTCTGCTTTCCCATTCCCCACACTCTCCTTTTTAAATCATATCTCTTGTTTGTTTAAAAACCGCTTGTTTTCCTTTAATCAAAGTCCAGGCTCTCATATTCAATCCATCTCTCCACTTAAACCAATCTGATTCCTTGCACAAGAAAGCTTCCGCACCCGCTACTCCACTACACTTCATCTACTTTGGGACTGGAATAAGTTTAATTCAGAGAGGCCATCAATATTTCTTATTGGCTGTTTCATATGCAAAACCAAAATGCAAGTCAAGTATAAAAAGGCTGACAGCTTCACTGTGCAGAAATCTGGTCTTCTATACGTGACAGAACGTTGGAGTTCAAACTTTTATCTGTGTCAGCTGTTAAAACTTCAAATGCTTGTGTAATTCAATATTGCAAGAATTCAGCTGAACAGTGAGAACTTCTTACTTTAAAGCACCTTTTTAGGCAGCTTATCCAAGTTTCCTCCTATCTCAATCCAACCATTACAGAAATGCAGCTCCTGATCACAGGTGAAGAGACAGGACTCTCTAACTAGCATCCTTTTTGGGAACCCTTCGTGCAGGCATTCCTTCCCATGATGAAGAACTCCACTTCAGGTCACACAGGATTTATCTTACCATTTCCAGTGACCTACTTGTTCACCAAGCCAACAGCAGTGGCATCCCTGACCATCTCCTACCACCTCTTTGCCAGAAGTTCCAACACCTACTGCAGGCAGGAGGAGCCAATACAGGCCTGTGAATAAGCAATTTCAGTTTGGTCTGGTGTCTCAGCACCAATCATAGCTCTGCTGTCAGTCCTACAGTCTCTCCTGATCTGACACCATGCCTTGTACATTAGCTACTTTCTGTGACCAGCACCCGCCTCTTGTTCTCTTCAGACACAAAGCACCAAGCTTCTACTAAGGCTGATGACGCTGGCGATATTGAGTCTCAGCCACATACTGAACACATTCCAGATAACAGACACTAGGAACCCTTAGAAGACAAAGTGCTATTTTTCCTATTGCATTTGAATACCGGGCACAGTATTCAAAATAGGATCTCACTTACAAGCACATAATTACATTTCAGTAAATTTCACTACAGCCATTCCATAAAGGAAGAGCAACAGAGAAGAGCAACACAAGGATAATGAAGATGGATGCCCGAATCCACTTTTTATTTGTAATAGTACAACAGACCAAAACAAAACTGTAATATTTTTCAAACTCTGAAATGCAGAAAGCAGAACCCACTTACTTGACAACAATTTAGGAATCTGCTGCTGCCCACTCATAAGCGGCCTGGTGTATGGGCTCCCGTAAGTTCCAAGAGGTACTGCATTGGCATACATTCCTGGCATCCCTCTTTCCCTTGGCATTGTATGGCTATTATGTGTAAGAAATGGAAAGAAGAAAGAATATGAACGTCACGTTACAGCACAGCTGCTACCCAGTCCATCAAACATCCCAGCTCTCTCCAGTGAGTCAGTGGAGATGCGCACAAGCACAATGCAATGACTCGCCTACAGATCAGGGTCCCAGTCACACCACAAACAAAGCACAGGCTTTGTGAGCTGGTCCCAGCAAAAATTCGGAAGGTTCCATAGCAAGTCACAATAAGCAGAAAAAACCCCATGCATTTCCTGCAAATTGCCTAAGAGTTCAGTAAAACTGAACCACTGTCACATTTCCCAGAAGTGAGTTGATACAGACACGGGACCTGCAAAACATTGGCGTGCCAATGCTTGCCAGGCCTTTACTGGTTTTCCTGCACAGAAGTACAGTCACATCAAAACTTCGATGCTTGTAATGTCTGCCACCCTGGACAGCAATTGAATGAGACATCATATGTGATCAATAACACAGCTATAATTTATTTTTTTTAATAACTATGACATGGAAGAACAGAAGATGGTTCCAAGTGTACCACTGGGTGTAGCTTCCAACACCCAAATGGAAGGAAGGGTGTTGCTCTTTCTTCTTCCAGCTCCTCCAGAGCCACAAGATGAAGAAGAAAGTATTTTCTGTTCCTAAACAGACACTCATGTTCAGTTGCTCACAGAGTTTTACTTGCTAGTAATACAATCTCCTCTAAAACATTCTCTTTTATGGCTCTGATAAACATATGGCTCCTTGCCCTCCTCAGTAAGGAAAAACATTTAATTTTATCTGTTAATACATAACCCCAGCTCATTCTCTCGTCCTGCACTCAGAAGCATTCTTGTACTACACCACAGCACGGGAAAGTTACCTGGACTTCTGGAGAACTAATAAAAACTGCGACAACATCTTGAAAATTGACAGTCAAAGGGATTGTATGGTGTAACACATACTTCATACACGTGTTTTTACAACTTCTTCGTTTTTAAAAGCATAAAAGACAATCCTGTCTTCATAATAGTTTTAATTATCACTTGTGTGCAATAGTCTCACTGTACCTTCAATACTTCAAGCAAGTAACCACCAAAAAAGTTGAAAAAAAACAGTGGGAAAGCTAGTTAGAAACATTTAGTAGCATCTTCCCCCAAATCAAGAAGGCGGCAAGGCATTACTGCAAAATTATAGTAATATGCAGCTTTCATCAATACTGAATTTAAATATCAGATGCCAAAATTTCCAACATGGAACACCAGCACCTAACCTCTGACAGTCCATCCCCACCCCCTTTGTGTTGTGGGGCTTGTTTGTTTTTTAATTTAAAAAAGCAATAAATGAGTATTCATACAGTCATCGCAGTGAGACAGTCAATAACAACGCTACCAATCTTACCCTAAAGTTCTAAACGCTGACTGGTCCAAATGGACTGGTTTTCTGTCTCTGTTAAAACCAAGCTGTGGTCTCCAAGGCCTGCCATCATTGTTGGTTTTCTCCCAGTCTCCTGGCTTCAGAACTGGAGCAGGTTTCCTTAACATTAAAAATAGTTCCATAAATACTTAATCTGAGTATTTGCTCTGATAATGAAAGAAAATGGAATTATTTGAAAACGGACAACTGATACTTACTTTGCACCAGGTAGCACTATAGCCTTGAAAACAAAGTCTTCATCAAATTGTGGATCTTTGAAAGAGATACTAGGAGAAAGTAATTGAGGATTAAGTTTACTTGATTAGTAAGACAAGCAAGATTAATAAGTAATTGGTGCTTTATTAACAGTGACATACAACACAGAAAAGGTTAAGATTCAAGAACCCACAACTTAAACTGCAAAGTGCATTTCTTGCACATGGATACACTGACTATATGGGACTTGGATGACTCAATTATTTTCCACAGGGCGATCTTTTTCCTCCCCTGTATCAATACCGAGCCCAAAAGAAAGTTTAACCGTTTTCTAGACATTAGTCCTATGTATGGTAATGAAAGTATATTCTGCAAACCCTTGAGCACAAATCCTCTAGTCAAAGCACTGATTGTACTTGATTAAGTTCAAAGGCTGCCATGGTACAGACAGGAAGGGTATCAGCTTGCTAGGTAGTCTAGTCAAAAGTGTACAAAACTTAGAAGTGGGCTTTCCTGGGCCAGGGAGTTTTTATCCTGAAAGGCGTCTTTGCAGTTATATGCAGTTCTCATGGAGGGATATACACGTATTTTCAGTGACATCTCACAGACCCTGCATTTTGACCTGTCTAGAATTAGACAAACTAAATAGTAATACAGTAAGAAGCGTCTGAAAGCTTAATTTCTGCTGGTACAACGCATTATATAGTGGTTTGGGTTTGTTCTAGGAAAATTCATCCACGTTCCTCGCAATTCCAATCTCCCGGTGTACGTACCCAGGTCTCAGGTAGGTCCACTAGGGACGTGTTTGAAGTACACAGCACCAGCCTGCTTCCTGTTCTCTCACTACCTACCATCTGATGTAGAAGAATGCTTGGGATGCCAAGAAAGATAAAAGCAAACAACTAAGCAGAATAATCTCACTCTTCCAACCGAAATACATCTGTTTTCCAGCACGGAGAATGAATGAGGCTTGAAGGAAAGAGAATAATGGTTCTTTGGAAAATTCAGCTAAAGTCACAAGAACTGAAGAGCGGAATCATGACTGCTCATATTATCTCAAAAGACAGGAAGAAAAATCCTTGCAATAGAGAAATGGACAGAAGCATAAAACAATTCAAACCTCCTGACAATGGCAGATGGAAAGCCAAAAACTACCTTTAACTCATCACTCAAAGTAACTAAATGCCCATTTCAAAACATCCATATCCTGACAAGCCACAACTTAGCATTTCTTACTGCCTGTAGACAGTTGTTCCAGTTGAACCAAGTTACGCCTCCTTGGTGGAAAAAATTATGCAGACAGACCACAAGTGGTTTTCAGCGTCTCAAGTATCTTACGTGGCTCGAGAAGTAAAAGGTTATAGGCTCCAGCATTACATACACATTATACTGTGCCAAATTAAGTGAGAATGACATACAACACACTAGATCTACAGAAATTTGCTGTCATGTGCCAGAGTAATTAAAACCTTCTGCAACCACAAGATTTACTCTTGGAAACCCTGCATTGTTTTTTATTCATTAGGAAGCTTCTTATTCTCCCAAACATCCCATTCAGGCCAAGTTAGTATCACTCCTTTACTTCTTAAAGACATGAAGCTTATATTTGCAGGCATCCTCTGGGAATTGCTAGAAATAAAAATGGATACAAATCTAAGAGGCAAAAGTCAGGAGCTGGAGGGCTTTCAATCAATACCCAATTCTATTTCAGAGGGTTGCTCTCACAAACATTTTGTTTTCTTTAATTTAAAAGACTTGATACAGACTATCAAGTTCTGTAGGTGTTGCTCTTTGCTTGCTAAAGACCCAGAAGACCCAAGAGAGAGCAAGCAGAAAAGCAACAGCAGGAAAGATGAGGTATTTCTGAAGGGATGAAACACACTGGGTTTGATGCACTGAGAAACAACTGTTTTGGACCTCTCTGCAAGGCATGCCACTATGCACACTCTGCTTAACCACCCTAATCCAAGCCCACTGTGTTAGAACACAATATACAAATATTCTGGATTCAATTTTCACAGAAACCCAGAAACATTTAATGTAAAAGCTTCAATTTTATTCAGAGATGGATTCTGTTGCCAATTCAATGAACACAAGCCATCAGAATAAAATGAGTTTTGGCTGCTGTGTTTTGTACGCCATTGCATTAAACTCCAGAGTTTACTTACCTGACCGCAGAATTTTGTGTAAGATCACGCAGCATTGGAACAGGAGACTCCACTGTCCTGGTAACGAAAAAAACCCTGTCAAAATGTCATGTAACACACTTCTCCCCATTTGCTCCACTTTCTCTGTTGCTACCGCTCCTGTTCATCTGTCAACTAAGACAGGGACACATAAAAGGGATGTCAAAATCAACTTGCCCTTCCCCTAAATCAAATACTTCTATAAGCAATGGAATTACTGGATCCTTATTTCTTAGTGTCATTACTTTTTCAGCTGATCTGTGTGGATTCTCTAATGTCTAACAGTAGGTTCACACACTTCCCACTACCCACCAGCCTGTTTACAAACCTTAGTACTGTTCTGCACCTTGAAATCTCCCTGCACTGCTAGGGTTTGATTATTACAAGGCAACAGCTTCTCAGAGGGCACAAGAAGACCAGAGAGACAGATACACACATGCAGCACCATGAAGACAAACCTGCTTCACTAGGAAGAAAAAGGCTTTGAAGTAAAATAAAAATTATCAGCAGTTGTACACAGCACTTAAGAGTCTCCTTTCTAACTGAGATTTAATAAGCTGACATGCAGTTGCACCTTAACCCTTTCCTTCTTTCCTCCAGAAAACTTTACCCCTTCAATTCAAGCAGACACACAACGCGCTCGAGAAAATCACTCTTATCAATCAGAAACCAGATTTCTTTGTTCACCCTGCTGTGCACTACTGGCACAGACCCATGTTATACACAGAGGTCACAAACTGCACACATGCTGGCCAAATTAGACCCAAACTCCTTTAGCAAAGTAAGACTTATTCTGAAGTGGCAATATAAACGCCTGCTCATCACCATAGAATTCCTAACAAACTACTTCTCCAGGTAAAAAAATTACCCATTTCTCATGCCCTATCTAGGGAAGGCAATGCCAGAAGAGTCTTTTTTTCCTGCATTGTGCTATTGTCTCCAAGAACAGCTCTGACTTGCTCATATTCTTCACAAGCCATGACAAGAATAGAGAAATGTATATTAGTGAGTGTGACCTAGGATACATTATCCGTCCAACAAAATCGGAGTGTTTGTGCATTTAATGCAAATGAGTTACTGAACACCTGCTTACGCCTCTAAGCAGAGTTAGATAAATGAATGCATATCCTACAATGTGAAGATTACACTGATAATTTCTCAAACTAAATGCATTATCTAGAAAACAAAAAAATATTAGCATTTTTTGTATGTGTAGCTGGTAACAGTCCTGAATTTAGTGCTATAGCCTAAATGGAAAACAGCAAAATATATCTAATATATCTCTATCTGGATTTTTCTTAATGCAATTAAGATTAGCATACAAAAAGCAGAGTAGCTGGGTTTTTTTGGTTTGGTTGTTTTTTTTTTTTTTCCTTAAACAGCACGCCCTATTGGAAGCTACAGGCTGCATTAGATTAACATTCATACAAAAGCAAAGAGGCCAAAACAACATGACCTTACTGAATAAGGCTACTGATCACTACTACTTTTATTATATAGGCCCTGTTTACCTATCAAAGTTCAAATATTACTACATACATAAAAATCAGTCTTCCATAGATGAAATGACAAACACAAAAAAAGATTCATTAGCAATCAAACACACACATTAGGGTGCTTTAAAGATTTTTTGATGCTGCTTTAAAAGCCTAGTTCTGAAATAAAAAAAAGATAGGATCATAGAATGGGAGTGTTACTTGCCTGTTTTTTTAACGTATGCTGATGATAATACACACTAAAGACCTAGTGGAAAGCATGTTTAACCTCAGAACTAAATGCATTGCCTTGTCAGGAGTTTTAGGTTTCTCATTGTGGGCACAAAGATACTTTTATTTAAATGCAGACATAACTGAAGGAAATGTCCTTTAGCATCAAACAACCCATACGAAAAGCCATACTCACTGATCTGGAAGAACGGCATTTTCATTCAGTGTAAGCTTTCCCTGGATTCCATGGCACAGCTCTGGCGGTATATCAACTGGCTATGAAAAAACAATTTTTCAGCTGAAGCACTTCATGAGACCTCCACCCTCACCATTTACGCAATCCCTTAAGAACAAGTACAACCTACCTCTGTATTTTTGGTCTTGTACTGCTCTACAATAAAGTCACAAAGCGGATGGTGTTTTCCAACAAAGAGAACATCACCTCCAAGGCTATTTCTTCTGCCTAGGAAAGATAAAGCAGATGGGATATAAGTTCAGAGCCAAGAGTGATGGAATGAATACAGCAGATCAGCACACCGTCCTGTTGACATCTCCACAGAAGGAAAGCTTCAGTGTGACTTAGGAGAAAGCTTTGAACATTCCTTGAGAGTAGTGGAAGGACAGTGTCTCTGCCCAGAGGAGGATGTCTCCGGTCACAAGAGTAGTCGGCCGACAGTAAAACAGGAATCTTGTGTTCATTAGGAGGAATGTTCAACTTAGAACAGAAAAATGTTGAAGATACAGAAAGGCTAGGTATAAAAAAAACCAAAACAAAACACACAACAAACCCCAAACCAAAACCCCCCAAACCCCACACACCTTCCACGCAGTTTACCTACAAGAACCGGCTATTATTTTTGTACAATGGAGAAAGTAACACATATATTTGCCAACATAAGGTAACAGAAAACTTCAGATATCGTAAATGGACACAGCCAGCCTACCAGGCAGAACAGCCAATACACCTATCAGGTTTTACCATCAACTCTAGCCATGGAAACAGTTTATTCTTTTGATTGCTACATATTCATCTAACAAGTACTTTGCCAGTGTATACGGGCAGAAGCTTTCCATACGATTAAGCTGCCGTCTAATTTGCAGGTTAAGTCTTATGCAGGTCTACTTGAGTAAAAGAGAAGTGAAAGCTACAAAAACAAACCCATCAAGGATCATTCTAATTACCAGCACCATCCATAAAGAAGAGACTACAGCTTGCCATAATTCAGTCTAACCAAACATCTATTATACCTTGCTCATTTAGGGTGAGACACGATAGTAATAATAAACTGTAACAAAATATCACAATTCTTACTTTCTTCAGGAGTAAGGTCAGGGTAGACTTCTTCCAGGGCAGCTCTAAGGCGTCGTTCATCAACAAATGGCAACAACGCAACACCTAGTAAAATAAAACCATTTTTTTTTCCCCACACTTGTTGAAAAAAAAAAAAAAACCAAAACCAAAAGCAAAAACGACACTAGTATGGAAAGCTCCAATAGATTCTTTACCTGAAAAACAACTGTTGCATCGGTCACAGAAAAGAAAACCCTGCATTTTCAGAGGTTGTGACCATGCAGGCTGTTTAGAGAAAAATAGTTCAGTGGTGGTGCTGGTTGAAAAGGGAAGCTCATCTCGAAGCACCACACCACTCTCCTCCTCCCTGGTCCTGGGTAGGCACTGGGAGGCAGTAACCTCTACCCGCACCTGCAGCTTTTAGGAGCAAGATGAGCTCAGTAAGACAGTCATTATTTGTTTCATTTGCTATAGATACTCCCCTGACAGAACTCAATGCTACTTTATTCAAATTAATTTATTAAGAGGCAACAATGGACGAAATCACTCCAAGTTCATCGAGGAGGTGATACAGATATTATACATTAGGGACTATTCACACCAGCTATTAATTTTACTCCCAAGATAACACGGGGGGTCCTTTCGGGATCAAAATCTCTCACTAAGCAGCACATCTCAGAGCCCACACAATCATACTGGATGAAGCTGGCGAATGGCCTTCCATGGTATGCTCCAGTATATGTTGCCTTCTGTTTTCTTCTATTATAAAATCCAGAAAAGCACTAAGAACTTCTTCAAATATTTACTTCTGTCGCCCTTATTACTGGTTGGAATCTGGAGTAATTATTTTAGTTTTTATTTCCCTTACCACGAACATGAGAGATTTTGCTGACCAAGATGACAGTAAAGGCTTTATAATAAACTGATATTCATAGTTTCATATTTGTGCCTGCTCCAGTTCTACCAGCAGGCAGATCTCAGGTATACTAGATAAGGTAAGGCCAAGGTATACTAGATGCTTTTTAACAGATACAGTCTGTACTTCCAGCTTCGAAAATATTTCTTGTTTCACAACTGTCTTTTAAGGATGAGAATTCCAGGTGTTAATCCAGAACAAAGAGTTTATAATGCAATTAAGCATTAAAGGAATCCAAACTAATGTTACAGGCTGCTGAAAGCATGTGGGAGCTACTTAAAACATTACTGCTTCAGACTGTAGATTTGATGTCTGGACAAAAGGACTAAGGAAAGTTGGCAGAATTACAACATGGGTAAGAAAGGGCTTCAAGTTACAGAGGGAAAACCCGGTGTGCAACATGTCTTATAATACCTAGGAATATTCTCTTTGATTTTGGAACACTGTCCCAAGTAAGATACTCGTGTGTCTAACTGTGGCTATTTCAAAACACAGGTGAGCTGTCTTGGGGGAAGAATCACAGAACCGTTGATGTCAGCAGGAACCTCTGGAGATCACCTAGTCCACACCCTCTGCTCCAGCATGGTCATTTGCTGCTCAGGTTGCCCAGGACCATGTCCAGCTGGATTTGGAATATCTCCAAGGATGAAGACTACACACCCTCTCTGGGCAACATGTTCCAGTGTCTGACCACCCTCAGAGTAAAAATGAGCTTTCTTATGCTCAGATGGAATTTCTTGTGTTTCATTTTGTGCCCAAATAATTATTTAGACCTAAAATTGAGATGTTACACTACTGGCTCAATAGTATAACCAGCCACAAAATTTGGCAGACCTTTAAAATTAATATTGTCTATAGAAGAAGCTGCATTAAATACTGTAGCTGTTCTTTCATTCTTTGTATGCATCCAAATATTTCTATATTCCCCAAAGCATTTTTCACAAGATACTAATGAGCCACTGATTGAACAGAACAAGATCCATCAATTAAATGCAAAGGAGACAAAAGACAATTACACAGTAAGGCTGATAAAAATAGAAAAATGATTAATCTAGCTCAGGACAAATTAACAAATCTAGAATGACTGCTGAAAGTACTAATAATCATTGCCAATCCTAAATCAGTTACTGAATCATAATTTGTTCTTCATACTAATTTCTTTTCAAAAATATACCTGCTGCAAAATACTTCTTCCTGACACCAAGTACCACAAGTTACCTGTGTGACTTACTCCGTCATTATCTCACTAAGATAATTTTCCATTTTCTTCCTATTTTTACATAGATTCTTAAGACTAAGGTTAGTATACTACAGCACAAAAAAAAAAAAAGAAAATTGAGATTTCACCTTGCCAAGCATATTTCTTCCCATTTAAATCGATAGCAAAATCTTCAGGATAGAAGTCAATTATGCTCGATTCCTGTATTTGAGAAAATAAAAAAATTATAATTGAAGCCAATTATGAAATGGATTTAGAATGCCACATAGTACTGTACTTCGCAGAGGGCAAGCAAACACAAAGCTAAGGAGGATGCAAAGAACTTTGACTAACAGAAACATATTTTATTAAATGCCATTTTAACACAAAGTGTGGTAGGGCACTTCCATTACTTAGAGGATCAAAACAAGAAATTAAGCCAGTAGAATAATTCCAGATAACTGGGTTAATATATCTGCTCCCCAGTTAAGTTTTGCAAGGTTTCCTGAAGAAAGTAAACAATCTTACTAAAGTATAAAATAATTTTTCTCACTGAAACGTATGAATTCAACAAATCACTTAAGAATCTTTGATGAATTTCTGCAATCTATCAAAAACGTTCCTTCCTGGTCTCCATTATTTTTCTGCCTGAAGTAAGAAGCAGCAAGTCATGCTCACACAACTGCAAGACAACATAACCTTACAGAGCGGAATACAATAAGGCTTCTTACCGGATCTGTCATAAGCTTCCTCCATGTTGGTGGCAGAAAATTTCCACTTGCTGCTGGAAATACTCCCATAAGTTGTTCAAGAGGCTTAAACTGTTGAAATTAAACAAGCAGATGTAGAACAGTTCTAATGAGCTGCTAAATCATAAATAAATAAATAACGACACCCTACCGGTTTTGAGCCTTTCTCAAAATCCGAAGGCATGTCTGCAATACCCTCAAAGTCAGAAGCAAATGGAGCGTAGTGAAAAGGGTAATACCAGTTCCAGGATGCACAACCCTAGAATGGAGAACCAAAATCAGACAAGTCAGGAAAAAAAAACCAAAAAAAACCAAACCCAAAACAAAAATTGCATAGCCCAGTCACTAAAGATGACAAAATTTAGCCCAGCATCAACCAGGAGAAAGAGGAGTCCCCACGATTAGAAAAGAAAGAGCTCTTGCCTCTAAAGGTACTCTGGACTTCAGGTTGGGACTTAACTTTTCATAGCCAGACTAGAGCGAGTGAGTTCACTGGACAGTGAATGGAGACCACGGGCATTTCCTCGGCAGCACAGAACAGCAGATAGACTTCTATGCCAAAGTACTCTTGCTATGTGCTAGGTTTGAGTCACTAAGGGAGACAGCCAAAGAGACAGGACCTAGCACCATAACGACACAAAAGACCTTACAGCAGAATCTTAACCTTAGCTTCAGGACACTGTAACATACCTCATGCCTTTTTCCTCCCCCTTGAGAAAAAAAAAAACCACCAACACACGAGCATGTGCACAAAGTCCAATAAAACCAAGCACAAAAAATTTCTTGCAAAGTGTAGGAAATCACAGTCTGTCCATACAGTTCACCACCCCTAGGCTAAGCTGAGGAGCCTGTAACAAATGGACACATTTTCAACTTATGTAGAGTTGCTACCACATCTCAAACAGGGAAATACACACAGCTGACACAGAGTAGGAATTTCCAAGTTCTCTGTAATTGTATAAACAGCATAATCATGCCAGTCAGCCACTACAGAGGTCTCAACAGGAATAGAAGTATTTTCCTGGCAGCACGCAGTTTGCACTACTGTATTTCAATGCAAAATCCCACCACTAACTTGGGAATACCGGGGACCAGAGAACCCTGATATGATACACTCTACAAGGTGTGAAAATGTGAACAATATTTGTTGCAGGTTGAAAAGTATTCTGGTTTTAACTGTTACTTTTCTATTCAGCACAAACACTAATACACACTTTGACTAGCATTTTGCTTTTCCCCTCTTATTCTTCTGTCTTGAATATTGGCAAATATGAAGTGCGTTCACTTGAAAGAGGCAAAATAATCCTCAAAAAGGAGACAATAAAGTAAACTCAAAACACATTGGAACGCAATGCACTTTGTAAAAGAAAGGTGGCTCTAGGAGGTCTACGTCAAGTTTTCACCTCCTCAGCTATTTTTCTTCGCAGTACCACTTGAAACAAAAGCCTACTATTTTGACTTCCAATTCTGACTACGTAAATGTCAATGAGGCTCCTCCAGCAATATTTTTGGTATAAAATTACAGAGACTATAATTATTAGATGTAATTCTTCAGATGGTTTCAGTATGTTTCAAAAGCCAGGTGGATTGGTTTGGGGTTTTTTTCCCCCTTTCTTTCTTTCTTTCTTCCATTTTTTTTTTTTCTTTCCAAACAGATGTTCCCACTAGTGGAACATGCTCTGCATGATTAGCTTTTTATAAGGATAGAAAAGCATGTAATGTATTCCATCAGAAATTTTACGGACAATGAGCAGTAGTTATTAGAACTAATTCTTGTTATGGTAAAAAGAAAACAACAAACAAAAACTCTTAAGCAAACCTATTTTGAAGTTCCCCCGGACCAACAGCTTCCTCATCTAACTTCCATATGGGCAGAAAGTGGTTTGACTGCTGCTCCATACTGATACAATGGACTGTCCGTCTACTCTGTTGTGCAAGTGCAAGCAGCACCACGTGCAACTATTTCATTGCTGTACTATTTTAAGTATTTACTTATTATTATATTACTAATCAATGTAACTTTCATAAGGTCTAGAGAGAGACTTGCTTTCTCTTTGAGTAATCTGAATATGAAGCAAAACGGCAAAAAAAAAAGCCCTAATCATTTTTGTACTTTCACCAAGTTTTTCCTTCGGAACACTCCTAAACTAGAAAATATCTTCTGTACAGTCATTTTTCCTTGAGGTCTTATGGGCACTCCTCAAATTTCTTGAGAGCACTATGGTCCTGCCTGAAGTCTGAAGCTGTTGTCAACCTC
This sequence comes from Rynchops niger, assembly GCA_013400035.1. Taxonomy (NCBI): domain Eukaryota; kingdom Metazoa; phylum Chordata; class Aves; order Charadriiformes; family Laridae; genus Rynchops; species Rynchops niger. The sequence continues at coordinate 599,586 of VXBH01004562.1, read as the reverse complement.
ACCGATTTATTTTCTTTGCAGCCGTTATCATCTATCACTTCTATATGCATCAGTCACTTCAGCCAGAACATCTACAAACTCAGAAGGACAAGAAGTCACCTCCATACATCTCAATAATTAAATTGGTTTTACAAGCTAAACTAGCGAATGTTGCATAGGGATTTGCATGTATTGTTTTAAGCTCGGTATATGTCTGTCTTCCAGCTCCTATACATTTAGAACCACAAGTCTCTCAACAGAGCACATCCAAATTCAACCCCGGTTTGAACAGCTATAAAAGCACACGATGACATCTGCGCAAGGCCATGGCGACTGATTACAAAGCAGTGAACACACACCCCACGCACACTTCTTTCAATAAAACAAACAAAATTTTACAATCTTCAAATAAGTATAAATATTTTGGTCACCAGTATATTTTGCCATATACTCCCTCCCTCTAAGCCCTTCAGTTTCCCTTAAAATCCAGACTGCCTTTTGCCGTGGTTTTGTATTACTGTATCACTGAAGGTCACACTGGCAGTTTTCCAGCACACAGACACCTACAGTTAATCTGAAGATTCAATTACACACTTTGGAGACGTATGGGCACCTATGGAGTCCTAGGAATGTACCTTGCCACAGTTAACAGGAACATGGTTTGCTTTCAACAGACCTAAAGTGTCCACAGGATCATGGTAATTTCCATGTCATCTACAAAGATGTCCAGGTGACATCTGTCCTTTGCAGAAGGAGCTACTCAAAGACATGGAGAACTCAACTCTGCTTCAGATCAACTGCAACAGATTTTTAAACCTTAAACCCTGTGACTTTCATCCACCAAAACATGCAAGTCGGAGCCCAAACTCAACTAATTCATACAGTGGAAGGGCAGGGAACACACTCCCTTTTTTTTTTTTCCAAGGGGAAAAGGCGGAAAGGAGTACACGTTAAAATAAACTAACTTTAAGGCTGCATATTTTTTTTGCAGGCACACAAGTTATTTGCCCTGCCCGTGCTCCAAGTCGGACAGCCACCTATGAAAAATGTGTAGTCTTATCAACATGGCACTGTGTTCAAGCTACAAAGCCCCGCTGAAACACATAAACTTCACTGGCTCCAGCACATTCTGTTCCCAGGTCACGCACAAAACGTAACTTACTTTGTCTTCAGGGCACGAAGCTAGTTATTAACCATCAGTGCAACAAACCCCAATATGTCTAACTAATCTCTTGCCAATCTGACATCTCAATTATCAAAAGATTTAAATCAGATACAGATTACTTCAATCACAATACACTTCATAGAACACCAATGCAATCTATGGAGGAGACTGACAACTCTGTTCCTTTCAAATTCTCACTAGCATTTCAGAGGCTTTGTCCTTTGTTCACCCATTTAGTCATCTCTAATTTCACCACACTATGTATTGCAAAGGAAAAATATGCATCAGTCCTTAATAAACTAACAAGCGCCGTTACTGTATGTGAGAAACAAAACCTGCATTCAAATTTTGAGTGCCAAATAGAATGGGCACCCGCTTATTTTATACCTTCAAAGAAAAGCATTGTTTCTCAAAAATGAGCAATGGATAATTATTATTTTCTGAAAAGAAACAGGGTGCAGACAGAAAAGAAAACTGATGTTTCAGCAAAGAATATTTTAAGTACCTGATAATAGTATCTGAGAACCCAGCAAAGCCCTTCCACATATGACTGTACAACTTTACGACGGAATTTCTCATCAGATGCATCAACATCAAATTTGTTTTTATAGTAGCGCTGTTTCCAACCAGTTTCCCATAACCTGCATAACACACAGAAAGAGATGTCAATACATGTTAATATATGCACATTTACATATCGAATTAAAATATAAGCCAAGTCACTTGCAACTTCAATTCTCATTTTTATACTATTTCAGTGAGAGCATAAAAACTGATACTCAACAGCAAGAGAATAACATTTCATGGTTGGTATAATAGAAAATCCAGATGCAATTCTGAAGCTACCATCCTGATAAACATGTCTTCAAAGTACTTGTTTGAAGCAGGATAGATTTTAAAACATGTGCCTGCTGCTGTCAGGATTTTTCAGAACAGTATTGTTCCTAGTTGGCAATTTCATCTTTCTTATTAGGAATCTACTACCAAAACTGCCATTTGAACTTCATTTTTTAACTCTTCCAGTCATTAGAAAGAGAACAAACTCTTCCCCCTCCTTATTTTGTTTAATCTACCCTAGGCCAAAATCTTTATCTTACTAGAGCATCTTCTCACATCAAGTTCATTCCTCTATTCTTAATGCCCCTCTCAAGCAGAAAAGTGATAATAGTTTCCCTGCTACTCAAAATAAAAAGCAAGCAAATAAAAACTAAGCAGCAGCAGCTTAATTTCTCTATTCTATTGCTGTTCAGACAAGCTATGCTACCAGCAGCATTACCTGCAACTCAGGAATCCCATGCTTGCTGACTCACATCAGACAAGTTCCCTTTTACACAGGGATTTCCAATCTTTCATGCCAGCGATGCATACTGGAGTCAAAAGCGCAATTTCAGACATGGTTTATCCTTACTTCACACAGCTCCCCCTTATGTCTGTCTACGGATGGGGCAGGGGAAAACAACCACTTGCTCATCTTTGACAGACAGGCGTCTGAATCCCTCAGCTCTAGTGTACAATGCTAGGAAAAAGAGCGAATAATGTGCTATATTGTGCCACATTTCAAGCAAGAATATTCTGTGAAGTCTGACAGTAAGCACAGACCACAGGCTCCCCGAAAAACTGAGAAGGCAGGGGGGATACAGCTGTGGTGGGCATGGGCATCAAGAGGAAACCCTGCCTACAGACTCCAGAGATTTTTTCCTTGGACATTTTATCTGCTCACTACATCTGCTGTGTTCCCTGTCATTCAAGAGGTGACACATCAATTTTGAGAGAATAGCTGTGCCACAAGCAAGAAGCTATTAATATGCACATAAAACTTCAAGTTGTTAGTCCTAACAGACATGACATAATCTTGAGGGAAATTCCAGTTCGATTCGGAGACTGCCATCTAAAAAGGTAGTTTAAGTAATGGAAAGATTAACCTCTATTTAACATTTGGTTCAATAACGATGATATTATGCTTTATAACCAGCCCCCCTCACAAAACTATCTGGGTTGCTTCTTGGGTTTTTTTGGATTTGTTTTGGAGTTTTTAGTTGTTTTGTTTGGGTTTTTTTTTTTGTTTCTTTCTTTTTTTTTTTTTTTTTTAATTTAAACTTATTATTCACCACAGTGAATGCATTTTACACACACATATCTCAAAGGTCACATGAATTTTGGTATTCAACCAAAGTAGAGTAAAGTAAATTACAAATCTTATTTAGAAACTGGTTAAATCAGATAATCCCTTAATAATGATTTTTTTTTTTTTTTAAACAGAATTTTATTCTCAATTTAAAACTCGGCATTGATTGTCAAATCCGAAAATCATCATTTTCACTAGTTTGTGAAAGGCTGTGACCACTTTAAATTACATACAGAATCCGAATCACACAAGTAACCTGCAAGGTCAACTCAACACTTGTCAGAATCTCATAATGCAACAAATATAGTGGATGAAGCCTTTAGGACAGAGCAGAGATCGATTTACGCTTTTTTACATGATGCATATCCTTTTGGTTTTACAAAAAGGACCTACTCTTGCTTCTGTGTTAAGTTGGTTGCCCAGTGCAGGGATACTTTTTAAAATCTGACCTGAGCTAGTTCAAATACGATTCAAACTGATGAGGAGGTAGAGAAACCAAGAAACGTTTTCCAGAGTTTAAGAAAGCCAGGTGAGCGCGGACAGAGCTACCTGCACTGAAGTCTTGAAGGGCAGAGTCAAGAACATCTGCAGTCTATGAGCATCTGACCCTAGGAGCTCCCTGGCAGCTAGACACTTGCATAAATTTCAAAAACCTTTTCTGTAAGATTACAAAAACCAAACTGCTAGCTGACTAGAACTATTTGTTCAAGCTTTAAAGCCATTCTAAACACAAGATATATTTTTGCAAACAACTTCGTTGCATCTAGTGCATTTATGCAGTTGTTTTTACTTACAGTGACAAGCATACAGTTATTTTCCACTCAGAAAAGGATGTGAATAAATATTCTGACCTACAAAAGAGCTTAAATAACTGCAGATGAATGTAGTATATCCTTTTGCTTGACAATATGAACCCTGTCAAAACTATTGCTACTCGTAAATCACCACAGTTAATTCACACTAGTTGCTATAACACTCTTAAAGCTTCTTTTCAAATCTCTGCTAAAATTCAAAAGCGAAGCAATATTAAAGGTATCCCCATTTTAGATTAAAACTTTGCTTGCTTGCTAAACGAAAAAATAAATCAATCCATTCAGATCTGCGCAAACAGGACAAAATAAGAATGAGAGCTCGAATATCTGATACTGGAGGATCTGATGGGCTAGATGTCACAAATATGTCATGACAACAGTACTGGACGCTAGGGATCAGTACTTCACATGAAGTAACCCTGACTGTTTTCCCATGTCCACCTATGTCCCCTGACTCTAAAGAAACCAAAAACTTACTGGGCGCATTTATCACAACAGAACCTCTCACAAAAAAATTATAAGGGCCCTCACCTTTGACTTAAAGGGTGATAGCTTGATTTAAACCTTTGACAAACACACACTCGCTGGTAATTCACTGTCAGTTAATGCTCATAAAATCCCTATCCCTTAATCATCTAGAGATCAGCTGTCCTAACATATTTAAAGAACTTGTCATAGACAAAACAGGGCCTGCTACAAATCAAAGATGGAAGAAAACACATTGCGAGAGGCAAGATAAATAATACTGCACACGCGAACATAACTGAATTTTATGGGTTAACTAGCTCAAAAATTCAACTGCCAAACGGTGGCATTCAGCTCACATAATCAAAGCTGAACAGTGAACGTCTAACCAATCTACTGGTTGGTCTCAAAGGGAGTAGTGGCTTGGAGGATGAAAACCTGCACGCATACTAATCTAGATACTTAGATTTAACAGCTATAGCTTACACATCTCACTGGAATTTACAGAATATTCTAACCCTCCACATTAATTACCGGTGGATAAAAAGATCATAGAAAAGCATCTGAAGGCACCACTGCTCTAAGCTAAATGGCATTAATTAGACTGCATCTATTTCAGCAATTTGCTAACAAAGTGCTACAAAAAATGGCTTCACCTGATATTATCCTCTGGCTCAGGTTCACTGTCACTATCTTCAGCTTTTCGCTTAATTCCTCCTGCCAGGGATGGGCTGCCATCAGAATTGAGGCTGGTATTTGGAGATGATGAAGTTGTCTAGGGTCAGAATTATTATAGATAAATAGAGGGGGCATGGGGAAAGGATTTATTAGGCATTTTAAATTCAAGTTAAAATTAACAGCTTTGTGATCATCACATGCATTATTTTGAGTTCCCCAAAAACTCTAGGCTAAAGCTACACAATCCTTGAACTATTAAGTCAAGTGGCAAAAGAAAAGAACACATCTTTGTATTAAAAGGCAGGCACTGATACATACAGGCAAAAAGTTCATGTACTTGTGAAAGAAAAAGATGCAATAAACAAGACAGGATAATTTGATAAAACATGCTATTTTTTACATATCCCAATTCTGGAATGCAGCTATTTTCTCTAGTCCTACAGCTTATGTTACAACTTCATTTTACAGCGAAAAAATGCATATACAGGCTACTGTAAAAATGCTGCTTGGAATTCAGAACTAGCAGAAATACTCTACACTTCTTCACAACTGATCTTTTAAACTCCTTTCAAATTTATCTATTTTAATATTACAGAGGCTAAAAGAAACTTCTCCCATTCCATAAAAGAACTGATTTGCTTAACCCATGTGCAAAAATTTCAAGATTAAAAGGGAAAAATAGCAGAAATTATACTTTGAAAAAGCATACGTTATTTATTTAAATTTAAGAGACAGAACACACAGGTTTATGATGAAAAGGAACTTTAATCAAATATTTGTTCGCTGTTTGGATCAAGATTTATGCCCAGAAAGAAAATATGTGTCATAACTGTTATTTAAAGTTAATAATCAATACTTCTAATAGAGCACTCAGCTTATTTCCAGTTTTCCCTCACTGTCTAATAACTTTCTAAAAATTTAATCTAAGTTTCTCCTCTTCCAGGTGGAAAGCAATGCTTTGGAAAGTAAAAGCAACTGACGAACACATAGACAGGCAAATCACAAATTTCCAAGATACAGATATTTACGTCTGTGTGTGTATACAAATTCCAAAAAGACTATTAAAAGACCTTCAGTTCAGGTATTCAGTTTGTACCTCTGCAAACCTAGTGAGGAAGTTCCTAAACCTGTACTCACAGGAGGTTCAACTCCACAAGTGCCAAACAAGCTTGGGGAGAAGAACCACCGTATTTCAGTCTGATACACTGACCTTACACTTGCCATCCCAGAACTATTTAACAAGCAGTATCAGACCAAACATCAAATAAACCCCACAATTTTATTCAAGTAGTCTCCCAGAAATTGGTTATTAAAAGACACTTCCTTGAAAAATAAATTTTTGGGGGTCTGCTTTTCAAGAAAGCTCGATGGGGTAGAGAAAAAGGTGTCCAGAGTAACACAGGATGTGATTATTTCCCCTTCTATGCGTGAATACTTTTGAACATCTACTTACAGAATTCTGTCTGTCATGCATTCTCATCTCAAAGGCAGCTTGCCTAGGGTTACTGATTGCCTGAGGGCTAGAACGATTTCCCAGAGCTTGAGGGGAAAACTGTCCACCAGGAATAAAAGACGGCTGATCCCTCTAAAAGATAAATATATACAAGAATACTGAAAAAGATGTGTAATCTCCACAGCAGTGTGGTGACACTCACAATTTTGAGATTAACATTATCTAAACCAAGCATAATTTACTCATTCACTCAGTTCAGCTGAAATTAGCTATGTTTAACGATCTGAACCAGACATAAGATGACACTTAAAAGTGAGACCCTTATACTCTTATAATTTATTAAGCTCTTTTAAAACAAAAACAAACTCTGCATTTTGTGCCCATGTTCTTTCTACATGGGCTGAAAGGCAGTTTTCTGGGGAAGTGAGACTTCATCTAACTTACTAGGAAGAATATACCCTTTGTAAGCAAAGTGAATAAGCTCTTCCACTCTAACAGAGATAGCCAGAAAATACATAATTTAAAAAATAAACACAAGCTTTAGATATTACTCATAGCGGTGATATCATATGCCCTGAAAGTTTCGGAAGCTACACGTACCTCAACGACCTAACCAAAAACAAAGCTATGTTGAAATGAACATAGAGGAGCCCATCTTAAAAAATATCAGAGTATTTTGTGAATAGAAGAAAAATCAACATGCTTCCAATAAGATAATTTTAAAGAATTTACCTTACATGGGTCAGAATGGGCAAACACATTCCCACAACATTTAATGCTTCTCTATTACTTTTGAGAGGTATTTGGCAACGCTGACCTGCTGGCAGGCAGAACGTGATGTAACTATAGGTTGGGGTAAGACTTCCTTGTCTTTTTAGAAACATGCCTCTAAATCAAGGAAGTCTATTTAACACCAACTGGTATACATATTTAAACCTAAACTCTCATGCTAAACTCCACTACCTTCAGCAATACAATTGCTGAGAAGACTCATGTTAATGCATGGAAAACCAATTCCTGCACAGTGACCATGCTGAAATACTGCTAAGTAATCACGAAAGTGCAGATTTGTGTAGATTTGAAGGATAAAACAAACAGCTATCATCCAGCGTATTCAACCTTCTCTCTCCTTTCCCTTTTATGAAGCCTTTAATATGGAATTCCCTCTTTGAAAGCTCCATTCTACAAAAAGCCATGAAAAATCCCTTAAAAATAGTTTACACACAGGCCAGAAAATACCATGATTACAACTGCAGCTCCAACCAACACATCTACTGAAAGCTACAGCATCCTTTTCAATTTTTGCTAGTTTTTGCATTGTGAAAGAAATTAATTTACCTTCATTCTTTTTCTTTTTTCTTTTTGCCGTCTTTTAAAGTTATCCTAAAAAGAGAATAAAGAGAAATAAGGTCAGTCAATCATACAGATTTCTTAGAAAAATATTTCATTATAATCTGCTCCTGACCAGTAGGCCGTAAGGTTTCTACGTAATGTTCTGAATAAGACATAGGTCAATTCTTGTGTCTCTAAATCCAACAGAATGGGACAGAAATTTGTACACTAGCCTGCAAACCTACAAACCTATGGGGGAAAAAAAAAAAATTGCTGTGTAATCCAAGTCCCACAATTTTGGTAATGACATATATCATCTCGTAAGTTGAGCTAGAGCCTTAATTAAAGGTGACATCAGTGTCAAAGGACACAAGCTCCTTGCCTGCACTGGAAGAGCCACCAAAAAAAAAAATTAAAAAAAAAAAAAATAGTAGAGACAAAGTCCTAGAAAAAGGAAAAGAAGGGGATCAAGGAAAGTTATTTCTTATTCTTGGCACAAGGAAACTGAAGACTTCAACATCAAACTGGCGTTTCCACTTCAAGAGAAGGATATGCTGGGGCGATTATAAGAGGGAAAAAAAAAAAAGTTTTGCCAGCAATGGCACAGTATTTTTTGACTGGATAGTGAATACAGCTCTCTCCTTTCATTCACAAGCAGTTTTTTCCCCTGCACTTAATGAATAAACTGGAATACGTCTGAGAAAAAAAACTGCACAGACAAACTGCAGAGAGAGACCAGAAGAACAACACTCTCCAGACACACTTCAAAGAGCAGGAGGTCCTGCAAGGCAAGAATGCACTTTGAATTCATTTTTAGTACGCCACCACGGCTTGCTTTTCTACATGTTGCAGCAAATTACAAAACAATCTGTCCTTTAGTTTTCATAGCGGCTATTCAAAAAGATGCAGGCAGTAACAGAACTCACATACAGTTTTCATTTTGCTGTTACTTGGGATTACAATCAGAAAAACAGGCCTTGCAGCCCAGGTAGTTCGACTGGCAGCATGCAATTCCTTTTTGAACATGGAGAGATTATAGAGATTGTAATAAAAAAGATACAAAGTCTGTATTTTTATTCTACTAAAGGAGCATCACAGTCTAACAGTAACGCAAGTGACTAAAATCAAAGAATTTAACAAAAAAATTACATCGTCATCTTTTCTCTTTTTGAAAATACTATCTTCAACTTCTCCAACAGCTAACATGATCATCTGGACTCGCTGTAGGTTGACAAAACCACTTTCTGTAAGGTACCCCTGCAAATTAGAAAACAATACGGTTGAAAAACAAGTCTATTTTTGTAGCAAACACCCAGATATTTTAAAAGAAAAAGCAAAAAAAATTTACCCCGGTTTTGTGCACCACATTTTTATATATGTTAACCAAGCGATCAATTGCTCCCTCCCTAAAAACAAACAAACAAAAGCATGAGATTCTTACTATTTAAAACCACAGTAGGTATACTTGCGGGAAAAGAAAACATGTTCTCAGCTACCTGATCTCCAAAGATGGCAGATGAGGAAGAAAGTCATTTCCCACAAAGAAGCACATAAAGACCCAGTCATCAACACTTCTTTCAAAATCGAAAGTGAAGGGCAAACTGGCCATAGTGAGTTCTCTTTCCAAATACTGCAAAACACACACACAAAAGGGCATTAGAAAACACTGTGCATTTGAGTTGAGAAATATAATGTATATAAAGCAGATATAGTCACTGCGACAACGTACCTCTCGCAAAACACATAATCGGATGAAGATAAATTCTTGTTCGGCGACAGGAAGGCTGTCTGCAAACTGATCATGCTAAAATAAAAAGAAAGCTGCATTACATCCAAGCTCACCTTCAAGTTTCACCAGCTCACTTTTAAAGGCTTCCTTCGGGAGGAGTTAAGAGGTATACAAGTACAGTTTCTCAAGTTCTTACACTAGGCATGCATTTTGCTACTTTGTATTTCTGTGAAGTTACTGATCATTTTCTCTTGCCAGTGGAATAAATACCACAACAAAACACCACACATGAGGATGTTAGGCTTGGCGTAATAATTTTGTGCTACAAAAGTACAATTTTTATTTATTAATACAAGAGGAAAGTTAGGTTATTACAGTAATATAATTTGCATTATGTTTCTGCCAAAAATCAAACAGCAAGAACAATTTGAGAATCTCATTAAAATATAAATGAGTTTATAGATACAAAGAATTTCTAGTAATAGCAAAAATCTTACCTTGCCTTGTTTTTCTCTGGGCAAACCTTGGCAATCCTTAACCTCATGACCCATCTGGTTACAAAGACTACATGGCTTGGGTTTATTTGGTTTAAACTCTTCCCTAATTATGGTGAAGTTTGGTTCATGTGTAGCTAAGCCAAGCATAATCAGATCAGCTACCAATCAAAAGAGAAGAATAAAATAGAATGAAGGATAAACATTATTAAGCTTTTTTTTTTTTTTTTTTTAAAAAAGTTAAGTACATTCTACCTTAAGCAAGTGTGAACACACAGATGTGTTTAGCCACAAACTACGCCGATAGCACAACTAAGTGAAAGTTAGCCCTTCAGCTACGGACAGGGCTAGATCTTTCCACATTTGTTACACAGAGCTTTCAAAAACTAACAAATACACTGGACTATTTACACAAATACAAGTTAAAGCCTAAAAACTACAGTCCAACTCAATCAGAAAACAGCACGAGAAAGCTTAGTAGGACATATTGCTAGCGAAAGAGAACTCACCATCAGCCCCACACAGACAATGATGGGTGTTTGGGTCATGGTTTGGTTGAGCTATACAAAAGAAAATGACATTTAGTCAACAAAAATCATGCAAAACACATTATTACTGACTTAATTTAAACAAAATGTTCAAGTTTATTTGAATTTTACCTCTTTGTCTTCTAATGTAATCCATGATTTTATGTTCACCTTCACCAGGGGCACTGGCATCAGACAAAATAACCTGTGAAATGTTTTACAGATTATGTAAACAATTTATGCTGCCACAGTAAAAAACCAAACAACTTATGTAGTTCATATACTGAATCTGACTTACAAATACTTGAAATCCTAATTTGTAGTTTCAACTAAAATATTATGATGCAAAATGAAATTATGTAAGAGTTTGGAACCCATGAATAGACCTTCATTTTTCTGTACTAATTCTAGGATGAAGTTGGCATATTGATTCGAATACCACTGAAATCATCACATCATTAACTAACATATTTGAAGTTTCCTTCAAATTATCAGGCCCCTAAATTAACTGGGTAATCAAAACATGCACTAGAGAACTAACAGATAAATCAGACATATGCCTGCTTCCTTTCAGATCTTCTAAACTTGCAGATACACCGATATGTTACCAAATTATACACCTCCTTACGCTGACGTCCAGATGAACATTATAGCGTTTATAAAACTCATGTCTGATCAAGGGAATTAAGCAGAGTCAACTGCCCTCTAATTAGACCACTTTAACAGCCAACTTACGGAAAACAAAGCAGACAGCTGCATCTGAGAAGACTGACTATTCTGCCCTCTTGTACAGAGCAAATACAGGGTTGTCAGAAACAAAACTCAGTAGGGGTGGAGTGGTTGAGGAACAGGAGGACAGAATCTCAAAGTCCAGAAAGACAAGAAAGCTGACATATATTAATTTTTGTTGCCTGTCATCCATCATTAGAATAAAGGAGAAAAAGCAGCTTAGCTGACATAGCAAACCAGTTAAAAAGAAAATAGTGAAAAGAATATATATACAATGTATCTTGACACTTTTCCCCAAAAGAAGAAAAAGCATTCCGAAAACCCTGTCTCCCATTACATCAAGTTGTGGCTTCTACTATCCAATCTTTTCATTGCTCTTAAATGAAACCAAAACAAATGGTGCCATTTGACTGTGTTATTAGGATGAAATGTATCTCTGAAGCCCCAGCAGAACGCACAAGTTGGCCCATTATGAATAACAGCATAGTGGCAGAAGATGAGACAAATCTGTTAAATTTATACTCTTCAATCATACCCAAACCCAGCCTAATAGATCGCCTTAATTTTCCTGAAGTATGAAACTGTGAAACTTACTGTCAAATTTTTCCACCCTGGGTCACTGTTCAAACGGTCAGCAATATAGTAGCGGAGACATTTAGCAAGATTGTCCATAAACTCAGTTCCCTAAAAAGTGACAGAAGAAAATAAATTCAACCATCATTCAGACACTGACAATTGCTGGTTAAAGTGCAAGATTACTTACCGGGGTAATACAGTTGCTGTCAAATCTCTCTTTCACTTCTTCTGGAGGAAGAATGCCACCTAGAGCAATAAAAACATTTAACAGAAGTAAATCAATACTAACATTAAAAACAGTTTGCATGATAAAAAACCCAGATGGCTCCCCTGATAACAATTAATACCTATTGAAAGTTAGTTTGTTTTAAAAAAAAAAACAAACAACAAAAAACAAACAACAACAAAATTAAAATAGTTCTTACCATTATATTATCTCCATCTCAAAATAAGGTATTAGTACGTTTACAAATGATGTTGTTACTTCAGAAAAGTGATTTCACTACCTATTCTGTGAAAAGACTGTGAAAGAAATCTCAAAGAAACTAAGCTTGCTAAATGAGATAAAACATTAGGAAATAATTATTTTCTTACATATTCTCCCCTATGTTTCCACTATCTATTCACTTGGGCTCACAAACAGGGTTACACCAACTTCTCTCATCTCTGAGCTTCATAAAGGGTCTTCGTAGTCTAGAAATGCTACAGGAAGAAATGTTAAGAAAGTCTTTGTCCTCCCTTTTTAATCTCTGCTGAGGTTACACACTGGCCCTCTCACTTGGGCTACAGCATTCATTCCTCCTACACAGTCACCTGAATTAACTGCCCCAGCCCAGACAACATGCTTCAGCTACACACGCTCCTTTCACTCGAGTCATGTCACTTATGAAGGTTGCCCTTAGGAAGTTGCCCTGACTTTGAGTTTAGGATTTCCAATGTCAAGTAACTACCCTTGCTCGCAGTTCGTTATTCCTGTGCAGTAGCATCTTCATTTGATCCCTGCTCTTAAGCCTCAACTCTCCTTTCATCAAGTCCTGCAGATTTGTACTTCCTTCCTTAAGCGTTTTGGTTAGTTTTCCACTACTATGTTTATCCCTGCTCTTCTGTTCAATTTTTTTTTCTAAAAGGATTCAGAGTACTCCACACAAATTCATTTCAGGCAGGAAACAGAAAAAGTTTATCTTAGTTCTTAACTTTGGAAAACACAGATCCATTCTTCTGTAGCCTTGCTATCCCCTCCTTCTCCTAGTAATGGACAGGAAAATACCCACTGAGCAAGACATCCCTTTTCTAACCCTTACTGAGGCATTCGAAACAAACAAGGTGACTCTCACTTGAAAAACCTCAGATATGGCCACAGTTCTACCTTTTGCCAGAATTTCTTGTCTTATTTTTTGCTTCTCTTCAGCAGCTTCCATGCCCTCCTTTGATGCTCTGAATCTTCTTGACCGCTGTTGATTCATTTTGGCACGTGGAGCCTAAAAAAGGCATCATAATGATTGGTTCAGTTATTGCATCTGGACAAATGTTTCCTTTCCAGAAAAGTCTTTCCATCCAATGTCTTTGGGAATTGGTCAGTCTGCAATTACCATTTAACAAGGCACCAGCCTAAACTCTAACTGAAACAGGGATTTCTGTTCCTCCCTCACGTCACCATTAGCTCTCATATGGCAGCACAGCGAGCTGGACACATTTCTAAAAAGGTCTCTCAAGCTTCCCTGTGAGGTAAGCCAGCACCACACACAGCTGTGTCCTCACCTCAGAAATGCACAATGCTCAAGGATTCAAAGTTCCCCTTGCAAAATAAATGAAACTTACGGTGACATGAATCTGGGAAGCATTATTCGTTCCATACACTTTGTCCAACAAGAAACTCTTTTGAAAATAAAAAAACTACAGCAGACAGTCATTAGCTATTACTTACGGCAGGTACGTTGGGGTTTTTAAAAGGATACATCAACATTTAGTTGAGATTACTTCTATAGGCACATGCATGTTAGGAATTCCTGCACTCGAATTCAGATGAAACATCTTTTTACTTAATGATACTCATTTTACCTTTGAGAAACTGAAAAGCCTAGAAAAACAACCAAAGCTTAAGAGGCCTACCAGCAGTCTGCTAGGCCATTTTGGCATCTCTCAGTAGGATTATGCAATCTGGATAGAAAAATACTCGGTAAAGCAAAGTTATTAAGAAGAGGGGGTATCTTTCATTAGACCAACTGATGTACCAAGGGGAGATGAGAATCAGGTAGCCTTAAGGCTGGCCTGTGAAATACTCCACAACACAATTCATTCACTACCCATTTTAAGAGTATCTGCTTAAATGGTTTTCTGGTCTTTCCCAGCCTGCAGCATAAATTATTACTGAAGCCACAGAACGGAGGAACATAAGTAGTTTCAGAGTGTTACTGTCTTACAGATGTTTCCTGCTTTTCAGAAGCAAAGTTCAGACTGCAACAGACTACATTAGCCAGCTCACATAGCCCCGTTGACAACAAAAGTCATTAATACTTTTAATTCCCCTCACCAAAATTAAATTAATAGTATATTTTACCCGTAGCTTCTCATTTTAGAAAACTATTTCCCAAAGCACCTTAGCAGAGCAGATGGCATCTACCCTAATTTTACAGTCTTTACCAGGAACTAAATATATCAATACTTACTACTCCATCTATAGCCATGTAAAGAAGTCGCCTTGGTCTTACGATGTTGAAGATCCTGTCAATATACTCAAAAATCGCAACCATCATTTCATCTTCATTTTTGGGCGCTGGCCTAAAACATAGAGCATTCAGTTTAACTTCTGAAATGCTATCAATAAATCCTATTTGTAAAGAGACAAAAAATTGCCTTACTTGTCTTCTGGATGTGTACAAGGGTGAATTATACCATTCATATCCAAATACAGGTTATCAAACTCCACCTCATTAGGGTTCGGTTTGCTTGTGTCGATTGGAGCCTTGACGCCATTGCACTCTTTAGCCTGTGAACACATTCAAAACAAGTATTTCTGTAGACGATTAGAGAAGTATCACAAATAACCAACAGAGGCACTAAGGTACAGACTCATAAAACCTTATTTTTTTCAAGGGAAGAAGAATAAAAGAGAGCAACAAGCTACCCACCTAATTACCTGAAAGTGTATGTTTACACTATTGAAATAGCACTTTTTTTTTTTTTTAAAGATGTTTATATACTAGCACAACTAGAAGATATTGTGATGTGTTACGGCAGAGTTGGTTCATTTCTGTTGATCAGCACGTATTATAAACAAGAAGTTTCCACACCTCATATTATTCAAGAAAGTAATTCCTTCTACTACCAGGGCCATCCTGACTCCCTCAAAATTTAGTAACAGGACTTCTAAGTTTATAATACGATGCTATAACTTTAGCATGATAACTAAGAACTATCAAAGTCTTCCTACTTTAAACACTTAGTTCCCCAGAGCGGCACACCCAAACAAACTTGCACCTCTGCCTTTTTCTAACTGCAAACCAGCATTTAAGTAACAGAGACAATACGGGGAGGCAGGGCAGTAAAAGTGATTCATCTGTGGCTGATGACATATTGGAGCCCAGCTGATGGCATGACAAGCTTCCCAAAGTATATCAGTATATCCTGGTGAGCAAAGGCTGACCGAGATTTAACTAGAAAGAGGGCTCTTCCCAGCTTCCTCTACACAAAGAATTGAGATCCTTTCAGATCCCACCAGACAAATCTCCAATTTGGGTATACATGTACTACTTTTCTTGGTGACTGTCAAATGCACCAAAATGCCCAAAACCCTGAACTCTTCAGCCTCTGCCTCCAAGTTTGTCTGTGGCTATATTTGGAATACTAAATAAAATGCAGTCCTTACCTTCCACTTTTGAAAATAAGTAAACTTTTGACTATAATGCTTCACTTCCTTTACATCAGTGCTTTTTGTACTGTCTAATGAGCATGAAACCCAGGCCACAGTGCACATGGTAAACTTGATGCTAAATTATAATCACCCTAAACCACCTACAGCCACTGGTGTTCCTGTACTTCTTTGACATTCTTGAATGCTTACAATAAGCTACACAAGATAAATCCAGAAGCACAACGAAAACAAACCTCAGTTGAACTGGAAGTAATAAATAATACCACTTCATTTTGCGTACACTGTCATGTCAATGATAAGTAACTGTCTAGGTGAACAGAACAGTCTTTCTAATCAGCCCCAGAGACTGCAGTTGGCACTATAATACCTACATAAAAAAAAAGTCATCCCCTTCTCTCAAGCTGTTAAAGCAAGCAGCTTTGAAATGCTGGCTATCGTTTCAAAGAGTGGCTCCTGTACAAGGTGGATTATCAATCATGTCCAATTTTGTTTCCTCACCATACATTTGCTTTTTCGTTTTGTTTGGGGTTTTTTTTTAGCTTGCTCAAAGGCAATTAGCGACATTCTCGTAGTGACTGCAAGCAACTCGGCATTTTCCCTTTCAAAGCAGTACCACCAGGCAAACATAAACCACTGAATTAAACACCAACAGCATCAACGAGGGAAGAGACATGAGCTGATAAAGAAAAAGTCAAACGAATTTTCAGAGAAATTATGACTGGAAAAGGTTATATCACAAAGTTGGAATGAAGCATACTCTTGAATAGCTTGGCATAAAGCAAATTAAAATAAAAAAAAAGAATGTCATGTTATTACGTAAAGGCTATGATCACACGATTGCATAAAACAGGACAGAAAAATGTGAAACTGCTGGTTTTTTCACTCCTGTGAAACTTATTGGTAGCTTGTGAAACAACATCAAGCACTTCCTCGAACTTACATTTGCAAACTTGCTACCTACTAGTCATTAAATGAGTTTCCCACATCTCTAGTACAGAGCTCAAACTATCAGATTCAAAAGGATAAAAAACCCAAACACTTTACACATCATACCATTGACTTTCTTACAATTTTCCTGCTTGGAGTAGCAGCAGAACTAGCTGAACTTATCCCAGTCTTAAAAGGCAAAAATGAAAGCCTCTAAAGCAAAGTAAGGTTTTACTTGGTATTTAAATTTTTCACGGTTATAGGTACAGAAATATTTCAGGACAATTTTGTGAAGTCACTTTTAAATAACGGAACACTAAGTCCCTCTATTTCACTTCTTTAAATGACATAAAATTTCTGCTAATTCGCATCATTCTTCTAATCCAAACCAGTCAAATCCTGAGAGATCAAATCTCGACCACTGTTGTCTTCTTTTACTGAACTTTACAGAACACACACACACACACAAATCACTCGGTTTTAGCAGAAACTAATTGTCAGGTGTAAACACTACACCATAGCTTGCAGTTTTAATAAAGTTACTCTGGGCAACCAAGACCTATAATTTTAAAAGAAGAGCATCTGCTCTGGTTTAGATCAGATAACGGGACGAGAAGCTTGCCTTGTGTTCTACTTGATCTTTCATCAAACCTCTTGCCAGAGCTAACTGTGACTCGGAAGATATCAAAGGCTTACAACTATGTGATATGAGAAATAAAATTGCCCCTGTCACAGATGTTATTTTCAGTCTTGAAGGTAAAGCAAAATAAGTATGATCTGTTTTAGATGGCTTCAAAAGCCATTCAGTTCTCATCTGCATACCACTATGTCAGCAACTTTACTATTACATCCTCATAAACCTATCAGATTTTTAATGTAACAGCCTTGTAAAAGGTTTAAGTATCTGGGAGTGATATCTCTTGTGATAGAACTAAACTGTTCACTTTTAATCTACAGCCTCTTTTGAAACCATTGAAAATAGATCTTCAAATACGATACTTTAGTTGCGCTTTATTAATTCTTATGAATTTGATTAAGAATATTCTCTCCTGGATTTTGTATTATCTTCAAGATCTTCCTCTTATTCTTCCTGCTCAGCTTAAGAAGAAGATTAATCAGATTTAAGAAAAAGAAATAATCTAGCAAGGTAAGAGAACAAGGATCAACTTTTTAATATTTCAAAGAGACAAGCTACCGGGAGATACAAAATTTCTGATTAGAGAGATTTATAAGCAATCCTAAAATACACACAGAGCTGATTACATCGTGAGAGAAGTTTAAATCCATGTGCAGTAAGACAAACTACAGCTTCTCACCATTGTCCTAGTCAGCTCTCAAATTTATGACTAGATCTGAATATAAAAAATTGTAATGAATATGATTTATCCACGTGCTGTCCTTACTGTAATTGCAATGTGCTCTTAAGTTGGAAGAAAGCAACGTGGATGAGGACATCAAGATCTGAGACTTCAGTTAAGGTAAATCTAACTTGGCCCAACGGAATTTGTCGTATTTCCCCCATTTCTTTTAATAAAGAACATTCATTGTTACAAGCTCAATTATTAAACACACAAAAAAGGACATACAATCACAAACCCAGTAAAATGAGATTATACACACCTTTATTTTACCTAAACATCAGAGCAGTTTTGGTTAAATAAAGATTAATCTAAATGTTTACAAATATGATGAAAAAGGTAAGCCTTCAGCTCTTAGAGAAAACTGTAATTGTTACAGATTGCAGATATACTTGCTGTTTAAATTGTGACTGCTTTTAAATACACGGAACTTAAAGCATTATCCAGAAACAGCTGAACAAGCTTGTAAGACTAAAATGTAACATACCCATTTATAGTAAAGACAGACATGTAAAAGAATCTACTTTATATCATCAAAATTCCATTTGCATCCTTTTGATCAGGAGAACACTGCTTCAAAACATCACAACTAAACATTACCTCGTGGGCTTTTTGCTGTTCCTGAGCGCTAAGGTTATTTTGTCAGCATAGTCATAAATGGGACAGATAACTGACCGATCTGCTGTCCCCACAGTCTAACTTTATGGCTGGAATGGATGTTCATTCACACAAGTCAACCTTTGATGTAATGAAGGAAAGGCGAACGGTGAACAAAAGGCTTGGACTGTGAAGCCAGTTGTGACGCTGACTATAAGCAAAAGACCAAACTGTTCACCTTTGTCAGTTCTCTACTTTGATGAAATGGGGATAAAGCAAACCAACCAGCATGAGTGGAAGACAATGGGTAGGATATGTGCACGCACCTTCGGATGTTAGTACTCCGAAGATACACAGCCGGGAGAAGGCGAATGCCACGTCAACAGGCATATGCTCAATAAGTGCCCTGGTAGAGACACGTCATTCTCTAAATCCTCCCGATACCCTTGCCACCCACTTCACCCTGGCAGATGCAAATATGACACACTATCCCTGAGAGCCCTCTAAACTGAGGATTACCCAGAATAGCTCACATAAGAGACACAAAAAACAAGCTTGGTAAAGCAACCAGGACAATCACTGCTAGCTGCTAACAGCTTATTCCAGAGTAAGCACTCATACGAGCAGCTAATAATACTTGTAAACCCACAAACCACCTTTTTCTATAACAGTTCCCCCAGGCAGGCAAATCCTCAAATCTTATCTATCCACTGGAGTAAAAAATTCACTTCTTGCAGCTACAGGTAAAATCAACTTTACTCTTCTCTCATGCTGAGAGAGGCTAACTGAAACCACAATGGTAATAAAGCAAAACAGTAACGCATAGTTGTATGTGTGTAACATTTGATTAATCCAAATCTACAAGTCTGTTTCACAACCTGAATTTGAAACACAAAAACATCCAGCCTGTAACAAAAACTGAATACTAAAACTGACCCGCCTGCCACTTGCATATATTGAAAACTTCCTGAAGGCAGGAAGGTTAAGACATGCGATCAAAAAAGCCCAGTATCAATACATAATTCAAGCACTTCACTCTCTTCTCTACCTTGCCCACACATTTCTATCTCCTTCACAGTACAGTGTTTCCCAAATGCAAGGCACACCTCTCCCAGGGAATGAGAGGTGGTTGTGCAAAGGCAGAAGCCACAGCACATGCTCAGCCGTCAGGACATGAACTTAAAAACAGTTTTATGACGAAGAGCGGAACCCAGCTAGTACATCCTGACAACAAATGACACAAAATATTTGGAAAAGCATACAGGAAAAACAGTTTGGGAAGCACGAACTCAAGAATTTGTCTACTCAGAAAGGCTTTGGCTAAGTTAGCCCCAAAGAGAATAACTTGCCACGTACACTGCACTGTAAAGCTACCGGAGTGCAGCTACTAAAATCCTATGTGAGTCTGTGCTGATTCCCACCTCCCACCACATCCCTTAGGATGGCACAAGCATTCACATGGCTGCAGTGATGTGCACAAAAGAACCAGCCTATCTGAGAACCTGCCAGGCAAAACCAAACCAACACACGCTATTTCAGCTGCGTTACTTCCTAGGAAGCGCTCCCCCGATAACCACAGAAACCTCTGTGCTGGTGCCAGGGGGACAACAAACACAAGCTGAAGGCAGTGAGACCGGCCAGACGAGAGGTGGGTTGGTGAAGACCACCTGTAGAGCCCAGCAACTACTCTGGGACTAAGTCCTCACCAAATAGCATCTTCTATTGCTACGGAAAGCCATGTTTTAGAGGATGTGTTTGGAAAAATCAGTTCCCTGTTTGTGCAGGGAGTTTATCCTATACTATCCTACATTAGAAAATACCAGCAATGAGACAAAATAAAAAGCTGAAGCTGCTCAACGCTAAAGAGTACAACTACAGACTTGTTTTAAGTCTCGGATTGAAGCACAACATCCTGTGTTGAAGGACGTTTTAAAAAAAAAAAAAAAATACCAGAGTAAAGCAGGAAGCTGTAGAAAGACTAATACGTGCAAGAAAAGATTGACAAAAATAACGACTAAGATCTGAAAGCGGCACAACTGGGAAGTATTCAAATGCTAGAAGAACGAGAGCCCAAGGAAGCGGCGGCACAACAAGTTATCGTTTTAATCTCACAGAAAAAAAAAGTGCAGCTGCGAAGGCCAGCCCAGTTCCTTCTCAAACGCCCCACTCCTGCCCTCGCTCTCCCGTACCCACAGCCCTGACAGGGGGCCTGGCCCGGGACGGAGGGGGCCCGGGACAGGACGCGGGGGGTGCAGCCCGCCTCACCTTCTCCTCCACGCAGTTGACGATGATGGAGGGGNTTGCGGCTGAGCCAGCGGAAGAAGGCCGGGACTCCCATGGCGGGCCCGGGGCGCGGAGAGCGGCGGCGGCGGTGCCGGGCGAGGCGGCGAGCACCGCTTCCGGGGGCAGAGGGCAGCGCGGGGCACCATGGGGGAGGGCGCGCGCCCGCGGCGGNTTTACCCTGTCCTGAGGGGCCTGCGGCCTCACCGCTCCCCTGAATGCGTTGGGGGGCTCCTTAGGCACAAAGGTGACAGTCTGAAGGGAAAAGCTTAGGGCAGGCTGGCGTCTGAGGCCTGCTGTCCTTGCTTTCAGATGGGGTCCTGTGTGAAAACTTGCCTTCAATTAAGAGAAAGCCCTGTTAAAATGAAAGTAGCTTTTCCAATGTGGGCTGGTTTCTCACTCCTGTGGGATGATTTAGGCAGAAGGCATGACAAAAGTGCTTCAGGGCACGTCTGCGCTACCAAAGCTAATGCTGTCAGCCTGCTGCCACCGGAGAGAAATGGGACTCAAGGGTGAGGCTCTGGAAAGAGGCCTTTTCTCCTTCGGAAGGAGAAAAGGAGCTGTTGGCAGCAGTTTTAAAAGGATGGCGAGGGTGCTGGCAGGAGGGTGGAGGGGCAGCAGGAGCTGAGGGGGCGCTGGCAGAAGCAGTGGGCGTGAAATGGCTTGGTGAGATTTGTGACAGTCGCAACAGGCAGCGTAAAGAAACCCCGTCCCATCGCGTTGCCCTTTGCATAAGCAAATACTATTAAGTTAGCCGTTTGACAATGTTCAAATGGAATTAAACCTTCAGATACTAAACAGGATTAACACGAGGAAGATTTTGTGCTCTGTTGTGTCCTGTCGCTATACACCAACTTCAGGAGGGCAGTGATGCGGGCGAGGACATGAAAAAGCAGCCTGGGAATGATTAACAAAAATAACAAAATCTCAGCAGTGCTTATTGAGTCAATGCTGCTGATTTGGGCAGGGGAGAGGAACCTTGCTACCTAGCTGTAGAACAAATTAACCCAATATTGTAGTTCTCATTATTCTTAGCCTCACTTAGCTGTTGTTAAGCCATTTTCTGTTGTCATTCTTCTTAATAAAATCTGTGACTTGAATAAATTTCCCCAGCAACTTTGTATTGGCACCACATCTGTGGTATCAGCTAAAGATTGTCCTTTATCTCTTCCTTACAAAATGTACCCTGATTGAAGTTTCCTATTGTACTGCTTCTCCTCCTGGAATTTAGTATAGAGTAAGACGGCTTAGTATTAACATTTTGTTTGTATTGATGGGCAATCAGTTGTTTTTCTGATAATGCTAAAGAAAACAGAAGACAGCAGCACTAGCAAATGCAAATGAAATATGATCATCTTATCTTATAATTACTTGCATAAACAAGCGCTGAAAAAATTAATACTGCAACAAACATTTCCTTGAAAAGTCAATCTACATTTTGCTTAAAAAAAAAAAAATCAAAACCAAAATCAAACCCTTACAAATATCCTAAAGCAAAACTCATGCTGCAGAAACTTAAGACCTGGCGCCCTCGGTGAAGGAGCTTGCCTGGTACTTGCTAGATGAAAGCCCAACTTTTTAAGGACAAGATGGGGAAGGCCCGGGCAGCTGGGCGGGAGGGCTGCTTTTGTGCCAGGTGTGCACCAGCAAACTAAAAAGTCTTTTCTTGTGCAGGAGGCAGCAGCAGAAGTCTGCCACTGGAGAAAAATAATCCTGTTGACAAACAGCAGTAACAGTTTCTGCCTAACGTCCAACTTGGAGCAGGGATGAGCTCCTTTCTCAGTATGACCTTCTCTCGCGGAAGCGACTGCCAACTCCACTGGCTTCCCCGTGAGCGGTTCTCCACTCCCTGAGCTCTCACAAATACAGCCACCGCCTCTGCGTGTTGCGCTTCTCTCTGAAGGGCCTCGGAGTCAGGGCAGCCTGCCCACACAGGCTCCATTTCGGCTCACCAGGTCAGCTAACTGGTGTTTGTCAGCAGACAAATGGGGTGAGAGCTGAAGTTTCACCTCACAACTGTGTGCATTTGACACATGAAGAAAGAACGTAGCACCAAGTTGTTGCACATACACAGCAGGAATACGGGAAGACTTCGTTACAGTATTTTCCATAGATGACTGGCATGCTGATTTAAATCTTTTAAGGCTGTATTGATTACAGTCCCCCTGTCCATCAGCATCATCTGTCATCATCTTTGAGCTGCCAGTATGACAGCTGTGAAGGAGCAGAATAAAGTTGACTGGCAGAATGTTTTGCATCTAATGAGTGTGTGCACAGTAAGTGTATAATAAATAATGCTTTGGAGGAACTCGGCTATCGCTTAAACACCAAAAGAGAGATACTGCCTTAGCAGAAGCTCCCAAAGCCATCTGTCATCTGTCATGAGTTGCATGTCTGTGGCTGAGCTGGACAGAGGGAATGGAAAGCACCAAAGATTGCTGATGGGCGCCCTGTATCATGCAAGGAGATATAAAGTGGGCTGACAACAAGAACCCGGAACCACTCAGGAAGAGCTTAAAACTACAAAGGCATTGTGGATTTGATGCAATATTACTTAGCTGCGCAGGCTGCTAGAGAGACTTTTTCCAGATGAACCTTGGTCTGACATTCACTGAAAAATCACGTAGCAATAGTCTGTCTGTGGTGCGACATACTGGTGAGCTGACGCTTAGCAGATGGCTAGGGCCATCAGGAATGAATTACTGCGGCTTAGGGACGATCAGGGAAAAGCAGCAAGGAGCAATAGCCCAGGCACCAGCCCTCAGATGGTGGGTTCAGGCATTGGTTCTGCTACAGGTCCCCTGGGTGACACTGAGCCTGCAGTACACAAAGGACAGTAACATGCTGCTAGGAGAAGACTACCAAGGAGCCCCTACACCTATCTGGCGGTCCACCCAGAGCAGCAGCACCATGGGTGCTAGCCGTTCTGGTCATACTGCCGTCACATTGCAGATTTTGTTTTCCGCTGTCACAATTTGCAGGGCAGTCCTGCGATTTCCCCGATCTTCCCCCTGAGGCTTTGATATCCCAGTGTTGACTGAGGTTGGTCGTAGCAATGAGGAGTCAGGAGCTGCACCGCCCTCTCCAGCAGCCTAGCGCGGCCTGGGCTATCACTTGGCACATGGGAATTGCTGCTTTGGGAAACAGGAGACCTCCCATGTCCCCATGGGCTGCCTTCTCCTCCTCTCTGTGCACCTCCCATCCCTTGACCAACTTGCCTGTCGCACACCACAGGGGCTTCTCTGCGGAGCAGTGGTCCCACAGGACATGGTGAGTCAGCTGGTAAAAACTGTGAAGGAGGGAGGGATTTTTGCTGTTTTTCTGGCCAAGGCTGTATCAGCTAGCCAGCCTCTGAAGGGAGGGATCACGGGAGCCTTAATCCAAAATAGCCTGTGGTTGAAGGGACACAGAAACCCCAGTGCAGCGGGGGAGGACGTTAAAGCCGTCAGTGAAGTCCAGCTTTAGCCCTTTAGTCAAGTCCAGCTGCCTCACATGACATCAGCCCTGGTCACACACTCATCCAACTCCATCCTTTGCGCAGCTGACTTTCCAGTTGTTGGAATATTCAACACTGCACCATTGCCAACATCAGACAGAAAACCACGGGATTAAAAGCAAGCCAGCAGACATCTGTACTAAGGGTTTCTTCTCATTTTCAGGCCTTCTGCAAACCTTGATTTCATATTCTTGAGCTCGTCTCAGACTACACGCTCTTTTTATTAAGCTGAGTATTGTTACCATTTCAAAATTGGTTTTGATGGACTGGGCCCCAAGATTGGTGCCTGTATTCAAAGATGCAGTACTGCTTTGCAGCAGAGTTTAATTGGGGTGCTGGTTTTTTGCTTTTGAACTTATCGTAATTATGAACAGATTTTTTTTTTTTTTTACTATGTCCCCCGGTTTCTCCCTTCGAAAGGAAATCTCATGTTTAATGAACTTAATTTTAGATAAAAGGAATTAAAAGAAGAAAATTAAAAATGCATGAAGCTCCTAGAGTCATCCAATTACTGTGATGTCCATACAGCAATGCCAGCATGGATTTTACAAAGCAAGTAAAAGCAGAAAATCACTGAGGCTCGCCACATGTAAATGCTGCTCTGTTCCAAAATGTGCTGAATTAGAAATGTACGATTTATGCATTTCTTCTTCTTGATCTGTTGCAGAAGAAGATAAAGATCAAACATGCAAGCCTGCCCTGAGTAGCATATGTATGCATACCCAGAATGCTTGCTTGCTTTTTTCAAAACCACATCTAGCTCTGTAGTCGAAGTATGAGAATACATACACGCGTCCAAAGAGGATGGTCTTTGCACTCGCAGCAGCCAGGCTGGTGAGAGGATGTGGCACTGCTGAGCAGCTTCCAGCAAAGCAGAGGCCAGGCCGATTCGGCCGTGAAATACCGCTGTCAATTCCAGCTCACTGCTGATTGACTCCTTACCTGCGACAGCCTCTTTCTGCCTGCCATGCAGAAGGGTGACCCATCACGGGGGTCTTGCACCCTTCCTGCTGGCACCAGGCAGGAGATGCTCGCTGTGAGCGGGGGTGAGGAGACAAGCAGCTCCCAGCCCCAGTAACAAAGAGACAGGACACTATACAGAGGGATCCAGCTCCCCCCCGTGAGGAGGAGGTTGTTTTATAGACAGCCCCTACCCTCTGAGGTGATAATGCTCAGAGATGAGCACTGTCACATCCACTGAGCAAGTGGACGTCTCAGGACTTGTCTTCATTTATTCCCCCAAAACAAATCTATCACAAAAAGGCTCAGTCTCATGGGGCAGGACTGCCATCAGATCAGGAAAACACTTAGCAGTTAAGAAAAAGCACACATACAAGGAGGCTGTATATAGTACCAAGTAATATTTATTTTTTATTTAAATTTTCTTCGACTATAAAGTGATGAGCTGCACTTTAGACAGTGGCACTCTCAATATGTACAAGATGATATTGTTTATTTCTTCCCAAAAGCGAGCTGGGGAATCTTAATCATAGAAGTCATCAAATTCGTCTGCTTCTGTGCTGTGAGTTTGTGGGCGCAAAGCAGCCTCAATCTCGGAGCTGCTGTCATCAGATTCGCCCCAGAAAGCTGAGGGTGAGGAGAAAAAAAGATATAACTATAAAATCTTTTCCCTTTTTTTGTCATTTATGTCACAGACATGATCATTTTACAGCTCTCTGGAGGCAGACAGACACCACGGCTTATGGAGCAGGTCAGAGTTATGAAGACCCCAAGACCGAGGGGTGTGTGTTTCCGATCCAGCCTGCTGTCAACACGTCGTGGTCTCCGATAATGGAGCTGCGGTGCCCAAACAGTGGGCTCATTCAGATGTCCCACTTCATTGTTCCTCAAGGTAGCTTGAGAGAACATTTCCACTCCAAGCAATTTACTTGACCAGCTGCTGCCTGAATTACAGCTTTGTCTATTATGTTCCACTTTTCTTCCTCTACTTGACCCTGCGGTGAAGTCACCATCGGAGCATGACATCACAGAGTTGGCATAAAAATGACAATGATGTCACAAATGAAAAATCACCACTTTGAGATAGGATCAAGCACAGGCAAGATTGACTTCGAACAACTACATGAATTTAACAAACAGCTCTGGGAATTAGCAAACAGTTTGACTAAAATAAACAGAATCACATTTAAATTCAGAGTCCCTGAGAGATTCCTCAATATATAAATTCATTTGACCCGTGGGGGGGGTAGAAAAAAAAAAAGCATAGCACACGAGGAAGTGCAAGTCAAGCCCACAGTCACTCAGAACTGTGCTGTCTGCCCTGTTCGTAACCACTTTCAGAGGGCTGCTGTTTGTCCAAAGTCAGCACAACAGCCGCGATGCCCCAAATTCAGGTGTAAGACTCAGAAATCTGGATTCAGGCAGCAGAAGAGAGGAAGACTGTCATCCCTCATACAGAAATTTCAGCTCATGTTCGACTGAGGCGCTATTCACATGTTCAGTGCTTTTGATGGCACAAGTTATACAAACATCTTATCTACAAATGCAGCAGCTGCATCTTTCATCCTATATCCCCGGCCCCCTGGCCTGCAGGTCTGCGCTGGGCCGGGAATGGCAGAGCAGTGCCGGCTGCACCCTGTGCTCACTCCCCACACTGAACACTTGGGAAGAGGCTGAACACGCCGAAGGCTCCAAAAAGGCTCCTTCTCCCTGTCAGAGAAGGAAACAGGGTGGGGATGTGAGAGCACCTTTCAAACGGCACCAAAGCAGCCATCGTTTATGGCATCCTTAAGTCAGCTCAGATGCCACACCTCTAAAACATGTTCTGTACCATTCAGGACTGCCCAGCACCTAAAGCTGAGCTCCAGGCAAAGAGCTCCCTGCTCCCAGCGCTGACTTTGCTTATGGGAGGCTCCATTAGAGGTGACTTCAGACACCAGTGGTCCTTATGGCAGTTAAAAAAGGAAAATAAAATGCAGGGGAGAATGACAACATGCAGGACCCAAACACCAGTTTAAAAGAAAGCCTGTTTGCTCATGGAAAAATAAAATTGTTCCCAATGCACACACATGGCCGCGCAAGCACGTTTGCATGCCTGCCTGTTGTAACTGTGCAAATGCACGTGCTGCTGCCCACCCACTTCTGCAACCCCTATTTCAAATGGAAGAGCGAGAAAATGTCAGCTTTTCCCTTCTCTGGGTTTTCTCCTACCCGCTCTTTGCTACTGTTTGATTTAAACCCTGACGCAAAGATCGCTACTCCCTCCACATCATACGCACTATGAAATACATCCTCTTTGGTCCAGAATTTGTCATCATCAACTGTTTGCTGGCTCCTGTGTTGAGGCAGGGGAAATTCCATGCTTTCCCATCTCCTTATGCTCATAAGTTACACAGTTCCATAGCATTATTCTTGGAGGTTTTCTACAATATAAATTACGCTTGCAAAGACATCAATTTTAAGTAGCATAACATTTGTTTCTTACCTTTGGATTTTATAGCAGTTACCATTCCCTTCCTGGTTTCAGTCCTGTAGAAGAGACAGATTTCAAATAATCAGCATAACGTCACAAAATTAAAAGAATGTAAGTTGACTTTTTTTTAAAACAAAACCTGTCAGATCGTTTAAAAAGAATGTCTGTAACTTCCGTAACTACTTTTTTTTTTTTAAATAACTATTTTATCAAGGATTTCTTCACCTTTATGTCTTTTAAAAGGTGAAGAAATTAACATGCAGGAGGGACATCGGTCCAGATGTTCAGGCAGTGCAAACTGGAGTCATTCCTTGGTAACAGCACCGGTTTACACCAGTAGTGAATTAAGGGTACAAAGGATCAGAGCTCCATCTATCTTTTGCAGCCTTTCAGATAATGCAAAGAAAGTAAAGAAAAAATCCTAACAAAAATAAAAGCACCCCCCACTGATGCTCACTGAACTTCCTTATTCCCCTTCCTGCCCGTTTACTTCTCCAGCCCAGCTACTGGGTTCCCATAGCATCCTCCGCATCCCTATGTAAATGTGCAATCTCCCGGCTGCCTTTGATCTACCTTGATGTATATGCAGTTGCGACTCCGTTCTGTTAAATGACTGCTCTTGTGTCTAGAGCATCACAGGCCCTTTTGAATCTCTCAAACAAGCTGGAATCATTTTGATCTTTTGTGTGTAGCATGCGTATTGTGTTGGTGCTGTGAAATAATCACGTTGGGGCAATGATGTAGGAGAATTAACTGTTATATTAACAATCCTGCAATAAGCTCTAAAAATAAAGCTTCAGCTGATTTTAATAGGGAAGATCAAATAGGAGATATTTGCGACATTACGGTGCGAACTAGTAAAATATAAGCAAACGTCAAGCTGCAATTCGAAGCTGTTGCCGCAGTCAAAACAGAACTCAGCTGTCAAAAATTTCATACAATTGGCTGCATTTCATTTAAAGATACGGCAGATAATACATAATTGCTTAAAGCAGGGAGTTAAAAATAGTCTAACTACTATCATGGAGGCATTTGTGAAGGAGATATGAAAGAAAAATATGTAGAGATGATTCACTGCTTGCCTTATACCACTGTATTCAGTAAGAATTCATTGCAGCTGGAAACCTAAACTTAACGCAGGGGTAAAGTTTCATTATGTTACGGCTACCTATATTAGAGAAACTTTTCCTTTTAAATAAGAGAGAGCTCATACTGTTTACGTCATATTCCTTTTCTACAAGCTGTGAAGGCCATTAGCACACAACCTCCCTCTTTGCAGATATACAAAAATTCCCAGAAATAGAATATTAAACATAGCCAAAGTTCAACTAAGATGCCAAGCTAAGTACTAGTAACAACTAACAGTACTAGTGGAGTATTAACAGTGACATAACTAATTATTAACTTATTAAGTAAAAAAACCCAAAACACTTAAAAATGTTAGCCTTTAAATGTTTATCTGATACTTCATTAGCGTGCCATCCAAACACCTTCCGTTTTATTCAGAGTCAAACCCTACGCTGCGTTACACTTCAGCTTCTCGTTCAAATGCATTTACTTGTCAGTATCTCCAGCAAGTATTTTAAGTCAGAGCCTCTGGGTTGAGTCCTGCAATACCCTGTACGCCCTTAACTCTTGCTCACTTTGGTGAGATTTCACGACCCTCAGCATTTCCCAGGAGGTGCTCCACGCATACCAGGCTTAGCCCATAAAAATGTGCTCAAGAG
The DNA here is from genome assembly GCA_013400035.1 of Rynchops niger. NCBI lineage: Eukaryota > Metazoa > Chordata > Aves > Charadriiformes > Laridae > Rynchops > Rynchops niger. The sequence goes on along the minus strand of VXBH01004562.1, from coordinate 569,833 downwards.
GATGCAACTCTTTTTTTCCCCTGGGTGTAGAGCGAGAAACCACTTGTTGCTGAGCTACAAATTGAGAGGTGACTTCTGTGGCAGACTGCACAAGAACCATTTTATCTTCAAGTAGTTCAGTAAAACAAGATGAGGCAGCTGGCAGCTACCGCTTCCACTGCCGGCTGCTTCGTCTCCCATTGTGAAGGGAGGCGTATGGGATTTCGTTATTCAGCCATGCTAGGCAGTCCCTAGAAGTGATTTTTTGCTTCATGTCTCCCTGTAGTTCAAGCCCAGATAAAACTTGAGAGGGCTGATCATTCGGGCCCAGAGCCTCTGCCATGCTGAGGACCACCACGCACAACATGGAACGCAGGACCACCAGTAGAAAACCGCCCCGGGCTCGGGTGGCTTGGTCCTCTTACACAGCTCAAAGCACTGCAAGGTGCTACAGATCTGGCTGAAGGCCAGTGGTCTCACGGAGAAGTTGTGGTGGACAAAGACCACAATGGTTGTAGGAAGGTCTGGAAACCTTCCCTCTTCTGCCCCAGCCTCCCATGGAGAAAACAGTCGATGCTGACAGCAGACAGATGTTTGTATTCTACCAAAACCCATCCATTCGTTGGGGTTCATCCTCCCAGGGTGAATCCACCACACCCAAGAGCAGGATTCACTCCCAGAACAGCACCAAGCCGTAGCACTGCAGGCTGGGAGCTGGGCTCTACTGTGACACAGCAGTCCATACAGAGAGAGACGGGAAACAGGGTGTCAGCAAAGGCTCGGCACAAAAGCTGTCGGCACAGAGAATGCCTGGGGAGATAGGGAAAAATGGAGCTAGGACATCAGAAAGGCCAGATCGGAAATCGCAGCCCCACCAAACTAAGCCCGGAAAACGCTGCAAGATAGCTTTATAACAGAGAATAAAAATTCCTGAATTATGTCTGAAGTGTTAGTCAAGGCTGATAAGATGCAAGACGACCTCTACATTGCAAAACGTTTGTACTCAGAAATCGGCAAACTCAATCATGAAAGTTATCATCTGGTATACTGAGCGCACAATAACCACACAGACCTCCACGGAGAAATTTTAGGAGTATAAATGAAGTAAGGCCAGTTTCACTGCCTCGACTAATCCCCCGTTGTGACCCTTCGATATCCATTTACACATTTGCTTCTTTCCCTAAAATAATTCTAAACTGAACCCGGGCTCTAACAAAGAAAAAACCTAAACCAGTTTAACTTCAAAGGGCCTTTTAATCTCCCCTTTACTCTGATGAAATGGGCTTCTTGTATTGAAGATGCTGTAACAATAAGAAATGAAAAAGCTCCAAGAAAATATTTTGCCCTCTGTGAAGAAAATTAATATTAAGAGGAAAATAGCAGACGAACAAGAGCTAAGTTAATAGAGGTGGCTCACTGAAAAACAGCAGAAAATGCTTGTTTTAGCCTGAGTATCTTTTTGCTGAAGCACCTGTTGAACCTCTATGTTTTAGTGTCAAGTGAAGAAAGACAGCCAAACAGCAAGGAAAAAAAAAAGACACCCATTTTCTAAAATATAATAATAATTAAAAAAAAAAAAAGAAAATTACGCAATCATCAAGGGGGAAAAAAACCACAACAGCAAACCAACGAAGCACACCCAAGCACCAAGAGGAAAAAAAAAAACCCACACCACTCAAATGCCAGGTTTTAAGAGAAAAATAAACAAAATGCAAAGTGCAGTGGCCCCAGGAACACGGATACTCTGGCTAATCTTGTGAGAGGCTCAGAGCCTGCGTGCTTCTGTCCTGCCTGCGCATTACTGAGGCAGCACGCCACGGAAAACAAATCATGCCTTTCTTTTTTTGCTGGGTGGTTCTTATTAGTCCTCAGTGAGGGAAGTGATGAAGCTTCTCCCCAGCAATAAGTAAGGATGCGGAGTCGCATATCCATCTTTAAAAATAATTTTTCGAAAACATCTAAACGCCTTGTGATAGTAAAGCCAGACTGCTCCACGGCAGTGCCTCCGATGTGACAGTCTCAGACGGGTATCCCCCCTGATCATACGCTTTCCTGCCAGTTCCTGCAGAAGCCTGACGGCTCTGTCATTTTCTGCTGATCGTTTACTAGAAATTGGGCATCACAGAAGTATTCCCCGCCCTGGAAAGACAGTGTAAACTAACAAATACATTCATTATGCCAGAATTGGAGGAATAATATTGAATTTAAGCAATTAACACTGCAAATAGAATGATCTTTCTTTTAGGATACAAAGGTCTGTATCAAGCTGCATTTAAGACTGTTCTCTGTTTAGATCTACCAGGCTGAACAAAAAAGACCCAAAACACATTCTCGCCTAGAGAAACCACTAACACAAAGACTGCATCACAGCGCTGGGATGAAGCCATGTTGGAAAAGCACAGGGCATCACCACAAAAATAAAATCTAATTCCTCTGTACTACAAAGACAGTATCTTTAGACAGATGATGTTGCCTCTCCTCACAAACCATTCCCCACCAGTATTCACAGGGCATCGCACTGCAACGTTACTATTTCTGCAACAGCTAGATGGTAAGATTTAGGAAACAAGGCTCACAGAAATATCTGTAAGGTCAGAAAAACGTGCCTGAATTTACAGTCAGCTTTCTCACAGAAGTCGTTTGACAACTGAAAGTACGGTAGGAGTATAAGACAATCAGGTATGCCCTTGAGTATGGGTGCTGGAAACACGCTACGCCACTTTCTCTAAATTTCCTGCTAAACGGAGGAAACTCCTGAACACTCCCAGCCCCAAACCTTTGGAGTCTCTCCTCAGAGCCCGGGCCAAACCAGGCGGTTTCACCTGGTGAGCAGTGTCGGGAATGGTTTTGAAAAGGGGATGCAGTGGGGGATGCGGGGCACTGGGCTGCGCAGAGCCCGAGTGCCCCCCGATGGCCAGCCCACCTCAGCACCCAGAGCGACGGCGGGCCCGGTGTTAAACATTGCCCCCGAGAATAATTAAGAGGATGAATTATAATCTGCTAATTTTTATTTGCATATCATTACATCTGTGTTTGGTAAAGGCGGCTTTCTACTAAAAAACAGCCTTCGGAGACCAGAGCGGATTACTTCCAGAAAACAGATTAATCGAAGTTTAAAATACTTCACACTGCGTTTATGTCCTGACAAATTAAAATTGTTCTTTGGTTCTCAGTCGATAACGCATCTTTAATCTCCAGATTATTTTGAAATGAGACAGCACAAACAAGTCAAAGAAAAATAAATTGCTTGCATCAAAATATTCAGAATTACCCAGAAAGCTAGTGACCTCCACTGGCTGCATCCATTGCTACAGGACCACGAAATGCCACACACATCGCCTGCTGCCCGCTCTCGCAGAGAGATTCAGTCCTGACTTCTGATACCTTTTCCCCCAAGTAATTGTATAATTTAACATGCTCTTTTTCTGGTGCAAAACACTAACTCTTCAAACAACAGTTGCATCTCTGTGTGTGTAAATATTCCCTCGGTAAAGTAAATGAAGCCAGGAAAAAGTAGTTTTATAGCTAAATGCAGAGCAGGATGATATTTGCGGGAGAAGAGGAAGCTCTGGCATGCACCTCCGAACAAAAGGGAACAAGTGGTCTTTACTCGGAGAGCAGCTTCCTATTAAGACTCACTCCTTCGTACATTATGCCTTTCATCCCCACTCAACCACAAAATGATTTTGCTGTAGGAAATACAATGGCAGAAAAAGATTTACATTGAAAGAATCTTTAATAATAAACTGTTGCAGATCTGCCTACTTCCCCATGATTTATAATACAATAAACATCAGATTCTATTAAGTCTCATGCACTGAAGACATGCACTGAAAAACCGAATATGAAAGCCCTCAATTCTTCCCGTCTCCAGTACCATAATAGTGAAATGAGCATGTATAAATGTGCTAAGAGTATCTCTTTGCATCTTTTATAGCTTGTGTGTATTAATCTGTAAAGCTTATTAAGAAAGTCATTGCTATGCAAAGCAGCACCCAATCTCTTTCTCTTGCTTTTCAACAGAGTGCAGTGTTTAGCCAATAGGACCGGTCCCCTGCCCCTCATTCGGCATTCATAACATGCAACATTTGCACAATGTATCTCTCAAAGGCTGCTGAATAGAAAGCCTTAATACTCATGTAAACAACTGCAAACCAATTACTTAATGAATCAGGCCCACACATAATGAGGTACCAGACAAAGAGCTATAAATGCATTTTTGCGCCCGAGCCTCTGCTTTAAAGTAAAATCCCTCAGCTGTAGTTTGGGCTTAACTGGCACATCATAATTATTGTCTGGAGGACATCAGAGGAAGCCATTTTTTTTATTTAGGTCCAGCAGGGTCTTTTGCGAGGTCACTCATCAGCTCAGTGACAAAACGGAGCAAAGAAGAATTTATAAAAAGTACCACAGCAGTGCTACACAGTTATGTTTATTCTCAAGTAGTGGGTTTCGAGACCACTTGTAAAAGCAATAAAGCCCGAGAAGTGACTGCAGTAAGTGGAACGCTTAAATGTGAGCGGTGAAGAAATTGCACTGTGTCCTGGCCACAAACAAGTTGCCAGCCCCCTTCCCCATTTCTCCATCTTTCTCACTACTTTTGCTGTTCTCTGTCTCTGCGGAGCGGATGCCAAGTGTCCAAAAAGCAAAGGTTGTTAACAAACTTCACGTTTAGAAGGCTGCATTATTTTTTGACTCATTTACAAAAAAATAACTTTAAGCCGTTGCAAGAGATTTCTTTCTTTTTTTTTTTTTTTAAAAGCAGCCTCATCGTGTATCAGTGCATAAAGCACGCTTGCTTCTCTGTGCTGAAAGGCATGAAATTATGGGGCAGAGTGAATTATTTTAAAATCTATCGCAAACAATAATTTGAAAAAAAAACCAGCAAAAAACGTGTACACCATGTGAACAGGGTTTGAAAAATGCCGAAGTCACTGAACACGTTATTAGCAAGCAGTGCAACATCCAAGCGGGACAAAGCTTGGAGCCTTTTTTTAAAAATAAAAGAAATAGTTTAAATTATACACATTTTATTCAGATGCTTAACAGCGATCCTGTGAGTTCTTCAGGGCCCGATTCTTCTCTTCCTGCTGTCCTGGGCTTCAGTGAATGACTAAAATTCACCATTTAAAAATCCACCTATAGGAGCACCCTTGCATTTCATAGCATTAGGCAGTATGATTTGGAACATCATCCTCAAAGTTCCAGAAAATTTTAGAAGGAAAAAAAAAAAAGAAAGAGTTTGACCACAAGGCTATAAAAATTAATCCTAAAGAAAAGTATGAATGCCATTCATCAGTATTGTATTATGGCTTGTCTTTATTTACTGTATTTGAGGAATTACCGACATACTCTGATTTTTAACACAAAATGCAGAACACCACTTGCAAAATTGGAATTGTCTCTCATATCAAAGCTGGCCTCATCAATAACAGCCTTAAACTACAGAAAGATAGCAATGCTGTATAAACAGGAGTTAAACATTTATCAAAATGCTTTAACGTCTCTTCCTGAGTGCTATTGATGGCAGTTTTCAGACCAGGGGTGGCATAGCAGGAGCACCCTCTTGCTGGGCTGGTCTAATAAGAACAGATAAGGATCGGAAACCCAGCCAATATTTCATGTGATGGCTGTGTTATATCCTATTTTCTGCTGCTTCTTGACCACTAATTTGATTGTTGCTGTTTGATTACTGTTACATGCCAATGAAGAATACAAGGAACATCCAACAGAACTGCTCAGGGACCCAAAGGGAACTGCTGAAGTTTTTAAAAAAAAAAAAAGACAAACCCAAACAAAAACACCCCCACAAACCAACTTTTTGTTCTTTTTTTTTCCTCCTTTAAAAACAGAACAAATTGCACCCTTTAGGTACATGTAAGGCCATTAATTAAACATCCTCAGTTTGAAAGCAAGAAAGGCATGTTATAAATACCCCAGTATCAAATATAAAAAAAAAACCCAAGCCCATGAAAAGCATGATCCAGTTACAGCTAGTTTACATCTCGGATACACGGAGAAGAAAACCACCACTTTATTTCTTGAAGACTTTATATTTTATGTCTGCCCCTCTCCTGACAACTCCTATTGTCTGGCCCCTGAGTAGCCCTACTGAGAGCAGCTGTACACGCTAATTTGTGGTTCACTGAGATGTCAATTGAGTCTTAAAATGAGAAAACAACAGCTGCAAAACAATACTTGGCTTTGGCACAAATATTTTCTAAGGTGTACCAAAATTTAAGATGTTTTATTAGATAAATATGAACCTTAACCCTAGACCAAGTGAAAAAATAAAATAATCAGAGCTTCTGTCATTTTCTGTCAGTGCATTTCAAACGTTAAAGGATTTAACGTTTTTTACCTTGGGAAGGGAGGACTTCTTTCATTCATGGAAGAACTAGTTTCCAAATGCATTTCTTGGCTTGCTTTTGCTCTGGAACTACTATCGCCACTATCCCAACCTGTTAAGTAAAAAGATGAAATCTAAATTTTCAAATAATAATGGCTGGACCTTACAACAGTGTGCAAGTCCCTAGCAGCAACACACTCTCATTTTCAAACAGAAATGTAATGGCCACACTCTTGGTTTGATGACAAAGTCTAGAGAGGAGCACACACCACACAGTTAGGGTATCTGCCTCAAGATTGTTTGTTCACAGTTCGGTGAAAATTAGTTAAAAACACAAGAAAGTAAGATTCCAACTTAATTATCTAATAATTAAGTTATCTGATGATGATTTCTTGTGAATAGTGAAATTTTTGCACATTTTACCTCATTTTAGGAAAGAGAGCAAACGCTGAGATTCTCTTAAGAGCTGTCTTGTATCATTGCAACTTTAAGCAAAACTTAAAGGACTTCTAGGGTCTTTTTACTCTTTTTTTTTTTTTTTTAATCCCCGAGTTCTCATTTACTTTAGCTAATCAAGAAGTAAGGTTATGTTTATTCTCCTTCCCCTTAAATGTAGCTTATTTTGGATAGTTACAGTTCTCAATATTATTTGATACAACAGTATTTTTCAACCACTTTCTTGAAATAGAGCTGTGTTTGGGAGATGCAAATCTTGGGATTTTTATTAAACAACCAAACACCCGACTATTTCAAAATCTTTTATTCACGCTTTCCTTTCTTTCCTTTCTCCCCCCTCTGTGTATCTCATTTCCATTCTGTAGAGATTGATTTAAAAAAAAAAAAAAAGAGAGGTAAATGAATTCATTCACTGGAATTGTACAATTGCTCATCTTTGTACTCATTTCCAAAGAACATGATGCTCAAGTACAAATCCCACTTTAAAAGGCTACTTTGCATATATATATATATATAGGACTGAAATTATAAACAAACCCTAACTGTTACCAACTTCAGTCCAACCCAGGACAATTTAGTATTTCTGTACATCTTGGACACTCCTACTTTCTAACTGGCCACACGTGTGACCAGTCCGTTCCAGCAGATCACGCCACTCTGCGCTTGGATTTCAGCGGCAGAAATCCTGCTCGGTCTCAGGCATTTGCAACAAAGAGGTGGAAAACGTCTGACTGGCACAGGAGAGGGCAGAGCTCGGGCACTGGAGCTGCACTGGCAGCAGCATGCTGCTTCACAGAACAGAGTCTCACTGCTTCCCAAAGGATGTATGAAGGAAAAAAGGAAAAAAAAAAATCAAAAATAGAGGAAAAAAAGAATGAAGAAAAAAAAAAGGCGGGGGGGACAGCCCCCATCCCTGTGATGTACATGGTGCAGAGGAGCAGAGATCTGCTGAGATCACAGAGGGCGTCCTGGATGCAAGACTGTTGGCAGCTCAGAGCTGCAGACTGAGCGATGTGGGCATTCACTGGGAAACCACTGACCACAAAGGAACGAATATTCACACTTGTTCGTACATTACTTTGGGAAAGAAAAAAAAAAGCTAATTTAATCTAATCAAGTCAGAACTCCTAAAACCTGCTTTTCACTCCAGTAAAGCACTTAACACAGGCATATTTTTCAGGACTCATCCTGTACAGATTCAAACTACAAAACACAACGTCATCGAGATTACATCCTCGCTTTTTGCCTGGGATAGAGCTGGCTTTGCTTCAGGACAGCATTACCCTGCCTCCAGAAAACCTTGCAGAAACCAAGTTGTGCCTGCCTAACAGAACATGATAGGCCAAAGACTCTCCAAACATTCAAAATCCAATTACGTGCCCCAAGATGCAGCTCCGGAGTGTCCACGGCTTGCTCCTTGTCTGAAGGAGAACGTGAAGCAAACAGCCTCCACACAAATCATCAGCTCTGACCACCCTTCCCATTTCAGCACTGCACGTGCAGCGGGACACATCTACTTCATTACAGTCTGTTAATGGACTGAACACTTTTCATCCATCCCAACCACAACAGGTAGAGAATTTGTGAGCAGATAGTAGCTTCAGAGGGTGTTAGCACTCCAGTTAAGCTGCTGCACCTGATGTGTGCATCTCAAAGCCTTCCCTTTGTTTCAGGCTAAGCCTGAGAACCCCACCCTGAGCAGGGACCTGATACCTAGCTTGCTGTCAGTGGGGTCCCCTGCAGCAGGAACATATCTGCAAACTCAGGGAAGTGCTTCTACCTGGGCACGAGTAGGCAGAACTCAGCAACTCTGAGTTGCTGTCAAATGTTCTTCCAATCCCTCACGGCAGTGACATGGAGCCCATCTTTGATCCAGGCATACCTGCCACACCTTTCCCGTTGGCACTTCAAAGTCCAGGTCTTTGCCAGCTCTACCAAAACTTGAGCTGGGCCACTGTTGTAGTGCACCTCTCCTTATGGCTTTTGCATGCATACCAGCCTCAAAAGACCATTCCCTCACACTTCCCATGCCTGAATCGGCTCCCCTTCATTCACTACGTCAAACAGTAACACAAACTACTTGTTCTTCACCTTTAAGACCCTTCAGAGCCCAGCTTTGCCCTACCTGTCAATTATAATACAATGCCAGGCTATCAATCCCCACTTGTGCCTTAGTTACACAAGACTGCCTTGCTAATTAGTCCAGTCATTTCCTTTGAGCATCTTTGTGATGACTTACATCTCATGTACCTTACAGGAATGGGAGACCCTTCTAGGAACTCCTAAAGCCCACCAGCTCACCTCCCTGGAAAGCCTGCCATAGGGATTCATCTGGGTTGCGGCACCCACAATGCATCCGACAACGTGTAACCAGTCGGCATGCAGCAACTGCTGCTTTGTGTGTGAGCAATCACCTGGCTCTTACCTCCTCTTATCCCACTCATCTGCTTAATCCCTCTGCCTTCAACAACATGTCCGTATTGTAAGTTGGCAGAAAGGAAGAGTCTCGGTTACAGACATGCAGCGCTGACAAGGGCAGCCCAACCTGGGCGCACAGCAATACTTATTTTACCATTATGAGAAAGCACAAGGATTGATGCAGTGTACAGGGCAGAGAAAAGAAGATACAACAAATACACTGCTAGGAGAGGAAACTCTTTAGCGCCTCACTCCTGATAGAACTACATCATGCCATAAAGCCCTTATGCAGATCAGTATATTTCCTTCATAAAACCAATCATTGTGTTTAAGGTTAAATGCAACATAGTTCAAAATGACACTTCTATTCTGTCTCGTGCATGTGTTCCTATTATTTGCTTTGCCAGAAGCATCTAACTTGTTGTGTGCTGTAACAACCAAGCACACCCTCCTTGTCACAGGCTGGGGACAGCAAGAGGCATGCTGCGCTAAAACACAAATACACGTTTTTCCCGCAAGCACACAGCAGAACACGATAGACCTGGCAAGAAAGATGCACTGAGTGGAGAAGAGGCAAAAAAAAAAAAAAAAGATGGGTTTAAAGCACATCAGCAGCTGAAACACTTGGATAAAAGAATTGCCAGCACTATAGAAATCATTCAGCAGGGAGCAGCGGCACTGGGGAGCAGAAGCAGAGACGAGGAGGGCTGTGGGCTGCAACAGTGCTGCTGGAGAGCAGCAGCTCCTGACGGGCGTCTCGTAACACCTCTTGAGCTACATACAGGCTTGCTAAAAAGCACCTCTCCCTTCCCATCTGATTTCAGTAAATTCTTGCTACACAGGGTAAAAGACAGATGCCATCTGCTTGATGTTCTCTTCCTAAGCAGTTTTTGGAAGGAGCGGCCCCACCACATCACCAGCTCTCATGCTCCACAGACAGCCCAGAAGCAATGTTGGCACATGGGGTGAAGCTGTTCACATGGGATACTTAGAGCATTTACTCAGTCTGAACAGCCAGCCCACACTGCACAGACACAACTGAACAAGCTTGATAAAACACAGTCTTTAAACTCAAACTGGGATGTTAATAATGGAAAGTTCTTAATCCAGTCGTTTGAGCAATACTGAGGGAGAACGGGAGTTGGCGTGCCCCAGACAACACAGCTCTTCTCGTGCTTTCCCTGTGCATCGTTCCTTCCACTCAGAACTAGCAAAGGATCTGCGATACCACTATTAATTAAAAACACTCCACTCTTTTCAACTTTTGAATTAATTGTGCAGTCAGCATGGGTCAAAGCAGCTTTCATGTCAGCTTTTACAATTTTGTTCTGAACAAAATAGATGTAGTTTTCTTCATTAGCCAACAATTCCAGGAAAAAAAAACACAGTTGCATAACAAACCACTATTATTTTGTTCTGTTGTACAGTTAAAGTGAATCTTTAACCCAGAACATACTGTACCAGCACAGAACTGAAAAGAAGGTATTTTCTCCATGCCTTCCCCCTATGGCCTAGGTTGCAGTGCCTATCAATTTATAGACAAACATCTCAGTGGCTAAAAAAGTGAAGCGATGTAATTTTCTGCAAATAAAGAGATAAGAAAGCGCTTGGCCTTGTATTTGCAACATCTATATCTTGCTAATTGTACTACCTCTCTCCCAGAGAAAGCCTACACTTTTTAAACATCAAAACCAGCATTAAAGCAGTGTACTGCAGCTAGAGTCCCAGCATAGAAAAGTAATCTGCAGACACCAAATCGCCTTTCTACAATCTCCAAGCGCTTGACTCCGCCTGCCTGGAAATGGGAAAGGTAATTCACAAGGCTGCTGGTTTTTCAAATGCAGACTGCGAAAACAGAAATACCACTGCCTTCATGTATAGCACATACAATTTGTGAGCAAAACTGAAACCTTCAACCTAAACAATAAAGCACGTACACAAGCCATAGCAGTAGTACAGTAGGCAGAAAGAAACAAGAGCACTTTATATGCCACTCAAAAGCAATAAAGAGCTATCATCCATTATTTCCAATAACAATCAATAATCCCATATGCAAACAGAGGCAGTTGGATGGCAAAAGACCCCAGTGCTTTTGCAGACTCCACCCAGACACATATCTGCATTTTCTTCCCTTACACAAGGGAGAACCTACACCAAAAAGAACTTTGCTTTTTCTGTGTACTTTTATCACCAATAAAATAGTTAGCAGCTTGGGTATTTCAGCTGTCAGTAGATTTCAAAGTCAATAATGCCTTGAATGGAACATTATCAGGATCAGCAGAGCCTGCAAGCTGTGTAGTTTTACAGTTACCTCGGCAGTAGTTACTACATCCACATTCAGAAGTCCTGGTAGGTCTGGGCTGCCATACTGCTAGGTCCTGTACCAAAATAGAGAACTAACAATAGCTCCTGCCCAGAGGAACTTTAAATCTGAACAAGCTCCTCCACCACATTAACGCTAATTACTTGGCTTGCTGATGATCTACAAAGAGCTATGCACGATTAAAGGTGGGCCACTGCCAGCACACAAACAGCTCCTGGGCACTCCTCTCTGCCTTGGGACCAGAGGTGCAAGAGCTGGCTGTATATGGGCTCTTAAATGCACTGACTTCCCTTGTGATAAAGCAAAAAAAACTTGCATACAGACAGAAGACAAAGGCTACCTGCAAGGATGCAGAGGATGTGCTCTTTGGAGAGCAAATAGATGGAAAAAATATCCAAATTAAAACCTGATCAGAACACTACAGTAACCAGTACCCAGATGTAGGTCAAATGCCAACAACTATCTCCTCCCTTCCTTTAAATGGGAAAAAACCCCAAAAAACTCTTATAATATACCAACGTACAATACTATCCTCTGAAAAGCAGACACTTGGCTGACCAGTGGACTCAGGAAATCCCAAGGGAGCAAGCCATCCAGTGAGTATACTTCTAGAAGCTGCTGCCTCTGTTGAAAGATTGAAGAATTTTCACCCAGAATTTGTAACTATAAAAAGACTCTGAGATCTTCCAGGAACTTAAGTCAAGCAGTGTAAAAGACCACCTACTGGAGCATATAATCCAAACTAATTTAGGCAAAACGTACAATCTCACACTGGCTCAAGGTAGCTCTGTCAGACCACAACAGCAGCAGCAATTAATCCCATACAGATTAACTTTTTCCATAACAGCAGTTACGAATGGGTTGATATCAAATGAAGGGAAAAGTTGGGCAGACTTATTAACGCCTTTATTAGTGCACTCCAAGTGAAACCTAGGGAACCTTTTAGGTTCAAGCTCAAAGGAGGACCTCACCAGGAAGGACATGTGGGCGTGGGAAAAGTGCTGGCAGGATTATTGGCTCATTAAAGGTGACCTAAAAAGGAAAGCAGAATTGGATTTGTGCTTTTTCATGTTCCCTTATGATATATAAAGAACAGCTAATTCTTTTTTTCTTAAGAGGTGTTTTCCTCCTTATTTCTACATTAGAGATTTTATACCTGGAGAGTAGCTGGAAGGTGACATTCAAGATGGTGTGAAAGTGAAGCCTGATGCCTGGAGAAGTAATACCATTTTTATTCAAACGCTTTATAGCTTTAATGACTATTTAAATCAAAGACATAAATGCAGGGTAGAGAGAGAATCTGGTTTTGTTAAAGATTAACAAACCTACCCCTTCAATAAAATCAGCAGTTTCCTGCTCATAAATGAGACTGTTACATTCATGCAACAAAACAAGAAATAATGGATTTTATCCTTTCTTTTTAATTTCACATTATTCGACTACCTCTGAAACAGCAAAAAAGCTGAACAATTTCTTTTACTTGTCTTCCCACAATAAAAAAAACAAAGCATCCACGAAGAAAATCGGAACGAGTCCACATATCCTCCCCTATCCTCATATAATGTGGTATAAAACAAGATTGCTATTAATAGTTAGCTCCTCTCTGGGTGAGACCATACATCAAATACAATCCTTTCAAAGTCAGTTATCACAACTTGGCATTCCGCGAGCTTAGGACAAGGCTCTAGGAAAGAAACCGTCTTTATGCTACAAGCTACATTGCCCCCACACCCTGAGATGACTATGGGTTTGAAAAGCTCACGTGTCCTGCCACGGATGGGAACAGCACATGTTCAGAAGAGCTCCAGGTGAAATCAGTCCTTGCATGAGCAGTTTCAGGTACCAACACAGGCTGTCTCTAAGGGGCAACCAACACCATGCCAGCTACAACTCTAAAGCCCTTTTCCCCAAAGCCACACAGCTATTACTTTCCTCCTCTATAGGCATTGAAGAAAAAAAAATACAAGTATTTCTGGAATATTTACAGAATATTAAAATAAATAAATATTTTGGTTCTTTTTTTCCTGTAACAGAAGTAAAACAAAATTACAGAAGCATTCGTAAAACACCATCACAGCAGGCTGTGTGGAAGCACATCCACCTAGCTCTCACAGTGAAGTCCATCGGAACCCAAAAGCCCCAAAGGCTTCCAGTGTTTCAAACCAACACTTAAAGCCCTTAAAAGTGCAAATACCAAAAAAACAGTATTTGTACCCCTTAAGCGAGAAAAAGCTGTACAACAAAATGATCATGTATAGAATGGACACTATATATCAGTTCATCTAAACACAAAGCCAAACCCTAAAACAAGTCATTTGAGCCCGAAGGACAATGCACAGAGATGCTGCCTCTACTTTCGGCAGAGAGCAATTTCAGAGCTCCAGAGCCACAATCTACAGCAAATAATGATGAGCAAAAGGAAAAAAGCGACAGGCTGGAAGGGCGAGGAGCCAGAAGAGAACAAGAAGCCCAGAGAAGATCATGGGCTGAAGATGAATCGCATCTGAAAGGAGCAACTTTGCTTTCAAGTGAGATGTGAAAAGCCTCACTCCTAGAGACAGTGTGACCACCAGTACTGGAAACACGCTGCAACAAAACAGTAAATAAAGCAGAGTTAGAAAGAATGGATTTTAAACTGAAGTTACTGCTTTCAGTGTTTACATTAGGAAGAGTTTCTCAGCATTTTTACAAATAGAAAGTATTAGTATTTGCGTGCTCATTGAGTAAGAAAGCTATAGGAGAAGTAACGAAGGGGGATGTCCATCATGGCTTGGCTTTTGACTAACTGACATCTCACACAGCAACCAGCTACACAGACCATCAGGGTCCCCCGCAGGAAAAACTGCAATAGAGAATTGCCTTGCAAATCTGTATGCCAAATCATAGCTAAAACCAGTACTGATCAGTCATAAAATTCAGGGTGAGAAGCAAACCAAAAGCCATGGCAGCTATGGAGATCCGAACTCAAGAGCCAGTATTAGTCTTAAAAAAAATTAAAAAATAAAAAAAATAGCATCACTGATGGCATTAGTTAGATGGAGTCACCATTCCTGACGCTGTTCTTGCTGGCACCCTCTGCAGTTTAGAGAGCTTAAACCCCAATACTCAAATTTAAGTCCTCTTATATTACAATCAGAAAATCAAACCAATCCCAAGACTTGCAAAATTTTACATTAATTTTCAAATGAGAAGTGTGTTTTGTTTCATGAAAAAGTTTTAAGTGACTTTTAGTTCCTCTGAAACTTCAATGCAAGTCGTGTTTTAAAATACGTTGCCATGTGTGACAAAGACACTTTAAGAAGCAGGAAAATGGAAAGATTTCTACTCCCTGGGAAAAAAAAAGTAATCTAAGTTTTACTAGGCTAACTTGCAATATTATTGCTGCAGTATAATTCAGGAACACAAGAAGCACATTTTTATATTTCAGCTGCAAATTAGGCTCAAAAAGCAGCAGAGGAAAACCTCTATAGAGAAATGAATTGCTCTCCAAAAGACAGGCTATTTCGAAGCCGTAAAAGAGTAGAAAAGCAACAGTGAGCATCGCATAAGCAGATGCCCTCGCACCTTTCTGTCAGAGTACACACCTGCATAAATATTTAGCCAAACATCAGAATTTATATGGAAGCAGCCCACCACTTTACAAAATCAGGCAAAAGCAAATTGAGACTCACTGCAAAGAGCCCTGCCCTGAATACTAATGCATTATTGATAACTCAGGACCGAAAAGCAGCGACATCTCGGGATCCTAAGCGAGCCTAATACATCTGCTGCGGGAGGATCTGAACAAGTCTTGATAAAACCTTATTGCTAAAAATTTTGTGTTATCAGGCAGCTTTTGTAACAGAGGCAAAGGAACAGCTTCCCGGCTAGCAGGGTTTTTCCCTGCATTTATTCTAATGATACACATTCAATTACTCGAGAAAAGAAAAGAATCAAATCAGAAACATCTGTAGTTTGCCATATAATTACTGGATCTTCCCCATGGAGACTGACCTTTGTAACACTGATATCGGGACCTGAAAGGCTAAATGACAGGATATTCACATGGTTTAAATGTATAACACGATTACAAGGAATTAAATAGGCGCTGTTATTTTCCATCTTGGTTTACGTTAACATAAGTGTGGACTTTATGATCTTACATTTAATCTTTGCGCTCAGTATGTAGTAGCTGAATTTACCCACTATTAGTGGAACCAAACCACTAAAATACCATGTTTTGATTATATAATAAAGTTGAATACTAGATTCGAGGTTAATATGCAGCCATTACTTTTACCTGTAATAGGAATCTTTTCGACCACGCTTTCTTCCTTGCTCTCATCTTCACACCAGCTTGTGACTTCTGGATGTGAACACACCATAATGAAACACATTTCAAAGTCGCAGTGATCAGACTGGTTTGTTTGCTTTTAAGCCCTACTCCCTTTAATTTCTCACTTTTGTTATCTCTTGTTTATTGATCTAAACTATCCATTACCATTCTTAAAAGAGGCACCTACTGTGAACTTTCCTCGCATGTGAGGCTACCCTGCCTCTCTGTAGCTTCCAAAGAAAAGGACAAGCTAACCAAATGTCTTAAATAATTTAAGACCCAATGGGATTTAGGAAACAAACAACCCACAGTAACTCTGCGATCTCGTCCGGCAGCCCGACAGCAGCAGCGTATATCATACCGACTGCGGAAAATTAGTTTAAATCAAAGTCTCAGTCTCCTCCGCAGATAAAAGTCGCGTGAATTTAGGAGGCCTAAAGCAGTTTGTTTACATTTGCTGTGTAAAGAGCATTGCAACCTAATTGCCTGTCTCTTCCGGACTTTGATGTAAGGGATGTTCTGAGAGCAGACTGAGCAAGTCGCCGTCACCAGTTATTACACCAGACTAATATATTATTTCCTTATCTAAAGAAATTAACTGGGTTTTCACAAATGCATTCACCTTCTAAGCTCTGAAATGGCACCACACACCTTTCTCAGCATGAACCCTTTTATTTTTGAAAATTTATTCTGCGGTCTGGCTTTCTAATAAAAGGCAATGAATATATCCCACAATTTCCAAACGTTAGACATTTTTTAAATACATGCACACCTATAGATCCAATTTTAGTAACTGCCATGAGGCTTGCTTTTCTACTCCTGCAGAACAAAAAAAAAGTAGTCACAATAGGCATCACTCATTTTAAGAGGTAAAAAGAATGACAAACAATACTGAGATATTTAGGAAAATCCCCTAAAGTTCATTATAAATATACATTAATTTGCCAGTCACTATAATACAGTCCCCTGCAGATTTGGATAAAAAAATACATATATAGAGGACAATAACTTTGAGCACACAGCTGGACCTTTTAACACTTGTTACCTTGTTCTCCTGTGCCGGCAAACTGGGTAGCGTATTTTGCCTGCTTTATTTCCCCGCTGTCGTTTGGTATCAATGGCAAGCTGTAAGATGATTCATTACTCTGAATAGATGACCTATCCCCACACTCTTCTGAAAGGACCTCTCTCAACACCGGTAGAGCCTGCAGCATTAAAAAAATAAAAATAACCACAGCCCTATTATCCTTCATCTCGAGTGATTCCCAACATACGTTCAGGCTAATCTATACTTCACGGTGTAATCTGTTTCCAGGGTGTTTTTGTTAGATGCTAAATTACCTCCGAGTTAAATCAGCGCTGGCTCAGGAATTGCATTCTGCCTTGAAGTAATGCAAACTTTGCATTATTCTTTTAAATCAATAGGTTTTCTGGAAATGCTTAGTATTCCCTGCCTCACACACTCGGGGTAAGCAAAACAGAACGGTGTATCAAATATGCTGCAACAGCAACAGACTGAAAAGAAATCTCTCCATTTCAGGCACACAGCAATAAGGCAAGTTAACCCACAGCGTTAGCAAAGGCTGCAGCTTAAAACACTATCGAGACGGATGAACCTGAAGGCAGAGAACCCAATGCACAGCTTGCTCAAGCTAGCCTCAGCCAGGCGGGGTTCTGATTTTAATCCACGTTATTCCTGCACGCTCAAAGTTTGCTCTCTCCCACCTGTGCGTGCAGCCCTTTGCAGCAGCAAACCTCTGTAATTCAATGTATTTTTGACACAAAAAATTAAGTTAAAAGCCGGTACCTATATAGGGACCTGAAAGTATTGTAAACATGGCTGACTTAAAAGCAGGCTTAAAATAAAGCAAGCACTTCTTAGGTTACCATCCGCTTGTGTTAGAAGTACTGTGTGTGGCTCTGTAAAGCTCTTTCTGAGAGCAGGAGACATCATCCTTCCTGGCATTTATTATTTCACAAAGAGCAGCAAAGGCTTTTTAGGCATCCCTCCTATCTCTTCTTTACTTGTAGGATGTTCCTCTTGATTTTATTTTGTAACACACAATATGGACTTGAGTATTTAAAGTCTGCTAAATTTTCTAATTATCTAATTGTTTAATAAAACAATAAGCCTTCAGTGCTGAGGACCAACATCTCAGAGGGAACTCCAGGTTTTGTAACTCCGGGGTGGCCGACATCTCCATCAGGGCGAGGAGACGTCTAACATGCTGCATGAGCCACGCGGGTCTTATTCTTACAGGAGTGTAACTTGGCTGAAAAGGGCACTGGATTCCACAGCTTCCACAGCCAAGAGACTTTCCCATTGCTCAGAAAAGGCGTTTCTACCACACCAGCTCCCTATGGCTGGCCCATGTCTACAGGAACAACACCCAGTTTTCTTAACAGGGGTAACAGAAGAAATCTGTGCGAGAAGACAAAAACTGCTAGTAAGACCTAAGAGAATAGAAGACAGACATAATTTAACGATAAGAGATGAGAAGACAGGCAGGTGGACAGACAGACTTTGTGGACCACTGAATGAGTAAGATCTTTGAAGGCACTGCAGGAGAAGGTGGACCTGCTGCTCATCATCAGCAAAGCTCTGTGGACCACAAGTGCTGATGAGGACAGAGCTGGCAGACTTGACAGGTCTGTTTGTATGGTCAGGAGCTCAAAGCGCCCCCCCTGCACCTTCATCCTGCTGCCTGGTTGTACAGTACTATTGTCCAGTGGGGTTTCTGACAGATTTTTTTTTAAGCCCTCAGAGAAATAAGTCAACAATATGGGCCAACAATTCAAACTTTGGAGTTGTAAGTATTTAAGATCCTTAAGTGCAGATTGCATATGAGTTCACT
Organism: Rynchops niger; assembly: GCA_013400035.1. Lineage (NCBI taxonomy): Eukaryota > Metazoa > Chordata > Aves > Charadriiformes > Laridae > Rynchops > Rynchops niger. The sequence goes on along the minus strand of VXBH01004562.1, from coordinate 551,138 downwards.
ACTACATTACATACATTTTATGCTAAAGCAGCTGTTCCTGTACATGCATATTGTGTAATTTATATTGATCCTGTTCTGTGCAGCCTGCTTGGAAATAAGGTGTTTCAAAAGTAGAGGATGCATCCTGCCATTAAATTTGACTAGATCCACTTAACAGGTAATACAAATGTTAAATGCATGTGTGTTGGCCACAGTAACACATAGTGAACAGATTATTACTGCATATATTCACCCATAAAGCTTGTGTTATTGAGCTTTGACTTTGAAAGTTTTTACACGCAATTATAAATTTATGCATGGCATTTGTTTATCTGTCACCAGCGTAATGATCACTCCTTGCTCATCTCTTCTACTTGACTGAATGTTTTAAGGACAGAATACAAATTACTTATCCATATAGAGTAAAATAAGTTACCCTGGCTATAATTGAGAGTGTAAGACTGACTAAAATATTACATCTTTGTTATTTGTTTCAAATGCTATTAAAAATAGAATATAGCAAAGCACTTCAAACCACTTTTTAATTTCTCATTAAAAATTAGAGGAAAAATATTTTTTGCAAGTATTTTTTGGGGCAAAGCATGAGGCCAACTCCTTACCAGCAGGCTGCCTGGCAGACCTCCCCATTCCCACCGCAGGGGTGGCGCAGAAGCAGCCGGGACACGGCTTCGGTGTCAGCGTCACAGCTTTCCTGGCATGGCTGCTGCCCCGGTGCTAGAGGCAGCGGGGATCGGAGCCAAGCCCTGCCCTCCCCGCAAGGCTGGCTGCTCTGCGTTCGCAACAAAAGAGGTCAGGGCGCTAGGGTTCTACCTAATGCCAACTTTTTTTATTTTGGTGAAAGTTACTTTATAACCTTTTGCATTAACATGTAAAAAAAATAAGCATGGTACTATTTGTAAAATGCTCTGCCTATTCAGTGTACCAAACATAACTCTGTTTAAAAAAATCCAAATACATCATTCATGATAAAAAGCTACTAAGCCACAGAGAAAGACAGATAATATAAGCCTTGTGATAAATTCACACCACAGCAAACATGTAAGCTTGTTTAAATAAATAACTGGTTTGAAGTGTGAAAAACACACCCTCCTGGAGACTGTTTTCTTTGTTGCATGAAGTGCTGTACGTGTTTGCCCGGAGACAACTGAAGAACTTCTATTCTCTCCTTGCCCACTTCCTAACCATCTCCAAGGCTGATTAATGAATGCAGCCTGCTTATCATTCCCCTTAAAACCCACACACTGGATCACAATATCAGCACAGGGCTCATCTCACCTTAACGGTGCAAATTAGTCTCTAGATGTCATTGATTTAGATATTATTAGATGCAAGTGCTAACCTGGTTGTCCTGCGACTTCTTGCCAGAAACCAGCAGGCTTCCGAACATCTCCACCACTTCTTCTGTGAGCTGAACCTGGTGCTTTTTCAAGAACAAAGCATGGTTGCTTAAGGAAGTCCGTAGCATGTCTACATCCCTCTGCTGGTCTGGCCTGAGAAACAAACCCAAAGACCATTAGTGAGACACCCCACATATACAAGACTCACACTGGTGCCATGCTACTCATTTATCTAGACAAGCGGGTCAACATACAGTGGGAAAACTCATCACACATTTTGTCCTTCATTTATGCTTTCTTTTAAAAATGTCCAAAGTGGAAAATGTAAGAAATCACTCGTGACTTCTGCAAATATCAGGACGACGGGCAGGGGCAATCATGACGTCTGTCCCAAGAGACATTAAACCTTTTCTGCAGCCCCTAGTCTCAGCCTTGGGCAGACCTCACTTACTCCATCAAGCACTCTGCTAGGCACCCACTTTCCCAGGCTTGTCTTTTTTATTTCCAGAATTTTTATTTTTGAGTAAAAGTGCCTTTGAATAGAAGTGCCAGAAAATATAAATACTGCAATCTTGTTTGCCGAAGATGTTTGTTTTTCCAGTTGCTCCAATGAAGTTTCACAAACAGAGGAGTGAATTCCAATTAACTCCACAAGTGTTTGTCCCTAAGAAACCATTCAGGGAATATAACAACGTATTAGTGCTTGCAGGCATATCAGCCTCGAAAAGAGAACCAGGTATAGTTAAACAGACCATTCTTCAGTGCTCACAAGTGCCCCAATCCTGCTAACACTTGAGCATTGCTGAGCCTGTAACAGGGAAGGTCTAGACAGAAGCTAAGTAAGGAAGAATGGAAATTGTTTTCATTACTGCATTAAAGAGAGTTAAAAAAAAAACACACAAAAAAAAAAATCATTCTCCCTTGTCCTTGTGGCATACACAGAGGAAAAAAATTGCATTTTGAATAAGTGCAGTATATTGTTTTTAAAGGCTATATGCATCTTCTGCTTCACAGAAAAAAATTGCTTCTCAAAATTACATTCCCCATCCTTACATGCCTGAGACTCGCGTTGAAGATCACAGAAATTACTGGCTAAGAGGTCTCTGAAGTTAATACATTTCCCTCCCTGCCAGAGTAGCCTGGGGTGGAAGATGCTGCAGACTCGGCGAGATGGGAGGACCTGGCCTGAGCGCTGCCCAGCAGAGTAAGATTCACCATCAGTGAATGAAAAGGAAAATAAATTAATTTGCTTAATGTTCTCATTTCGAGTCACCCGGCTGCTGCCAAGATGCGTAAAGATCAGCACTCAGATGTCTTTATTTTCCAGTGCAACTGGAGGTCTGGCCCCGGGTCTGCTTTCTCTGCACCAGCAAGGCTGAGCAGACTTGGGAAGAAAGAAAAGAATGCTAATCACACCCACATGCAAGTTTTGTGTCTGTGATACCTGGTTTGCTTTTCATCCACCGCTCTACCTTTAGCATCAAGTGTATTCTCAGGTACGAGGCATCCACTCAGCGCACTCTGTAATAAAGCCCGAAGCTGATGAAGGACAACTGCTTCGCATTCTTCAAGGTCGTCTTCTTTCAGACTGCTGGCCCGATTACAAAAGCTACAAAATAAAGCAGATATTACCTGCAACGTTTGTTTAAAGCCCAGATAGCCAGCATCAGTTTGGAGGCAGAATCTGTAACATTTCTCCTGGCTAATGGGTTAACCGGTCAGACAGCCCAGAGGGACAAACATCCGCTATGCGAAAGATGCAGAACAGGACAGGAAGGTCAAACTCGGCACTCAGAAAACACCAGGTTTAATCTCACACCTTTGCTTTTTGACAGGGAGAGAGGAACCTGCGCACATCCACTCGGTAAAACTGCTTCTTGGCCAAGCAGCCCCAGCTATGCCATGGCCAAAGCAGTTATTTCACAGGAACCCATCTCCAGTGGTAGGCTGGAGCGGTCAGGTCAATTTGGGAACCGTTCCTCCTAATTCCCTAGAAACCCTCTAACCATTAAGTGCTTATGAGAATCCCAGTTTATGGAGGCTGACATAATTTTAAATAAAATTACAAAGTTCTTCTAATAAACAGCCCATGCTGTGGAGGGACAGTGAGAGCTCTCTGACCCCGGTTTTGTTAACCCATGGGTTTTGATGATTCTCTTCACTCTTTTACCTCGAAGAAGAAATTATTTTTTTAGTTATTGTTGTCTACCTCAGCGAATCATATCAGCATTACTTTCATTCTTGGAAATAAGTATTTACTTCACTTAAGGGATCTGTGGAGCAAGGCTGCAAAAAGTGCTACATTTAGGAAAGAGTATTTGTTGGAGTAATTTGCGTATGTGCTCCTAAGTGCCATATTTCAGCTCTCCAATGACATTAAAAAGGTGGAAGGGGAGGGAGGCCACTTAGCAACTAGCAATGTTTGTTTGCAGGAGCCCGCTTGCTCTTTGCACCAGCCATTTGTCACCGCAAGAGCGAGGACCCCTGGCTCAAATCTCAACAGGCTCCTGCAAAGCTGCTCGGTAACAGCCTCTTGCCATCGCTCACCTGAATTCAATTAGAAGCGTGTAAGCAATCAACAACAAAATTACTACAAGCATTACACTGGACATACAGCAGCAAGCAAACAAGAACAAAGGGGATGGGGTTCAGGCATAGGCAGCACTGCCCTCCTCCCTGGTTCCTGCCTGCTCTGCGAGGGCAGCAGAGAGGAGAGGCAGCTTGCGGGGAAGCAGCATTAACCTGAGCAGCTCCGCCGTCCCCATCGTCCCCACATGCTTGCCCTGATACAGCACCCGGTGCTGGGGTCTCGTCCTCACCACCACGTCTTCTATCAACTGCAGCGCACAGGAGAGTCCTGCCAGCATCCCACCGTGCCTGCGGAGGGACAGTAAACAGGGGTTGAAGTGACTTGAGTTGTGACAGGTATTTTAAACCCATTCCCACCACCCCAGTTGGAAAAAAGAAACACCTCATTTTAGCTTTTGAAAGCAAACAACAGCAAAAACCACATTGCTTGAGCTCTGTAGAAAGAAAAAAAACAAACACACACACAAAACCAAAAACACATGAGCAAACAAGCCACCCAAAAAGTCAGCCAGGGACTGAGATGCTGTATTGAAATTACCCTGCTCCGAGTACTTAATTCCTTCACCTCCACAATCGGAATAAATCTGGTGACCACCTACAGGTACAGGGACATAATTGGGATCTCAGAGGGGTTTTGATGAAGCTGCACCTCTATAATGATGCAAATTAGGATTTAAACATTGAAACAATACATAAGGCTAATCCTTGAACAGAGGTGTAAATGGCTATTCAGGTCCAGCCCGGCTGCCTGCTTTGTTGGGGACTTTCCAGGCCAGGTCTCCACCAGCAATGCCCGCCAGCAGAGCCCCACAGGCAAAATAAAGATTTCTTTCCCACCCCCCCCCACA
>VXBH01004562.1:514532-546348 GCA_013400035.1 Rynchops niger | reverse complement strand
GTAGAAGCTGACATATTTATACAGTTAACCTTGATTTATGTTCCCCCAAGTAAAAAGCTCTGTGCATGAAAACTTGTATCATTTTTGCAATCATGTTAAGCTGTACTGAAAGTTGTGTTTTCCTTCAGACTGTTGGGCAACAGTGAACAATTAAGGGGGAGCTGCCGTGCATTTAGTCGAGTTTCCTAGACGTTTAATAAGCAAAACAATACCAGGAAGATCACATATGCAGTTAAACAGCGCTTTTTCTTTTCCCCCAGTCTTACAAACCCTGTATTTTAGCAGCCAGCTCATTTCCCATTGTTTTCCTCCCACTGGGTGGTCCTTCCAGGGTGCCACTCGAGGGGGATACAATAATAAAAAGGGAAGGGGAAGGAAGGGACACCAACATAAAGAAAAACAAAATGTATGACAATCTGCAGCAGGCTACGGATCAGAGGTCAGCAAACAAGAGGTCCTTCTCTTTTACAGGTTGCTTCCTGGAAACAGTCTGATTAAGCTGACAGCTTGAATTATGTGTTACATTTTGTAATGCACAATCCATCTGTGCTAAGTCCTCTTCAATGCAGCTGAAGCAGCACAGGCATAAGCTCTGCCTTTTTCCACCCCCTCAGCACAGGCCTTAAAATAGTCATCATCTTTCTCTGTGCTAATTCTCAGAGACCCTCTCCCCCCCTCCTTCTCCCTGGGTTTAAGCCCTTAAAGAAAGGGCTGGGTGCTATAAGGAATGGTAAGAGGATACGGAACCTTTCACCTCTGGTTCAGCAGCTCAGACCGACAAAAAAGCAGCCAAGGACCGAAGCTATTGGACAGCTTTACCTGGCAGGAGGGGAGATGGGGTGCCAGTTGAACAAGCCAGGCAAGCCACCCGCTCACCAGTGGGCTCCTGGGCTGCAGATCTGAATGGAAAATACACAGCCCAGGCTCTCACACAGGTCTGAGCTGGCAAGACAAGTCTGAAGATGCATGTGTACAACCTCTGATCAATGCACTCACCCAACAGTGCTCCAAAACACAGGATTTAGTTATTAAAAATTATGTTTTTGGAAAATAAGGTAGCAAAATCACAGCACCCCATTGTGAACTGCAACCAAAGGGTAAAGCTTACACTAAATAACCTTTCATAGCAACATCTTTTTGCTCTGGTTAATAACCTGATGATGTTATCATGATAACCATTCCTCTAGCTGGAAAAGGCAGTTTGAAATCAGGCTGAACTCAGAGTTAAATATGACCTGCAAACACTTACTGTGGGGGAAAAANCAAAAAAAAAAAGACAATGGTATTTCTGCAGTAAGGTAGGAAAGGCGTTTTCTCCAAAAATATAAACTCATGACTTCCTGACACGCAACAAGGATTTTGTTTTGCCTTTCGAGTGAGCTATGATCCCTGCACATGACAACTCCTTTCCCCTCCATCACTTGTACTATTTTCAAATAAGACACCAAAAACATACAAATGGCCCAAAGACGACAGGCGAGGAATGATACTTTGTTCAGATGCCACAGCAGCAACACTGCTGCACTGGGAAAGTCCAAGCTACAGATATTTTAATTTAGGACAACAAATATAAATAGTTTTGCAAAATTCTCTGCATATTTCTTCAGCCTGCATAGGAATTTCGTAAGAGAAAAACACAGGGGCTGAAGGGACATAGCAAGACCTGCGATATTATTCATTCTGTGACTCTTGCATGATATATTCAGACCAAGAAAGTTGCATTCTCATAGTTTGGGAATTCATATAATTGAAATTCATGTACTAATTACTTGGAAACTTTTCCCCAAGATTTTCAGCTTCTGAATTATTTTGCAAAACTCAAGTGTGCACACTGAATTTCACGTGCATTGGAAAGATGCACTTGGAAAACCCACCTGGTTATAAGTGCAACAATGGAAAAGGCTGCTTATCCCTCCACGAAACCTTCTGTGCCTCCCATTTTTGAAATTTTATCTGCATTTTAATTCTTGGATACGACAAATTAAAATTTGTATCTTTTCTGCAGAAACATCTTAACAGTGGCGATCCCACTTCCATGGCCTTGAGAAACGGAGGTATTCAGCTCGGCATAATCCAAGAGAAAACCACCACGTTCTGGTTTCAGTCGTGCTCCAGAGATAATGCGAGCAGTGAAACCTTTCGTATAATTTAGTTGGGCTTCAAGAGCATTGCACCGTATTTTCATCAGTTTATGAACAATGAGGCATCACTAGCGTTGACAGGGGGAGAACAAAAGGTTAAATTACCATCACTCAGCTATGACTTCTCTAGCAAAGGCAGGCACTCTATGCAACTTCCCTACGAAGTGTTATGATTAACAGGTGTTATACAAAAGAAAAACTGGGTAAAAGCTATTTAGATGTAAATTAGATGATGTTTCCATAGCAAGCAACAGTCTGATGCAAATGTAAAATGATAAAGTTACAGAAGTGTATATTGATGCCTGCTAGTTTCTGCTCGACTGTCATCTATTAAAATACAAACTAATATTGAAATCAGTAGGTAAGACAACACGACCATGAATGTTGGAAGAATAGATGCGTTATGCAGATTAAAAAGCTGCAAACAACCAAAAAGGAATAAAACCACCAGCCGACAAAAGAGTACTCCTCATTCTCCAGAGGTAAAAACACTGGTTTCTTTTGTATATGGTCTCTCCCCAACATAAAGCCACCACCTAACCACCCTGTATCTAGCTAACCACTCCAGCTAGGAGCATTTTGCATGTTAACAGTAAGGAGTTGCATGCACAAGGTAGAGAGACCCAAGGGGAACACCACCTGCTGAAATACAGCACATGCCTGCAGAAAAGGCTTTTTCTTTGATATTTCTGTTGTGACTGGGGGCAGGAAAACACTGGCAAGGAGGGAAAAGGGTGTTGGAGGATGCAGAGAACAAGGAAACAGAAGCATGCTGCTAAGGGAGAGCAGGCAAGAGAAAGGCAGCAGTCGTAGGTCACAAAATGGTGAGGTAAGGCAGCAGTAGGAAGGAATGGGGACGTGGACATGAAGCACTGCAGAGGGAAGTGGCAGCAAATGGACTTTCAGAAGAACTAAGAGACAAAGATGGGAGGGATGCTGCTGCAGCAATGCAGTGCAACAAGGTGGGGACCCAGGAAGGGATAACGGCAGTTGGCATAAGGCTATTCAAGCACAGGGAGGGAGCAAAGCCAGCCCTCCCACCCGACCCAGGCAAACCCCTTGGACCATCTCATTGTGGGTATTGCTCCATCAGGACGGGGATGCGCTTCCCTGTCTTATGAGGGCATCGCAAGGCTGAAAATCCAGCTGTGATTGGTATTACAGGTGATACACTGGTATTGCAGTTGTTGGCAATAAAACCCCACCATTTTCACACAGTAGCAGAGGACAAGATGTGCGTCTCTGTTGTGCTTCCTTCATTCTCTCTCTGCTATTTCCACACAAAATGCTCAAGAAATTAATCCAACTGGAAATTTTAACGCACACAAAATGTGCTGTTTAGTAATTTATAGGTACTACTAAATAAATTTATTGAAATAAGATTTGCTTATATTTAAAGCATGTCTATTACATTTTAACAACAAACATACTTACCTCCTCCAAGTCTGACGTGAGTGAGATACCTGAAGTCATTTAACCACTAGCACAGAGGTAGCAAAATACAAAATAAGTAAGAATTTTGCCCACCTGTATGGAAGCTTTAGTGCCAGTATCAGACAGGCTGTGAAAAGAGCCTCCAGGGGATATGCTAACGAATGAGTACCAGCAGAGAGAACATACATAAGGACATACCCGTCTGGTGCAGAGCCGACTGAGGGCTGCATCTGCACTGCAGGAGGGTCTGGCGATTGCAGCAGGGAGCCCTCCGCAGTACTGGCATCACTACCCTGCTCCCCACTGGCCCCTGGCAAGGCTGTCCCCTGTGGCACACTGGGAGCGCTCAGCATCACCTCCTCAGCGCTAACGGGGACTGGGAGCTCAACGCTGCTCTCCCGGTTTGGCTCCTTAAAAGTCCACCAGTTACCCAGGCGAGGCTTTGGTCCTGTAAAAAAATAATAATAATAAATTATTCCCAAAACATTAGCAGGACCAAGGAGTACACCATAGCATAGAGAATTAAACTAAGATTACCTATGCTGTCTGTTCACTTCTTTCAGTTATCATATGTGAATGACAATCCCTCTGCTTCTCCCTTCACTTTGGGTTTCCTTGCCCATGGCCCCGTGTCCTTCTGCACTCCTCTCGCAAGGGGGAGTCTGGGGAGGCTGCAGCCTCCACACTCACGCCTTTTGGGTGTGCAGCTCTCAGCAGGTGGGAGACAAACCTGGCACTCCTCAAAAACCACCACCAGCATGAAGGCCAGCTACTCCCCTAAACCATCTCTGGAGGAATGATGACAGAAAAGCTAGAAAAAGCTTTTCTTAGGGGGAAAAAAAGTGCACCTGAAGAGGCTACTATTGTACACATTTTTTAAGCCTTGCAGAAGAAACACGTGCCTGGAGGCTTTTAAACTCTACACATTAATTGGCTTCTCTAGAAGAGGAGAGTACAGGGCTGAATCATGCTTCTAAGACGACAGATACACGCTACTTATCTTTTTATAGAATGCCAAAAGTTAATGGACCAGCTAGTGCTGTAACAAATTAGTATTGCTACAGAAACTCCCAGTTCTTCATAAAATTCACCATGGGTTTAAATTAACCAGCATTTGTACACCTGCTAACAGTATGGCACCCAGCATTTCTGTTTGTCTTGGTCATGGAGTTTCACTGGAACCAAATCACCTAAGGTTTATGGCAAACAGTAGCTGATAGCAGGATAGGCTCTCTTAGCCTTGCTTCCAAATTTGTGAAGCAAGTATGTGCAACAGAAATGGCACTACTGCACTTGCTGGAAAATGAGGATGGAGAGGGACAGAGTTTTGTTCTCCAATTTGCAGGGAGGAGAAAAGGGCCATTTTCTTGCTTCTTTAACCTGTGGGAAATGGGATTTGTTCCTTCCTGTATTTTGCGGTGCCAGAGGCTGGCGAGCACCACTCTGCACCAAGCTGTCAGCAGAGCCCAGTGTGTGCTCGCTCCTGGTATGGGACACCCAAGCATCTTCATCAGTTCTCATTATTTGCAGCGTGGAAAGTCAAGCTTAGGAAAGCTGGAATAAGCCAGTCCCCTCCACACATTCAAACCTGGACCACATCAGCCTGTTCATTTTGCAACACGCGTTTGGCAGACAGACATAAAAAGCCCCCTGGGCAGTCTGAGGTGATTACCGTGCCATTTGACAAAAAGCTCATTTTGACTTTGAGCCCAATTGTACAGTTTCTCTGAAGGTAGAGATACTGCATTCCAGAAATTAAATGAGTATTTCTTTCCCAGACACGATGCTGGCCACCTCAGCCTTCCCTGTGGGGAAGAACCAGCGCTCTGCAGAGCCGTAGGCAGAGCCTGGGGTTAATGTAAGCCACACTGGACTGGTCTCCTTCCAGTGCCAGAAAGGACAGGTTTTCATTAAAATAAAGTGGCAAATGCATCAGATGAAAGAAAATGAGAGGCAAATAAATTCCTTAGAGAAACAAAAAGGAATGCAAAAAAAAACCCCAAACAACCTCAAGAAAGAGGATGTCAGAAAAGCCCCAAGAAGTGGCACAGAAGAGCATCTGATAGGGATGCCAGCTTTCCTCTATAAAGAAAACCACAATCATTACAGGAGAGCAGGGTTGCCACCAGTTTCCATTATAAATAGCTCCATTTTAGCAATGGTTATGGTGCTTGGAAAACTAGTTGAAGTTGAAAATCGCTATGTTAACTGGCAAAGCATGGGAGAGTATTTCTGCAAGGTCTTAAAAAAAGGAATAAACTGTTACTTAGCGACAAATCTTTTACTGTGACTTCAAAAACAAGTCCATTAGCCTACTTCAAAGTAACCAACCAAGGCACTAAAACAGCAGAGAACACATTTTGCCAAGATGGGGGGTAAGCACACAGGGAGAGACGGAAGAAAAGGAATAAGAAGCTGGAATGCAGCCTTTGAGGGCAGCACGTCTCATCCCAGAGCAAGAGCATCTTGTCTGGGAGGTCTGCACTGCCTTTCTCAGGGAAGTCCAGAACAAGACAGAAAACCACCATCGAGGAGGAGTTAATCCAGCCATATACAGGGACACACTGATCCTCAGTCTACATTGCCAAATACCAGTTTTGGAAATAGATAAATTACTGTTCACAAGCATCTGAGGGAGAAGGAAACCACTGAATCATTAGAGTTGGAAGGGACCTGAAAGATCATCTGGTTCCAACCCCTCTGCCCTGGGCAGGGACACCTCCCACTAGAACAGGTTGCTCAAAGCCCCATCCAGCCTGGCCTTGAACACTTCCAGGGATCAACATGAAACAGAAGAGGTGTACTCTTCCAGTGAAGGAGGCTCACATTAAACCTCTTAAAGAGACTCAGACTACTTCAGGACAACCACGAGCACAGCAGTGCAGAAATCTTCACTTTCTAATAGTGAATCTGGACAGGCTTAGCCCCCAGCATGCCCAGATGAGCAATCTTTGAGGAAGCGGAGTCAAAAGAAAAAGAAAAAAGGAAAAAAAGAAAAAAAAAAAAAGAGTGCTGCTGTGCTTCAACCAGACTGCAATACATATAGGGGAAACCAGCAGCCATGGGCATCACTCTGGTTGGGATGCACTTGCCCCAGCGCCGGGCAGAGGCAGACAGGCATGTGTCCTGCCATACCTGGGATGCTTCCCTGCAGCCATTCCTCCTCAGATTTGGGATCAGATGCTGAGGAGATGAGGTGCTTGGAGCCTTCCTCACTGGTGGCAAGGTCTCCATGTGTCTCTGCTCCCTCTACTGATGCATCACACTCTAAATCAGCGCTTCTGCTCTCTGGACCAAGTCCTTCAAATGATGGAGAGCTTGAAGGTGGGTCGGGCACCAAGCAGCTCTCTGGGGGCTGGGAGGGCTTCTGCCACATACCCAAACCTCCAGCAGCTGACACAGCTGATGTGTGGCAGCCCATGAAGACTGTTGCTGGATGATACAGTCCTCTTGGCATGACTGTCTTGGTGCTAATTCCTGCCCGTCTTCCAACACACAGCATCTGAAAAATACAAATGGGAAATAGCTTAAGGAAACAAACAGGCAGCACATTGCAAATGGAGCTTCCAGAGGATCGCATGTTGGTTTCTGGAGAGAAAATTGTCACAGACTTCAAGTATTTTGTATAGTATTATTATTACACAAACACTTGGCATGCCTTTCTTGCATTCTAGTGTGAAAACAAGGGCCTGGACCTCAAGTGAAGCTCTGCAAACCAAAACAACTAGTGGCAAAAGCACACCAAATCCCCAATCTGGCTAACAGGGACTGAAATACACAAAGGACTCAAACTAAATCAAAACTCAATCTAAACAGCAACCGATTTTTACAAGCAGGCAAACTGTTAGATTCCTGCAAAGGCTTCTAAGACCCTGGGCCAAAGCACAACATTTAGATCTACCCACCCAAGTCACTGAAAACACCTTTAAGTTACTGACTTTAGTGGAACCCTTGTGCTGTATTTGTGCATGACTCTGTATAGCTGCTGGTAGCCTGTGGTTTAGGTACTGCAGAATCCCAAAGCCAAGACATGATCATTAGGATGCCATTGCAGTGTCCATGGCACAGCTGGCCTTCCTGCAGCCACCTGCAGGAGCTGCTCTGAGCAACCTCCTTCCTCCTAACTCTTCTCATGGACTTCTCTAGAAGGCAATAGGATGAGAAAGGGTCCTCAGAGAGTTTGAAACATACATCTGACATCTCTTACTTGTCTATATATCCACCTTTGCTCACAGCATGTCAACAAAGCAAGTAAGAATGAAGCAAAATTCATTTTACTCGTCATCGTCTTTCTGCTTTTTCCTGTCTGTTAAGTCATGCTAAAGAGGAAGAGTGTCTACTCAGCTAACACCATGTAGATGAAATTGCATTTTCCACAAAGCAACTTTGGGCAAGGAGCAGAAACACGTTAAGTAGCGCTTTCCTCCAAGAACTGTTGAACTTGCATAAAAATAGTTCCAACTGTATAACCACTCTGCTTCTAAATCCCAGTGTTTTAATACCTGCCTTTTTCTCTTTGTAAATCTACTCAATCAGAACAATTTAGAAGGAGGGGCTACTGCCACTACTACTACTAAAAGGTCACCACCAGTTTATGCAAAGCCAAAATTAGCTATCATAATACCATTGTTCATGCTAAGCAGGGCTTACTTTTCAGCCCCAAATCACAGCAAGACAATTTCCAGTCACCTCCATACCTCTCTCCTCTCTTTCATTGCCTGACCTCTTCCTACCATACAAAGTCAGCTGCCAAGCCCAGCTTAAAGGAAACAAAGGCATCTTGTCTAGTCTGTGACCAAGTTTCATTAAAAAAAGCTCAAATTCCATGTAACAAGCAGAACAAAAAGCCATGAAGTTATTTTAAGGAGTAAAGGTTTGCTACTCAGATTAAGTTCACAGCTTATTCCATCACCACTGCTCTCGGGTTCCTCCTAATTACTTTTCGGGTCTTGGATTTGCTGCTTTAAAATGCATCTAGCGAGTACTTTATGGATTTAGCAGCTCCTGGATGTAGTGTTCCAAAACAAATGCAATTCAAACAGGTACAAGTGCTTGGCAGAGTCATAGCAGACGCACATCTCTAACGAGCTCCTCTTTGATTACAGAAAAAAATAATCTCTTCACCACCTTTGCATTCTCAAAGCAAAAGCAGGACAGATAACATTGGTCTAGGTACTGTTTTTACTACCAAAACCAAAACAGTAAAAACATGTAGATGACTTACCTAAAACAGTCAATGCAATTACTGAACTTCACGTTGCTCCAGCTGGGAGTTAAATGAAGTCTCTGCACAAAGCATACTTAATCCTCTTTCTGGTTGTGGAGTGCAGGCTCCACACTTCTTCCTCCAGAAACAAATACAATCTTTTTTTACTATCATTAAAGTGTTTTGAAGAGAACAAAGCTAAGAAAAAAAAATGCCTTCCATTAGGACTTACAAAAGGGCCCAGTCTCCCCCAGCAGTAGATCACCACAGGAAAACTAGGGAGGTGAAGTCAAGCCAGATGCTCATCTCTTTCAAGCACCAGTGTCACTCTCACCTAGTGACACCCCCTTTCTCAGAGAAGGATGCTCTCCCACCCACAGGCGTTCCTCAGAGGTGTCTTATGCCCTGCATCCTACAGACATGACAGTGCCAAGATGCACAAGTCCAAAATCTTCAAGAGATTTCAAGAAAGTGCTTCAAAGTTCAAGAAGCCAGACTGCATAGCACAAAGGTTTCAGAAGCCCAGGTTATACAGCAATGTCAGCTGAGAAGGATCTCTTCAGTATGGGACCTTTGCTCCAACTTGTAACACTGGATTGCCATTACACTAGGCTTCAAAAGACTAGCAGTCAAGTCCTTTCCATGGAGAATCATGGTTTTCTAGACAAACACTGTTTGGGTATATGATTTCTGAGCTTAAAGACTCCCATAAAAACTGAGCCCAAAGAGATGCATATCCCATGTCTCAGAGAAGCAGCAGGTATTCATGTTAGTGTTTTAGGGGCATTGGGATACCGACCATCTCTAGAAGATTGCTTCTGTGATTGTCCTTCATCACTGAAAAGGTTACCACACAATCACTGGCATCCTAACTAGCCTGAAGGAAACCATTACGACACCAGTGCTGGCAAATAAAACTGTTTCCAAGCTGTGATGATTTGCAGCCTGCATATACCACCTGCTAACCGCACATGCTCGCTATGACTAACTCAGTGCCACATCACCGAGAACAAACTCTTGTATTTTGGACACAAGAACAAGCAGGTTTTAAGTGAGGTGAAGGTGGTGGGAAACAGGCACAATCAGTCAAAAAAAATAATGGAGTTACAGAGTAAGATCTGAGACACAGCACATAGACAAGGCAAAAGGATGCACAATTTAGTTGAAGTTACCTTCATATTTATGGAGGGAGATGAGAAGGAGAAAGAAGGGGACAGGGGAGGAAAGAGTCCAAAATCAAGCTACTAACTGTAACTCGACATAAAGTGACATATTTGGGTACACACCAAGTTCTTGTCCTGTGCGAAACCTGCTAGTAGATTTTAGAAAATCTAAGCCACACCGTAAGCCTTTGATGTTCTCGTATGTATGTAAACTTTTCCATAGGTTAGAAATCATGTTTCCTACACTGACAGCTTTTAATTGAAGAATCTAGCATTCAAAAATAAACTCACCTTTTCACGTACCTCCGAATTAAAAACATAATTCATAAACTGCTGGAGGCCTGTTTATATAGGTCAAGGTTGCTCGGGTTCATTGCTTTATATATCACAATTTAAAGAATGCTCTAAATTCAAGGTTTTTAACTTTTTAATCTATAGGGAAAACTTCCTATAAACTCAGATTAACGACTGCTAATGCACTGAAGAAAGAAAACTGAAAACCTTCCTCCTACTATAAAAACAAAATAGTGTGGCCTCTGTTTCTTTTCTGATAAGAGTCTTAAATACCAAACATTTAACTGCATAATAACATTTACTGGCAGCCAGGCAGCCTGCTTAGCAGATATATAAAGCAGGTAAAAGGAGAAAAAGTTAATTTCTTGGCTGAATGATTCCATCGGTAGCTATAGGGCAAACTAGAAAGTCTTTTGGTAAAGTAGCAGTTGATTCTTCTATCAATCTGCAGCACACATACTCTTCCAAGGAATGCATTAAATATGAAAATCATATCCCGTTATCATCTGTTTCCAGCTTTCAGCCCAGTAAGCTTTTCTTAATGAATGCTGTAGCCTAAGGGACAAGCATGCTGTTGGCTTTTCTGAATAATGGAGTGATGCTACCATTTTTGCTTATTACAATATCGACTAGCTGAGGGGGTTTCACACATAGTCACAAGTGACTACTCTTGCCAGCATGCTCCAAGTTATTACAAGATGTTTTTAGACATTTCATCTAAAAGAGCTTTACTGCTTTTAGTGAAGAAAACAGCTATGGTCTTGAACTGTATCATTTATATGGAGATAGGAGGAGGGATTAGAAGCCTGCATTACTGCAGATATATAGCAGAATATATTTAAGTATTCCTTGTCAGTCTTTTTGTCTGTTACTTAGATATGCAATCTCTTTTTGCTTCTTCTGAGAAAAGGTCAAAATGCACAAAATTATAAATGCACCATATGAATCGACTGCTGCATTTTTAAAAAATATCATTCATTAAGAATATTTCCTCCTCAGTCAAGACCGTTCTCATACTATTCAGCATATAAAAAACAGCATGAGGATGAATATAGACAGTGAGAGTTCTCCCTCCTTTTTAATTCCAGTTCTTTGGTTGAAATAATTGCACTTTTTACCCAGATTATTCTACTTCACTCAGCCACTAAACAATATTTCACACTACAAATGCCACAACAAAAATCCCCACGCAAAGACTGCTTAGCAATGCCGGCCTCCTCATGCAGCAGCTCAGAGGAAAGCACATCAATGTAATAAAACACATTTCCCCCCCACTTCTGCATTACCTGCTTGTTGTATTCTTCTTCCTTGTCACCTTCTGCTGACAAGTTACCCTCTTGAAGGGATAACACACTTTTAATTTCTGTTCCATACCATACCTAAATGTGAACAACTCCATTACTTAAAATTGAAGGCCAAAAAACCCCCACCACAAACCAACAAATACTTTGCAAATTGTGCACTTTTAAACATAATGTCCTAGCAGCATTTTTCACTTGGACTATATTTTAAAAGCCAGAGATCCCATTTTCTCCTAATTTTTCTGCTTCCCTGAACAAATGACAGGCCTCTACACAATCTTCTGCAGGCTTTTAATACACATTTACTTATTCATGTAATTTACAATCCTACAAAATACTAATAACTTGTTGACTCAAATTTATCTCATCACAACTAGTATTTGTAACGCCAAATTATTTCTGCTGTATCCAGACAATGACTCTGCCACTTTGGGATCAAACAAGCTTCAGAATTCGTTTTTGCTTTACAAACATCATCTTACAACTCATTGAGCTATTATAAGGAAAAATATATGGCAGATGTTATGAAGAGCAACCCAGCATGAAAGGCAACTTGCTGTAGTGTTACTAACAAACAACTGCATAAACCATCTTCACCTCCACTACATTGTTTAATTGACCAAATGTAATGCATTCATAGTAGGACTACTGCTTAAAAGCCAGGCACACGCAGCACCTATAATTAATCCTGTTTGTTAGTAATTGTAAACCCCAATAACAAGTTACATCGGCCCCTGAATGAAAGCACTTCAATACCTATTCTGCATCAGGTAATATGCATGAAAATAAATCTTTAAAACAATTAACTTAACCAGCTCTGCACTTCACTCCAATGGTGCATTCAGCAAGTCTGCTATTTCCCAGGTAATAGAAGCTGTTCATAGAATAGTAAACATGAAATTTTAAGAAACAAAAACTAACCACATGAAAATTAAAGATGCTCAAAATAAACTCAAATGTAACCACTGGATTTTTCTGAAAGCTTACGTGAATGTACTTATACTCCCCAAAATTACTGAACAAATTGCAGACAGAGACACTGGGGGGGGGGGAGTGAATCTTTCAGAAACAAAAGAAGTTTTGTCAGCTTAATACATAATAAACTGTGCACATAGTCATGATAAAGCAGTCCTAAAGGGCATTCTCTCTCTACGAAAAAAAAAGAAAAAATAGTAATAATTTCTTTCTGTGTACCTCCATGATAGATTAAATGATTACATGCTCCATAATTCTTATACAATCCTCAACAAGGGGGCTTTCCATAACTGTAGCAGAGAGGATATGTAATCTGTGCTCTGTTCAACAGCTCAGAAAAAACACATAAGTCTAACCTGGCAAAAATAAAATGGATGGCACAGAGACATCAAAATGGAAGCAATGACTGAAAACACTGCATGCAGATCCCACCATGGCACAACTGTGACTCACATCACTACGTTATAACAACCTACCACTAGGCAAACTGGTGTGCATTAGGGTAGCTCAGGAAAAAAAAAAATCCTTAAAAACAGGGTAAACCTCGCATCACAACATAGCCTTCTGTTCTGCTTTAAATAAAAATTAAGAAAAAAAAAAGAGCAGGGAATTACATGCACACACACAGGGACAGCCTTTAGACTATGTTACTAAGCTGAAGCAAGGAAAAGATGCTCTGTGAATGTCACCAACCCATCAGGCTTAAAAGAATTACCAGGCACTAGCTGGGCTACAATTGTGCAAGGAATTTATTAATGTGGGTATGCAAGCATGGGATATTAGCCAGCCCATTGGTTTATTAGAGCTGAAATCAACTGCCACCATAAGAGATAGCTATGTCTCTTCCTTACTTCCAAAGGCAGGGAGACCAGCTAGCAACCACCCCCCCTAGATCACCCTCTCTGTACACTGAAATCAAGGACAGCACGTCCCAAATAGAAAATGTACATGGGAACTTACTGGCATTTCAGAGAGAATGTTAATCAACACAAACAGGCCTCATCACCCCATCTCAAATAACATACATAAAAATCTTCCACATGAGCAGAGAAAAGCAAAGACTGGGGCTATTTACTTTTATATGAAAGACAGAAAGCAGCGTTAATTCATTGCAAGTTACAGTTAACATGGGGAGAGTTGTGTGGGGCCAGCTAGTCATTGTTGTTCTTAATAAACACAGAGATTTTCAGTGAAATCAAAGACAACTAGTTTAAAAACAATTAAATTGGGGGGTGGGGTGTTGTTTGTTTGGGGGTTTTTTAGCCATAGTACATAAGCTTTTTGTCAAATCAGTATAATATGAGGATTCAAAAAGGACTAGACACTCCATTAACATCCATAGTTAAAAATCCATCATAGATTTTTAGAAAGGACAACAGCTTACACTTCAGGTCATACATTTATCTATTGAAAGAAAGGAACTTTTCTAATGTAAGAACTGCATACAAAGGGTTTCTTGCCCTTTACTCTGATGCACCTAGTGAAAGCCAAACCAGATGGGAGGGGAGAGGAACGGGGAAGTACGTTGCTGCTTATACATCCCTACTTCGGGCTAAACTCTAGTAACGCTTCCTAGTGCAGTGTTTCCAGAGCGTATCAAGAGAAAATTTTCAAAAAAATCCCAAACATTTTACAGTAAGGTTTGCTTGTTTGTTTTCAAACTCCTACATTTTATATTTTTTTCCCCTTCCATTCCCCCTGTATTTATGTTGCAGTATGATTCTTTACTCCTCTTTGCTTTTTTCAGAAAAGCTTATGTATTTCTTTTCACATACTTAAGAGTCCTAGGACAGATACTTGCTGCATCAGAGCCCCTTAGCCACCCCACATTTTTCTTTCACTCCTGTATCACTGTCATCCAGGGGTGCTGCTGCACACTCACATTTTCTGGAACCTGGACCCAGGCTTTTTAGACACCTCCTTTTAAAAGGATCACAGTCTTAAGTTTTACTGTCTCAGATCAAGCTGTGCGTGCCCCTGAAGAGAAGAGAGGGAGGAAAACAGCATGCTCCAAAACCACTGTTCCTGTTTTAATTCAAACTGCATTTCAGAGATATAAAAAACAATCACAACTGAGTTCCAGACAGCCACACAAAAACAAGTGTCAGCACTACGTATAGGAGCTTAAAATACCTCAACTGATTTGTTTCCTTCCCTCCTTTCTTCCATCAAGTTAAAAAAGGGGAGTGGCAGAGGGGACAGAAATAGTCCTCGCCAAATATTCCAGAAGAATGCTACTGCTCTTAGAAAGTAGATATAAACACATTTCCCGTCCAGTTTTTACCTCCTCAGAAATCTGACTCCACATATTAGTGGCATGAGCACATCACAATTTTTTTTTCTAAATCTGAGATCATTACCAATCTACATCACTTTGCGACATCCCAGATTGTTCTTCACTGAATAGCAAGACAACATATTAATAATACGATTCAAAAATCCTCAGAGCTTGGCTGTTTCCTATAGTAGCCTATTAAACTGAAAGTACTTCAGTCGTGAGGTATAATAAAAAAAATCCCATCTATTTTATAACCTCAAATATGGATCCTGATCAAGTTTTGTATTGCTAGTTGACTGTTCAGTAACAGAACTTAGAGTGACCTCATTTTAGCTCAGGTAGCTCACACACAGTAATTTGTTGTAACAGAAGCTATTTACTCTAACACTTCCTCTGCTGATGACAACAGAGTAGTAAGCAGGGGCATGACTAAGGATAGTTATTTAGGGTGTTCACACCAGCAAACTTAAAAACACATCCTGAAACAACTTCCATTAAATATATTTAGGTATTTTTAAGTAATGAAAGCCTTACTAAAATACAGTTTTATAACAAACAAATGAAACTATTTCAACTCAAGTCGTCTTTTTGTCCTAACCTAGATACCGCTGGCTTATCTTACCACTAACGCTCCAAACACATGGTCCATTTCCACATTTTTTTGATCTCCGTCCTCTCTCACCTCCAAGAGACTCAGAAGCACAGGGCACTTTACCTTAGACCAAACGTAGAGTTCTGTGAAGCATTGTCTACTACCTCTGCAGCTACAGCAGGGTCTGTTAGATCATACATTAGCACAGTTTGTGTTCGTTTCAAATTCCTAAACATTACCACTTTAAGCACTCCAAAACATACGATGAGGTTTCACTAGCATCTGAAGTCTTGATGTGCATAATACTCAGACAAAACCAATTTAGCAACCCTGTAATAACACCAAACATTAACGTATTAGGTCTTATAGAAAGTTACTTCCATCTTCCGAATCATCTCTGAACTTGAAGTCTTCATATGAGCTTCAAATTGGTCAAATTCCTTTAAAAAGGTCCGGTTTCGCAGAAGAGCTCCTTTTTGTCGTTCATCTATTTCTTTCAAGTATTTTTTCAGCTTCATGTATTTTACTTTCATTCTACAGGGGGAAAAAGGAAGATGTACTTAAAAGAGTATGAAAATAAACCAAACTCATCTATTACAATCGCTTTTCTTCAGACACGTACATACTAACACTTATGCAGAAGTTGCCCCCCGAGCCCTGCAGAAAGGAGCAGACACATTCTTCTGCACAACTGTCCAAAGCTACATTATAGAACTGACAGGATGTCTCCTCTCTAACTTGAGATATAAACAAGTGTTTGCTGTTCAAAAGGATAAGTATACTAAACTCTTGTAATTTTGTTTCAAATTGATTTGTTTTAGTCATATCACATTAAATCAAAATGAAAGTTGTATGTAGAAGAACATGCTCTGGATGTCATACAAACTGTGACATTAAGGCTGCAGTTTCAGGAGTGCTTTAAGCCAACCTAAATCCATGCTGCCACCAGAAGGGGCATCTCACTCCAAGCCCTTTTTTGTGCCAATGTTATCTGCTACATGGCCACATGGCAAATTAGGCCAAGAGTAATCCAGCTGAAAATTCATGTAAACTGGTTCTCAGCCACCCAAAACCAGATTCCCTTCAGCCAGACCTATTTTCTTATCTGATTACAGGGCAGCCATACAAGCGCTGGTCGCAACAAAGGGAACACATGAACCAGGGGACATCAGGAGCCTCTTTTGGTCTCAATCTATCTACAGGTCTACTTGAATCAGTTGTGGAATTGCAACCTAAATCCCCCAAAGCTGCCAATATTTTCAGAGAAATTTCAATTCAACACCTGTTAGAGTAAAATAAATCAAATAAAAACACAAACCGAAGTATATGTGATGTTTCCCCACCTGTGCAGGCATTTTTTTTTCTTAAATTTAGGTCTTTATTTTCTAATCTAAAGGCTCTCTTTCAGAACAGGAGTTCCTAAGGGATTGGCTATTATTACACCTAGCCCTCAGTCCCTTGAGCCAAGATACAAAAGTCACCTGTATGAGCTTTACAAAGTACATTTGAGGAAAGAAACACTGGATGAGACACTTCTTAGCCCTCTTTTGTTGTTGGGATTATTTTTTTTTTTTTTCAGATTGTATATGCAATTTACATTAAATTGATAATGCAGACACAACACAAGGAGAAGACTAGAACCTGGAATATCCTTTAGGAATTCCTAAAGCTTTCAGACTTTCTATGACCCTAGGACTTTCTGGCATGAACTATGCTACGGTGATTTTGTAAGAGTTGCATAAAACCAGCTTGCATGTAAGTTAGTAATAACTACTATAATAAAGTTTTGGTATTATAGAATAAGGTAGTTATGTTATTGCTGAAGTTATTTCATCAATAACTTAGAGACATGAATCTTACATTATACTTAACATATGAATATACATTTATTGCTATTAAACAACTTCAAGATAACATTCTAAAAGCATTCCATGATATCTAGGACTTTAATTAAAATAAAATAACTTATCAAAAGCTTTTAAGTAGGCTTACAGGTATGCATCAGACCTTATGTATTCCATCAGGTTTTTTTCTAATTCCAGCCTTTTGGCTTCACTGGAAGAAAACAAACAACACATAGTAAGATAAAACTACTTCACAATTTATATTCTCAAAACGCAAGAAACAAAGCATTTCACAGAACGTAACCTTTTCAGAACAGAGGGCACACTTTTGCTATATTAATAGTTTTACAGACTGATCTGCCAGCCAAGCTTATCACAAAAAAAAAAAAAAAACAAACCACACACACAACACAACCAAACCAACAAAAACCAAACCTCAAAGCTTTTACTTCTTTGTTCCTCATTGGAACAAGAGCTAGGTTGTTTTAAAGGGAAAAGATGCCTAAATATGTATACATCCACACAAGACCCACCAAAATAGCCAGAGACTTCTGCCCAGCTTAAGTTGCCATTTCAAGTCCCTCCCCTCCAGCAGCCCCAGGAAGGGCCCTAAACCCCGAGACTGGCAGTTCATGAGTTCATCTCTCCCTCCCTTCCCCACCCTAAGTCCCAGAGCAGACCACTTTCAGTGCAGGAAATACTTAGCTGAACTTGTTCAAATGGACAGCTGCCCAGAATTTCTCATAGGAATCTATCAACACATTAAAACAGATTTAAAAAAAATTCAAACTTTTTTACACCCATGTATTTTATTTAGCAATTTGAACTTAAAATCAAATACATATTTCACACTTATGCATTAAAGCCAGGTACATCTAGAGATATGCTAGCACTACCTGCCAGAACTTAAAGGGTAACAGATAAGTAACCATCAAAAATATTTATGGTTGTAAAAATACTACAGGGCCATCCATATCTGCTAAAAACAATGCAAGGGTAAAGGCCCATGGGGATGATCAGGCTGCTTAAGAACAAACTCCACGCCTCACCTGCAATCTAGTTCAAAGAGAATCTATTTTCAGGAGGAGAAAAGAGTAAAGCCAATCTAATTTAATAAATATAAATCGCATCTGAAGATGACCAACCACCCCATGAGCAAAAAAATTAAAATAATCAATTGATAAGACAGAAGCTTAGAGTATATTCATGTTAAAAACCTTGCAACGACCAAAGCAAGCACCCCAAGTTGCTTATTAAAAAATAATATCAAATTCTCATTAGCCAGGAAGGCTGTACATGTGCGAGTGATGCTGGCAGATACACGCAATTGCATGCACCCATATGTCCAGGCATGCTTATCTACAGGTTTGTGCATTTCCCTACAAATATGTCCATGTCATAGCCACACACATTTGCCTCCTCCCAGTTGTCCTGCACAGAGGAAAGCCAGGAAAAAAACCCTTTCTGCTTCTTTATCTGAGAGATCAAGGCATCCATTTTATCCATCTGATCCTGCCACTGCCTGAAACAAGATTAGGTTTTCATGTCATGTATGCAATTTAAAAGCCACGCTTCATCTGGGATCTCATCCTTTCAATTTCCTTTTACATGATGGACAGCTAAGCAAAAGCAGATTTCAAGATCTTGTTTTTACACTTCTAGAAGTAATTTTCATGACTCAATGAAGAACACTGATATCCTGATGGATGTAAAAGCCGATGGATGTGAACAGCCATTGGCTCCAACCCTATTTCTCACTCTGATACCACAGGTAGCATATCACATTCTTTAGCTCCTAAAAGATCGGTTCCTTTCTAATAGCGTGGTTTTTCAGTACCCCATTCATTAGTCTGTGCTACAGCTGTTTAGACAGCACATGAATATATAAGTATGGTCTTCTCAAGGCAAGACAATGCAGTACAGACAGCATCAGGTGAGAGCCTCTCAGCATTTGAGTACCATCGTTATGGATGCCTAAAATGGTTACACACAGCCTGTGGTGTTTTGCAACACAGCTCTGTCCAAGCACTGAATTAGAGACAACCAAGACTTATGGATTTGCTGCTAGCCCAGGTTCTGGGAAGATTCTGTCAGTGACAGAAGTGAAGCCTGAAGCAGTAAAGGGATCATTCTGGCCACTCCACTGTACTACCACTTCTCTCTCTCCCCTTCTTTTTTCTTTTCTTTTTTTTTTTTTTTAAACACAAAAAACAAAGCGCTTTCTGCCTGGAACTTTCATTTGTTCACACAGTTTTGCATTAGGTTAAAGCGGTGCAAATAGTCAGGTATCGGCTTTTTCCTTAAATGGGCAAAAATAGCACACTTGAGAATTTTTTAAAGATCCAGGTGGCTCTTTGTCAAACAACCATGAATCTTCAGTCTACAGAGAAAGAGTGTTAGTTTGGGATTTGAAAGCAGAATTAAATTCCCTGGTAGGCCACAAGCTCTCTCTAATCTCTGGCATTTCACCAGGCATCGATCTGTAGTGATATTTGATCCCTCACCTCCCATTTAAGCCAGCAGGACTTAGATGTCTCAGTATTTTTGAGATACCAGGCCTTAGTCTCTTTGTGCTTCAGTTCCGCATCCATAATGTAGGAATAACAGTACTACTGTCATGACACCCTGTTGAGATAAGTACGTAGAAAATTGTGCAACACTTGGGCACAATGCAATCTTCCCTTACAAGTAAGAAATGTTATTTTTACAGTTGTTTTTCTACACCAATCTGACATTAAATCAACTGTTGAGCACTGAGCTGCATCCACCTTACTAGCCTGGCCAGAACCTGCTCAAGCCATACCCAACTGTGCTGGTCCCCTGCAGGGGGCTCAGAGGGGGCCTGTTTAGCACCATCTTCTACATATAACTGATACCAGCAGATATTTCTGAAACTAATAATCCTATTTGGTTTACATTTTCTGTTCAGGACATCTCAGTATTTGTACATGTTTACTGCAAATCACCCTTAGCATGAAGCATCTGGCCTCACTGTCTGAAAAGCGAAGCTAATTGCAAAGTTAGTCACAGAGTTAAGTACAGCACTTAGCTATATAATTTATTTACTTCATCACCCACACTGCTCAAACCCTGCCTTTCTCACCAGCAACCACTGAAGGTTAAGTGCCAAGTAATCACAACATGGTCAGGTCTGTATAGAACACAGAAGGTAAACTCTCTGCCCCATTTGACTTCTCTTAGATACCTCAAACCTAATTCTTTATAATTTTGCACACAACACAGATACCACTGACATGCACACAGAGACCTATGCATGCAGGAATTTTTACATTTTGACTGGACAAAGCATAAGCATTAGGAAATAAAATATGGCCAAAGTCTGACACCTAATTTAAAGTCCAGTTATGGGGGTTTTTGCACAAGTCTCAGAAGCTTAGTATCCAGTAGCTAATCTCTCAAGCACTTCAACTGCTAACTGAAAGCAGGACTGCAGACAGGACTGAAACAGCTGTCAGGTACTTGGAACAGACAACTTGAAATTAGATTAGTGCAGAATTCCAAAGCAGGGCTTAAAAAGCTGAAATGCCCCAGTGATTTAGCAAAAGTTTTTGTATTTTATACTTGTAAAAGTTTAGATAAAAGGTATCACTTTAAGAAATTCTGAAGAGACAACTGCCTCTGCAGCACAATTCCCACAGGCAAGAGAAGCACACAACTTGAAATCCAGCATAAAAATTACTCCTTGTTTGTCAACACCAAGTACGAAACCTTATTTTATATTTTAAAGTACATATGACTGAAGTGTGCCAGGCAGAAAAGGTCTATTTATTATCACAAGACCTGTTAAGCGGGGTCTCCAAAGGTAACAAAGCTTATGCAATCATGCTGTCTGTTTGCCTGTAATTAGCCTTCCCCAAATAACTCCTGAACCTTTTGATACAACCAAATTAGAGGAGTTGATGTCTGAAATGTATTTAGTTCCCAGAGGTGCTGAAGAAGGGAAGTCCATTCATGCAGTGTGAACTCAGCCACAGGCTCAGACAGCAGAGAAGCTACAAAAGAGGTGACCAAACTTCATGCAGATCAGACTCTCAGGAGGCACAAGACACATCTACTCATAACACGAGGAATATCTGCACACAACAACACAGTTTAAAGCAGCAAGCAGTCTAGAACACTCAGATTTTAATCTTTTAAAACTTCGTTTTCTAATGCCACAATTCAGATCAAGTGTCTTCCCTATCTAGGGCCCACATCTTTAATAATTTCTACACAATAAAAATATACTGTGTATATTCTTATCCAGTCTTTTAAACAGCAAATTATTCCTGTTTTGTCTGCCAGTGGTCTTCCAGACCAGAACAGGATATTAGTGAAGATATACAGAGCATTTTTGTAAAAGCACTATCTACATGCAAGTTTAGATTCTTATGGCCATAGTGTTATTATTTCTGCTAATTCTGTACGTTTGACATGCTAGCATGAGGCCCAGAAAACCAAAGTCTTCTGTGTTAGACAGAAAACAGGTACTACTTAAAGAGTAACTTCATAACAGTATGCCATAAATGATCTCGAGAGAGAGACTTCCTCTGGCCAGAAAACAAAGTGCTAATTGACACCAATTACTGTAGTTATTGCAGTGAGTAACAGGCCAGGAGCATCACTAATTGCGCACAGCTTCAGAGGAACTAAGTGGTGATTGAGATCCCTCAGGCCAAAGCCCTTCAGAAAGCTTGCATCACTACATACACTTGCTTTTTTTCCTTAAGTCAGATCCCCCTGAAGCACCCATAAATTGAAACACCTAAAATAACTTTTTTAAAAAGACTAAAAAGATGTCTGTAGGAGAAACATCTGTACATGCCCATTCATCAACTAGCCAGCTCTGAAATACCAGCATCTATATTATTTGCTTGTTTGCTTAAAGTAACAAGTCATTTTGTAACTATTGCCAGAA
Organism: Rynchops niger; assembly: GCA_013400035.1. Lineage (NCBI taxonomy): Eukaryota > Metazoa > Chordata > Aves > Charadriiformes > Laridae > Rynchops > Rynchops niger. Next base: position 524,202 of record VXBH01004562.1, on the reverse strand, counting down.
GTGCTTCAGGAAAACTTCTCAGACAAGCAGTAACAGGTTTACAGCGCTTTTGGAAGTCACCCAATATGCTCAAACAGAAATCATACAGCACAATGAGCAAGAACATCAAAATCAACTGTTAACGATAAGCTAGCTTTAAGGACATATACACACACCCCCAATATGTGACCATGCGAAAGAAGATGCTGAAGCAGGAGGTGACAGAAAAGCCCTGTCTGAGACACTGCTGAGGCCCCTGCACTATTCCCCCCTCCCCGGGGAAAGTCCTTCCGAGCAACAACATCCCAAAAGCACACAATGAACCCCATCTTCCCCGGGGTGCAGCACTATCGCGTTCCCAGGAAGGCGGGAGTCCGCCTTCCCCCATCCCCCCCGGGGCAGAGACCCGGCAGCCACACCCCAGGGCACACGGGAGACCACTCCTTCCCTCACCTCCCCTCCCGGCCCGGCCGGCCTGAGGGGAACGCAGGCCCACCGGAGGCCCTCAGGGGCTTGGCGGGAGGGCCGGGCCCGGCGCGGCCGCTCTCGGGGAGGCGAATCGCGGCGGACAGGCGTGCGGTCTCCTCACCTACGGCGGAGACGCTCCAGGAGGCCACCGAGCCCCTGGCAGCAGGCGCAGCCGGGCCGCGGGGTGCCGGGGGCGGCCGAGGCGGGCCCGCTCATGCCGCCCTGTTTACGCCGGTGGCCAGAGCGACGGCTCCCGGCCTGCACCGCGGCGGCCCCGCCCCGGAAGTCCCCGCCCCTGGGCGCGCGCGGTGCTGTGGGCGGGGGGGTGGTGGGGCGCGGGAGGGGGTGGCCTTGCGCTGCCTTTGTGGCATTTTTAAGCCTTCGAGGCATTTTTAAGCCTTTAAAGGCTTGAAAACACGTCAGAGGGCTAACGGGAGCGTTGCTAGCGCGGGAGCTGCGGGAGGGCTCCTTGGGCTAGAAAGCCGCGGCAGGAGTTTGGGGGCTGCTGAGATTTAAAGCGTTTATCCATGAGTTATTACCTCATCTGTTCGTATAATAGTATTGAATCTGTTAACGTAGGTATTACTACAGCAGTTAAAATGGCTGTAATGCCACCACAGCAAGTTAAAATGGCTGTAATGCCCAGACAAGTCTGCAGAGTGGTGCTGAGGAGAACTGGGCCCCAGCGTTTGGTAACCTGGAGCACGCCGGTAATTCATCTCTGGAAAAGAGGGGAAATGGGGACTTTGCCAGGAGATTAATTCAAAAAATAATTGCAAGCTGCTGAACAGTTACAGTAATGAGGCCCTCCCTTTAATAGTCTGTTTTGCTGAGTTTATTGCACACCATGTTTTTCAGGGGAAAAAAAACTAATCAGAAAACGCAAAGGCCTTCTTCCGATTTCTATAGAAGTCAATAAAAGCCTTGATTCCTCCTTCTCTGAATCGCCACTTTGTCAAGCTGTCAGAGGTCGGTGGTGTCCTGTCACCAAAATCCATCCCTCAGCAGAAAAAGCCACACTACCTTGAGTGAGCCCTGGACCAGCCCTGGCAAACCCTGCACCTGCATCCCCAGCTGGTAAACGAAGTAGAAAAGAAAGCCTTTTTTTTTTCTTTTTTTTTTTTTTTTTTTATTTTCAGTAAAAAACTTTGGTTAATTTGANAAAAAAGGCTTTTTTTTTTCTTTTTTTTTTTTTTTTTTCATTTTCAGATAAAAACTTTGGTCACTTTGAAAGAAAGTTACCAAATGAGTGCTTAAATTCCAGGGCCCCAATAAAGAAGGTTCAAATACCGTGAGAGCATTTGAATTTAAGGAGAAGAAATGCTACATCAACAGTCAAAATCGCAGATAGCGATGAAATGCTTAAGCATAATTAGAACAGCAATCAGTATACAATTAGTACAAGATCATCATCATAATTACCCTTCATTAGAACTTCTGTCTGACAACTGGCACATGAAAGCATCAGCTGTGGTTGCGAGGTAGTCGCGGCATGGCTAGGAGATGGCTCAAGCCACGTGCCAGCGCTGGGGGGACTTGGGGGGTTCAACAACATCGGGACAAGCTTTCAGGCTCGTAGTTCCTCTGCCAGGTTTCAGTGTCATGCAACAGCGTTCCTTGTATTTTTCAGCACCTTCAGCCTCAAACTTGGATAAACCCAATTTAAATGTAAAATAAAAAGCTTTGCTAAATTGATGTAGCGGTACTTAACAGTCCACAAATTAGCTTCTGTCACTTGAATAACCATAGCTGCTGTCTGGCTTAGCCTTTGCATATCCACTATAAATAAATGGCTCAATAAGATATGGAAGGCTTTAGCTCATGTAAGAGCTTACCTACTCAAGAAAACACATAGGCAAAGGATTTGCAGATTTGGGAGCCTTTTATTATTGAATTCACATAAACCACGCTCATAATAGAAAACATACTGTTCTTTCTTGCTCTTCTGTGTATTGAAAGGAAAGACGTGTTGTGGAGACCTCCAGCACAGTGTGAGTTCACATCTTCACAAGAACTGACAGGTGAAATCTGGGTCTGGGCTTGACTGTATTTCCAAAGTTGGACTTTTTTTCCCCAGGTGGACCTGACTTTGCAACCCAGATCCACCGTGGCTTGCCCTTTCCTTGAAAAATGCATAGGGGAAAAAAACGGTGCTTTGGCATCTCAGCTGCAGACACGATCCCCTGTCCTCCTTGAGAGTTACTTGTAGTACTAAGACTTCTCCAGAGCCTTTGTATCAGCATGATGTTCCTGCTCAGTCATGGGGCCAGATAAAATGGAAATAAAAAGGTTTTCATGGTTGCTTCATAGCTAAATTGCTTCCCCCCCCCCCCCCCCCAGAAGGTCCCTCATAACAGCTCTCATTGCTAATATCAACATCTAAATAAATAGTCTCCTCTTTGACACCAAGGTGAGAAACTAAAAACTTGTTATTTCAGAATGTCAACCATGAACCGCGCTCTGTTGGCCTGACACATATTTTGAATGCACCGCTGATTGTCAGCGCAGAAAACTGTCGAATGCTGTATGGCATTTGAACAAGGAAACACTTTCTTATACTACAAATTTGTTATTTTTCAAAACAGGCAAAGAATCTGGCTTTCTTAAGCCTGTACCAGTGACATACCAGGTTTGGTTCTGGAAGACTAAACTGCTTTTGAAAATATTTGTGCTTGCTAAAATAATATCGAAAACTTTCAAACGCTTCTAGTGCTATCTAAAATTACGAGCATATATTGTATTTACCTACTGGAAAACCTTGTTCCCAAACTCAGATTTCCAGGTTTCAGTTCAAAGGGGTTGATCTCCACCTGACAGCCCAGCGCGGGAGGTGAGATTCGTAGGACTGCAGAGTTTATTTCTTTAGTGGACCTTTCCAACCCGGGTAGGTTTTGGGGTTTGTTTTTTTTTTAAGTTGTGTTTTTAGTTGGAGCACACCTGTGGGGCTGGGGACTCAAGGGCACTCAGTTGCCCGGTGGCACAGGAGCCGCTGCTCAGGAGGAGGTGGGCTGCTCAGCATCACCCTACTGAGGCACCAACTCGGAGAGGCTGCCCACCTCCCACCAGCATCTCTCACTCCAAACGGGGACACGGGCAAGGGACAGCGGAGGGTCCTCTTAATTGGGGAGGAGCTGGGAAGGAGTGTTAGAGATCATGGTGACAAACTGAGAAGACGGTGGCAAAGTGATCCCGGCAGAGAACAGAGGCCAGGAGGGGCTGGGGTGTGTGTGTGTGTGTGTAATGCTAACCAGGATGGTGCTAACCTATCCCCGCCAGTGCCAGCACTGCAGGCAGCACGAAGGAGAAGGAAAAAAGTAGAATGAAAGACAAAACAGAAGAAAGAAAAGCAGACAGGGTTAGACACTCTGATGTTTTATTAAACAAAAAAATAAGGAAATAAGGAGCCTTAGCCTGGTCCCCCCAAGATACTTCACCTTTTGTTCCTCTGGCCCTTCTGTTCCTTGTCTCGGTGCAGGGCTCACCCTTTGCAACCCCAGGCCTGCGAAGTGATCCCCAGCACTGACACTGATGGGCTCATAATTGACTCCAGAATAATCTTATTACTCACATCCCTGATAACTAACATCAGTACCCCATTCCTGAAAGCCTACAAAGAGGAGTGTTTTGCTTGTGTTCTCCCTTCAGTACTTAACACTTCTTTTAGATTGTTTTAATTTAATTTTAATGTAATCTGATAAGAGCTGTAAAACTGTCAAAGAAATCTGTCTCCTTCTGTCTTATTAAATGCACTTTGAATGAAATTATGTTTTTTTTCCCCAGTAGCTGACAAACGAAAGTATCTCTTGATTCAAATGCTGGAATTGACATGCACTAATCTAAACAGCTTTACACACTCTTTTTAATTTAGGGAGGAAACCATGTGTGCTTTTAGCATCCTTCTTTCCTCTGGAGATGTAACAGTATCCTGCAAGGTGCAGAATTCGCCTCATTGTGATGAGCATCTGGCCGCAGGGTGCTCATCTGCAGGAGGAAAAAGGGATGAAGGAAAGAGAAGAATACGAAAAAGAATATATCTTTGTAGGGAAAAAAAGGGGGGGAGGGAGTGCCAGTGCACGCTTCCAGAGACAGCCTGTGTTGCTTCCTTACAGCGAAAGGCTCGTGGACCAAGGCGTCGCCCTGTGTCCCCACACTTAAGGACATCACCGTGCTGGGCTCAGCACCACATCCCTGATGGTTTGCAGAACACCTTCCCTGCTGCAAGAGCCTGACGTATTCTGCAGCACTGGCAGCGGTGCTGCCAAAGGAGCTGGTCCAGCCTGGAGCTACATCCACAGAAGGACCCGCTGTCTGCAGTAGACTGGAGAGGTAGATGTCAGGACTTGAAGGCACTGCTGCACCTAGAAAAACTGGAGGAAAAAATAACGCCTTTCTGCCTTTTCTTTCCAGATCTTTCCAAAGATCTCTGCTGTAGTTTTTTTCTGCCCTACTTATCTACTCCATGGTTTTTCTTCACAGGTGCTACAGATCATCTGTCTGTCTCACCCTTGGCCTCTCCCCTCTCACCCGTCAGTGGCCCTTGACTATGTCTGTCAGAGATCACTGTCACAGGGTTTGCTGGTTTTCCTGCGTGATGGATCCATGCACAGGATGTACCTGCTGCAGATTGTCTGCCAGGCTCTGATCTAAAGCCAGAAAATGGAGGGGATGCCACTTGGTCCAGGAAAGATGGGAAACTATACAAAGCAGAAATTGTCGGTGTCCTCGTCTAAGGTGCGTTGGGACAAAGCGTCGCCACACTAGCCTCTATATAACCCCCCCCCGCCCAATACTGCTGCCGTAATGATAGTGATGAGCTTTTACAGGTTAAGGGCCCTCTCTGAGTTTCACTGAGTTTCACTTAACATGAGAAATACAAATATTGCTTGACAACGTCTGGATTAGAATAAACCAAATCACGACTTCAGAAGCATTACAGAGAAATCATTGATTAAAAACCAACAGGGGCGATTAGCTGCAAGCACCCACGTATACAGCAGGCACGCGGATGAGATATGAGAGAGCCCGAACATTTCATTGCCACCATTTTGCTATTTCTGCCAAAACACAGCAGGCTGGGGAAAGGGATTTGCAGAAACACAGGCTGTGATGTATTGAAAAGAGGTTTTTCCTCTCTGCGCTTATTTGATTTTTGAGAGGGACTGTACATCTAGCTAGAGCTTACCCACAAGTCAGGACAGAACTGAATACATTTTCTCTTCTTTTTTTTTTTTTTTTTCAATTAGATTCATAATACATGCCCTTGTAGCTATGTAAAAGACATAAAAAAAATTTACATAACGCCCATATAAGTCTTTTTGTTAATGAATCAAGTCCCAAATGAAGAGCACTAATAATACATTAGTAATCAAAGAAGAAATAACACCAGTGAAGATATCTCGGCAGAGCAGTTGTGTGGATCCATTTCCGACTGTCAGTGTCAATGCATGGAAAGAGTAATTAACATGTTGAATTTAATGTTTAAATTTTAATAAATTTAAATGTAATAAAATGCTTTTATTAAATGTTACAGTTTCTTGAAACCTATTATTACTCATTTCTGATGCATAAATAGGAAATACATTGTCTCACTGAAGAAGGCAGTTTTTGCTGTTGACAGGACAGGTGAAATGCATTAACACAGAAGCCAATGATAATGCCTGATTAAATAAAGAACAAGACTACAGCATATAAAACTACATAATGTTTATTAAGACTATAAGGGCCTTATCCAAAGCCTATTGACATAATTGAAAGTCTCTAGTAATGTCGTCATCAATGATTTTTTAATTAATCCTGGAGAATGTGGATACAAGCACATGCCATTGTTTATGGCTCCGTGGTGTTAATGAGCAACAGAAATGCCGTGGCATGGGGAGGGGACCAGTTTAGAGACTATTTGCCAGGAAGTATCCTTCCTCTCCAGCCATCTCAAAGTGCTTTTTGAGTCTCCTATGCAGTATATGAGGCTCCAAGACCAGAAGGGATCAGGTATGACCTGACTCAGGCTTTTCCAAGGCCAAGGATGTGGAGAGGGTTGAGGTCTGGGAGATTTCGCATCTCTCTGCTTTCCCAATAATTCAAAGTCACTTCATTTTCTAACATGTAGGCAGAGGAATTAACCAATCTCTATTTAAGTGTCTGCTGTTGTCTGAAGAGGAAAGAGGAGATTGACGGTGTTGAGTTTCCCCATCCCTGGAGAAATGAGAACTGAGTTTAGGTTTTCTGACATGCGAGACAAGAGGCTGAATTTGAACGAGGCCACTCGCAACAGACCATCAAAAGGCTCGATTCCTGTCTCTCTGAAATCACCTATGCCTTATGCTCTGGAGCACCCTGTACAACCACTACTTTAATTTCTGTTGCTCAATCGGAAACAATTCTAATGTACTTCTGTGCAGGGAAGACTATTTTGTGCTATTTTGGATGATTATGGAATGTCTCTGTCAGGCCTGCAATAACCAAAAAGAAAGCCGGAAGACGACGACAGCTCAAAAACACGTAGCCAAAATCAATCCCACACCTGCCCATTTGGTTCCCACAGCAGGGAGTGTTACTCTGCTGTGCACGCTGCAGCTCGGCCCAATGCGCCATAGCCCGGTGCGAGGCAGAGCCTGCTACACATCGCAGCCCACAACCAGCAAGAGTTCAACGTTGTTGCAAATCGTGGGATAGAGAATATCCATCATGGGGGGTCAAATCTGCCTCTGATAAACTCTCCAAATGAATGAATGCCTCGGTGTGCCCGAGTGTCTCACCACCTGGCCTGCACCCCCGCCCGAAAGTGGAGATTTTGCACCCGAACATTTTCCTAGCCACAAAAGTGTCCTGCCTCACCTTAAACATGCGGTCCTTTGCACCAAATCAAGACTGTGCCATGGTTTTGCCAGGATCCTCTTTCTGGAGAACAGCAGCTTCACGGCCACATTGTTCCCAGCTCTCCGTCCACCGTCCATTCTCCATCTCCAATGGGTGAGGCAGGCAGTGCAACCACGGGTTGGCCAGTCAACTCCACCTTTCTTGATCTTAACACTTGCTGCTAGTTTGAAGGACAGAGGTCTATCAGGCTCTTTCATTAGTATTTTAACAAATGAGTGGATTAATCTCATGTACTGACTGAAATACTGAAAAAGTTTTCCTTCTACAAGTAATGAAAAATTAAAGAGAAAATGTAAAATAACCAGGAAGTTCTTTTAACTGAATTAGATAATGTTTTCCTTTTAGCTCCACATTTTATAGCGATCTGTTCTGAAGAGTTGCTTTCTGCGTTGACAGGGACAAGGCATTTAGACAAGGTAAAAAGCCTGGAAGATCCAAAACCCCAGACTCAAAGGGAGAGCGTCTGGCCTATTGTCTGTTTTGATTAATGAAGCCTTTTGCATAGTGAGATAATATGATGTTTACTGAGCAGGGAATGCCGCCGCGCAGCAGAAATATCAGAAGCATGAATAATATTCAATATGATAACGACATCAATAAGCTAATCTATGTATTACTGGATTCGGCTCAAAAATGCCTCAAATGATATTTGTTTATTTCATAATTGTCAGCCACTTTGATGCACTTGTCGTCAGGTTCAACAAGTGCTCCAAGCTACAAGGGTTTGAAACAAAGGGAAGCACTTGGGCGAGCCTTGCAGTTTAATGCTGTTTGGGGCAAGGGAAATCAGATCCGACGGCTGTTCCGAACCGACGGCACAGGTAGCGACACGCTGCTCTTTAGACAGACATTGACAAATAGAGAGTCTCTTGAGAATCCCTCACTACCGTAAACCAAAATATTTAAACCCTGTCAAAGACATTTATATTTCAGCATGAATGTTTGCAAGTCATCAGTGACTCTTTAAAACAGCAAAACAGCAGTGGCAGCATACATGGAAAATAAACGCATTCCCCTGAGCTAGAATTACATGGTCACTATTTGGTTGCTCTGTCCATTTAATTTTACTTCTCCCTGAGGTTTGGAGTGGAAGGTCCGGACCCTATGAAGTGCTGGAGAAGCCGGCTTGTTTTTTTGTGAGTGCTATCTGGACAGCCTGGCCAAATTTAACGTGGAATAGTAACTATACACTGCTTCTCTGAATTCTCTATTTATTTGAAATAGACACGGTATTTTTTGCTTCCTGTCCCAAACCACCATGCTGTTTTTCTGTGATTTATTAAGCATTTCCCCCTCTGTCCTGTGCAGAAGATTGTTCTGGTGGTGAATGAAAGGGTCCATACATATAAACTGCTCATTCATTTGAAAAGCAGGAGAACAAGCATAAGACTATTATATGGATTAAACTGTGTCTGCTCAGAACTCGGCATCGCTGGTCCCTGCCCTCTGTCCTCCATTTAGTAAATACAACAGTAAATAATCATGCCAAACATAAAAAGGAACCTGAAGCAGAAGCTGGCAAAAAGGCTTGAGAAGAGATGGAAAATATTCCAACAGTGCGTTTAGATAGTACTCGAAAATTCGTTTCGGATCTACTTTTGAGGAAATACTCGTGTCAGTTGGGTCGGCAGGTGGGATCTGTGAACAGCAAAGGTCCGGGCTGACTTAGAGGCTTAAGGTTCAAAATGTTTTGCCCGTTTGCAGACGCACATACCATATAGGACCTCTCCAAGCGCAGGACGGTAGCTTGGAAGGTGCCCTGATTCCATCAGGAGAGGACCAGACCCGGGGGCGGGGGGGGGAGCCTTGAGCGTCTAAACGCGCCCCTGAGCATTGGCGTGCCGCTGCCCCCCTCCCTGTCCCTCACCTTGTGCAGCAGTGACATGCCCCTAGTAACTTCGGCTGCTACAGAGCGAAGGGCAAGTTCTTGTCTTCCCCCCGACCCGGAGCAGCACAGACAATTGCAATCACCCAGTAAACTTTTTAACGAGCAAACCTTTATCCTTGCTCAATTAATACACTCCACTCCCCCCCGCTCCCTCCCCCCTCCCCCTTTTNGAAGGGGCTTAAAAAGAAATCAAAAAAGGGGGGAAAATACCAAATAAATAATAATAATAAAAAAAAAAATAATCAAGCAACCCAAGAAGCCCCGCAGCTCCAAGCAAACAACCGAAGGAAAATCCCCGTCACCCGAAAGGAGACATGAGGGAAAGCGCCGATGTAATTTTTCGGGAGCTGCTGCAAAACTCCCGTTCGCACCTTGGCTTCCGGGGTAACGCAGCCGGGAGCGGTCAGGCCCCGCTGTCGCGATGCTGGTGACCGAAAAAAAAAAAAAAAACCCAAAACA
>VXBH01004562.1:488285-506099 GCA_013400035.1 Rynchops niger | reverse complement strand
TAAGTGTCTGTAATGAGAGATTAAAATAGTAGTCGTGCCTCGTGATTTATTTTTTTAAATTCTTGTGTCTATGCCCGTGTAAACTACACCAAGTCACCCGCTCTAGACCAAGAATAAATAATGCATCGCAATATATTTAGAGAATGAGAATGCAAACCACAGAAAAATATGTAGAAGGGAAAAATGCATTTGCTGGGTGGTAAGTTATTGGACCTTTAGAGGCAGGGAAAGGAGAGACTGGGGAGGGCGGGGGGACTTGCTCCTGCTTTCCCTCCTGCAAATAAATCACCGGCCTCGCAGTGCTTGCGCCTGAATAAAATATGACAGGTCTCTCTCGCAGGGCCGGCACGCGGCTCTGTAACAAGTCGCACCGCTCGCCATGCATACTGACTGCAAATTGGGTGGGTTATCAGACGCTGCCATAAAAAAAAAAAAACAACAAAAACCACCTCTTCCCCCAACTGATTATGAACCTCATGCATAGCAAATGACAGAGCAATAACGCTCGCATTGCCTGCAGCAGAGGTAAAAAAAAATATAAAATATTTACAGACTGACAGGCTAATGGACACTTTCCCAAAGAGCGGTTAGAAAGAAGTAGTAAATGGGCCCGTGCTGATGCAGGGCAGCGGGCCTGGTCAGGGATCAAGACACACAGCACCATATCGGATAACATATAATTGGCAGGTCACATCCAAATGAGTGTAGTCATGCATCATCCGGAAGGCTTTTGCTGGTTATAAAGACACTTGTAAACAATTCAGCCGCTGAACATGGCAATAATATGTTGATCCGGCATGTAATGAGGTGTTCCTGGAATCAATAAACTAGTCATGAAGAGCAGGGAGCAAGGTCAGCGCCTGCCTTTTTGATGACCTTTCCTGGCTGGTAAGGACATCATATACTCTGAAGAGGACTTTTCTCATATTGCAGAAGGCGCCGAGTGTCAGAACTTCCATTCGCAGCAAGCAAATGAACAGCCGGGCTCTGCATGCTAATGAAGTCCAGGCTATTTTCCACCTTTTCATCTGCACATTATGCTCTTGACTTTGGAGAAGGTGGGAATTAGGTTGGACCCTCGTGTCAGACTGCCTGATGGCTCGGCTCCGGAAAACTGGTAATTGAAGCTGATGACTGATGCGGAGGAGGCCTGAATTTGGAAATAAACAGTTTCAAGCACTGCATGTCATTTCTAGAGAGACTGCTGAGTGAATGGAAATGAGCTCTGTTTCTCCAATCTAATGCAGTTTCCCAGCAGGAAAAACACCATCTTTGAGACAACAATGCCAGTCATTAAGATTTAAATGTTCTGGCGATAATGTAAGGAATAGTACCTGCCTTCGCAAACAGCACGTATGGAAACACCGCCCCATGCCAGGGTCTGCGTTTAATCTCCAGCCCCCCAGCACCGGTCCTGGAGGGGTCAGGAGGGTCCAAACGCCAGCGGCGGGGAGGGCACGCATGGCGCTCGGCTGTCATTAGCTGGGTCAAAACACTGGAAAAAATATCAGCGACACCGAAAGCAGGGTTTTGAAAAATCCGCAAATAAAAACGACGCTGGCCGCGCTGCATCTGCACCGCCTAATTGCTCTTCCCAAGCACATTGAGCAGAAAGCCTGCTGGCCTCGTCCTCTGCCGCTGCTGCTCACTGGGGTGGCCTTAATTCACGTCAGCCCAGCCGCCAGCCCCGGAAAGATAAAAAATGGAGTTTCGAGACAAGGCACTTAAAGGCCAATATTTTCAGACTCGAATATGAAAGCTCTGCCATCCTAGCTGTTGGGAAATAACATTACAATTTGTTACAAGCCCTTTCAAAATCCTACCTGGTGTTGTAAAACTGAGCAGGGCAACCTGTTTGCTGGGGCTGAGGCAGCCCGGCAGCCTCGCAAAGGTTTTCAGGGCTTGGAAGTGTTGCTGTTGGGACGTGACCGTTAGTAAACGATTCGTTATCTAAGGCACATTAGCAATTACATGCACTGATCTGAATAAGCAGCTATTTTTTTTTCTGCTGCCAGAGAAACAATATTTTGGGTCTTGTTTCGAAACAAGGATGAGCGGAGGCTCTGTCTGGAGCCTGTTTCTAGCCGACATGGGAAGCTGCAGAGGATGCTTCAAGCGTGCATTGCTCCCCTTTCAACACTGCTGCAAAGCCCTTACTTCCACCGATCCAGAATGGTTCACACGCAACGTGGAAAATAAGGACTATTTATGCTTTGGGGTTTTTTTTTTGCCCCCCCGAACCCAAGCGCTGCCCTAGCAGCGAGCACAGAGCTTGCTGGTAGCTCAGCATCCTTTTGCGGGTTCGCCCCTTGAGTGCAGACCCGCAGGCTCCAGGTTTCTCTATGCCAAGGTATGCTCTGGTGGTGTAAGGTGGGGTGCGCTGTAACAGGGGCTCCTCAGAAGCCCCTGGGCAGCTCATCCAGAGGCCACTGTGCTCACTGTCCCCCTGCATCCCCACTGGGGCCTTCGCTTCCCACCCCCCGAAAGCTGTCGTCTTCCCCCTCGGAGGTGGCTGCATCTCAGGAGTGGGTCTGTTTGTATAATAGTTTGCAACCCTTCAACATGAAAGGATATAGAAGGATGCAAGTTATTATTATGAAAATGAACCAAGCAACAGACAAAAATATTCAGAAGATGTAATCTGCCACCCCTACAATGCACTCGCGGAGAAGAGCACTTGGCAGGCAGAAGAGTAGTCGCCAGATACATTGCCTTTTGTTAAATTGCTTTTGCTCTGACAATGCCTTTTAAAACCACATGCAATCTTAATTTAAAATACCTAATACCTAAAGGTATAAGGGCCCAATTCTGGCCTCCAGTTTGGGATTTGTCCAAAGCAATTCCACTGGCTTAATACCACTACTCCTTCTTTTAATCACACAACAAACAAGGGAAGCTGAATTCCCCTTTTAAGAAACCGTGGACCTGATCACTAAAAATCAATTGAATAAAGATGTATTTCTTTAAAGAAGCAAAGCCTGCCTGCCACCTCACTTTTGTCCAAATCTTTGTCATGTTCAACTAAGAAGAAAGGTCCTCTCCCTATGTGGTCAGTTTTACCATGCAAGATGGGGGTAAATGCAAAATCCAGCTTTTGCTGTTTTTTTTCATGGTCTTAGAAAATGGTTAAAAGTAAGGAACTGCTAAATGCAGTAGTGCAGGAAACTATCGCGTTTTTATTTTCCAAAGGCTGAGTTGTCCAATAAAAAACAAACAACCAATAAGCCAACCAGTGTTTTCACGTCAGTTGGTCTTTCCCTGTCCTTGCCATAACAGGCTGCACGTTGTTCCCAACTCTTCACCAGTGAACCAAGCCCGAGCTCTCTGAAGACTGAAGGTTTGGGTGCAGGAGATGGTTCTGCACCCCTTAACCCAGTGCTTAATAAAACAGCCTCCAGAGTCCCAGGGAGGCTTGTTAAGGTGCCAGTTCTATCCTCCAACTGCCTGAAGGGAGCCGAGAGACTGGAAGGGAGAGGCAGCATCACCGGTGTCGTTCATCATGAAGCGCAGGTGTATACCAAGGCAGGGTACGGCAGGGTGACGCCGTCTTTGGGCTCAGCCCGTCCATCAGCGCTCCTCCCGGCCTCCCAACTTCATTAATAACCTCCTTCCCTATGCTAATACCATCAGAAAATTATGCAGACTGTTTATATTTCTTTACAGCCAGAACAGGCTGCTGACACGAATCAGCCATTAGCGATTCACATTGAGGAGTCTCTGCTAATTGTGCAGAATGTAATTAGTGATTATGTAATATCTAAGCTCTTGCAACTGTCATTAATGTCCACTATTCACCAGAGATAGTTCTTACTGAATTAGAGAATGATTACTGCATGGTAAATCTACTTAATCCTAAATATGCTAATTAACACTGTATGCACTTTAGACAGTGGTTAAAAGCACTAGTAACCTCAAAAAAGGTTGCAATACACCAGAATCTAAATTGCTTGCAATGGATTTTCCTTCAAAAGGTAAATTTGTTTAATTAAACGCTATAGTAAACTGTTAGGCACAGCTATTGATTAGCGCAACCCAAGCGAGGGTTTTCTGTAACGGATCTAGTGAGGTGCTGCCACAGGGCAGGGATGCTCCTGCAGCATCCCGGGCCCGGCACGGCCTTGGCACAGCCTCTCAGCAAGGGGGGCTCCGTGCGTGCCGGTGCACACGCGGATACTCCCAAACAGGCACGAGATCGCCGTCAGAACCTTATGTGAAATAGCATTCTGAAAGCTTTCCCTCCAGGATTAAATACCGTATTCCTCAGGTCGTAAACCATAATATTACTACAGGCAGAGACAGTAGCTCCCCTCAATAAATTCTTACTTAAATCTTAATTTTAAGATTTATTTGTGTAAAACAGACTTTAGATATTAAATGCTCCCTACTAAACGAATGGAATAAATAGAGCAATTGTACAGTTTTTGAAACGTTCCTTTCGAATGCCTGGGGTGTTTAATGTATTCTAGTTTTCCGTGAAAAAAAGATATGGCTGTCACGAACCCCGAGGATAATAGCATTTTGTGATTTATGAAGATTCTTCCTGCTTATATATTTTATATAAATAATACTCCTGCGTGTATCTCTGCACTCATTCATAATCAAAAGCGGCACAGGCTGTAAAAAGAGTTTGCGTAGTAACATTTAAAATCAGCTTACAAAAATTGGATAACTAATATATCAGACACAAAATAAGTCATTGTAGCAAGCATACCAAAAGGAAAATTAACAGCACAATGCAATCCATGACACACTTTTATCAGCAGACTGACACAACAAAAGAACACAAAACAAAAATTCCCACCAAAGAAAGTTCCTCAATAAAAAATGAGACGTGAAAGGTACGATAAGAAATTAAGCACACTCTTGATTTACCTGGATGTATTAAATGCTTGCAACCGATAAGGAGATCGCAAGTGCTCTTTGAAAGCCGTGCAGTGTAGCGCCTCTCAAACCTGCACGGCTCTGCTGATACCGGGGCGGGGGGAAACCCGGTGGGAGACAGGGGCCGGTCCCCGCTGCGAGAGGGCAATACACCCTCCCTGCTGGACCCCGGCATTTTAAGGGGTGCAGATTTCACCCTAACAGCCGCTTTCCCCTGTGGATGTCAGCGGCATCCCCTGCTCATGAGACCTGATCTGGGGAAGCGCTGGCAGAGTTGCCCCTGGGGTCAGGGCCTGGGTGAGATGCTGACAACACTTTCTCCGTGGTGAGGGGGGAGATGCACAACACCCAGGGAGCCTCCGCCATGGCCATGCGACACCCCGGCAGAGCCCAGCCTGTGGATGGCATTGCCCGTGCCATCCGTCTGCCCAGGGTGCCAGGAGCACCTGCCGTTTGCTGGGCACAAGGGGACGCCCCCAGGACCTGCTGTGGTCCTCGGCTGCTCTCGCCCAGGGTGGCTGGAGGGGCTCTGCTCCCACCACCAACACCACCTCCCTGTCCCCTCTGCTTACAGAAGATGACCAAAGGGGACCTGCTCTGCAAAGCGACTCCAAAGCCATTGCCCTGGGGGTCAAGGCTTATGGGCATGTTCACCCAGAGAAAAAAAACTTGCTCTAGATTCATTTTCAGAACCCAGAGCTTTAAACTGGTACGACAGCTTTAAAGCTGCTTCCTGGACTGCCAGTAATACTTTTGGATTTGATCACCTCTATTTAATTAAAAATACTTTAAAGCCCAGCTGATTTTGAACTTGTCATTGCTGTTCTGGGCCACTGATCCACATTGGGCCAAAACCAGCTGCAGGATGCTCCCAGGCACCAGGATGCCCGGCGGCTTTGTGCAGGGCAAAGTCGTATTTTAAACAGCCCCGTTTGGTGGATTACAAGCGTGTTGAACATTTATATTCATTTTTTAATGAAAGTTTCAGGAAGGTTTAGACTAAGCAGACTCAGCATGTATGGACGACAGCCTTATAATCCAGTGACTTAACAGTCCCTATGCATTTACTTTATAAAGGGGCTGTTACAGCCTCTGGCATTGAAAAGGAGACATCTCTGGTGCCTAAATAAAGATTTACACAGAAGGCCTGACCCTCATACTGACTTAGAGGATTATTTTCAATCATCATTGTCAATAATATGGACCCTGAACTCGGGAAACTCTCCCTGCCCTGGAAAAGGTTTGCAGGGTCAGCTCCATGTGTTTTAAATGCCCCTATACATGCAGCAGCCTGTAATTACGAGATCAAAATATATGTGCAGAAGTGGGGAAGGAGGAGGGTGGGTTAAGTCTGCAAATTCACACGTGGCACCCCTGAGCCACGGATGGATCTCATGTGGCTTTGAAAACCTGGATTGCCTCTGCCCTGCCCTGTCCCGCTCCTCCTTCCCAGAGCCGCCTTCCGAGCGGGGCTCACACAAGCATCCCTTAAATCCACCCCACCCTCTATGGGAAGAGGTTTTTTGGGATGTTGTTGGCTTTCCCAAAGTCCCCAGCCCCTGGAGCAGGGCTTCCTGAGAAACTCAGCTTTTCTAAAAAGAAAATGGCTAGCATGTGCAAGGATGCTGAAGTCCTCAACAGCAAACCAGGCAGCAAATTAAAAAAACAGCCTAAGTGTCTCAAAGTTACTATTATTTTAAAAAACATCATAAGCCCTGGCCCCCAAGTCCTGCACGCCGCCAGGAGAGGAAGCACTTCACCATCATTAGCGGCACCAGCAGGCAAACAAAGCAGAGTTCCCAAAGCCTCTCCAAAACAGCTCATTCCCCTGGCACGTTCCAGGCTTTCTCCCTCCCCGTGCTGCTGCTACTGCGTCGTCTCATTAACACAGCCCTTCCCAACCGGTAAGGGCAACCCTGGCCTTAAATACCTCCGTGTAGCTATATTAATTCCTCAAACAGCGCTCTCACCTTTTAGAACGGTAAGCCACAGAAGACAGTCAATAGATGATGAGATAACGGTTGTTATTTCAGTCCCCGGGATGGCTGACGGGCTTTCTCCTCCACAATACAGCTCACTCCAAGGCGATAAGGCAAGCCCGTTATCGCAGCATCGCACTGTCCTCGCCAGCCCCCGGGGGCTCCGGCTTCTCCTCTCCCCTGTGTTGAGCCCTGCCGCTGGCTCCTGGGGTGCGTGGCCAGCCGTGGGGGACAGACACGGCCCAGGCACCATCAAGGTTAGCACCACCATCGCATGGGCAGCTGCAAGGAACCCTGAGGGGACATCAGGGCCCCGCATTGTCACCTGTGAGAACAACCTCAGTATTTGGAGAGCAGGCTTGGCTGGCTGCAGCCCGGGGAGGGGAGGGGGGCGGGGATTTTTCCACCCCCCTCCTCTGGCTTAGTTTGCAAAACTTGTGTCTACTTTTGCAATTGCATGCCTCTAGCAGCAGTGGCCAACCCATTGCAGAAGACCAGCCAAGAAGTGCTGTGCACAGGGGCTGGATGGGGGAGGGACCCCACCATGGCGCATGGGCAGCAGCTTGAGCAGAGCTTCTAACCAGCTTCTAGCCCAGAGCTCCTGCTGCCTCCAACACGTGAGGGACACGTGCTCTGCCTCCAGAGCTTGCTCAACCATGTACATGAACGCCGGATTAAGGAGCAGAGCCTGCCATTCCTCCCATCTGAGCTTTTACACTCACCCTGGCTCCCAGCACCGCCACAAACCATCCTGCCCTTAGGTGTCTTCCCAGCACCAGCAGCACCCTCCTGGTGCTCACCCCCCCCAACCTCCGCTGGAGCACCCCAGCAAAAGCCCTGCTGGCTTGTTCCCCCACCCTTTATGAAACACAGCAGCATGGTCCTGCAGCTCCATGGTCCTCAAGAGCTGTAGAGGGGGTCACAACACTCACGTTACCCCCTGGAACATTACCCTCAGACCAGCCCAGCCCTGCCAGCTGGGCACTTTGCCATTTGCACCTGCTGATGATCACCTGGGACTGAATTACACCTAAGCTAGAGACCCCTAGCCCCTCCACCCACCTCCTCCTTCCCACCTGGAAGGCATGGTGGGGCTGGAATAGTGCAGGAGTGTCCCTATTCCCACCGCGGGGGACTGCCCTGCTGCCTCGGTGAGGGGCTCCAGGCCAGGCACAGGTTGAGCCCACGAATGCTGGGACATGACCTGAGTTCAGCTCTGCAAGGTCGGTGCTTCCCACGCCGCCACCGGTCTGCGGTGCGGCAGGCACAGGCAGGCATCAAGTCCCACATCCTGTCCCCCTCTGCTTGCTCTGGGGCACTGCACTAATTGCATTTGCTCCTTCACCGATTTGTGATCGCGTTGCTGCCCGCCAGAAAAGCTCCTCTTTCTATAGCTCTGCCTGTAGGTCTTCCGGCTGGAAGGGTTTCCTCGGGAAAGGGCCAGTTTGCAGCTGGAGCGGTGTTCCCTTGGAAGGCCAAATACCGTATTTCAGCCAAAGCTTGTACCCGGTTGGTATTTTCACTTAGCAACCCCTGATTATTGACAGAGCAGCTTAGAAGGGAACTGAGCAACAGTATCATTAAAATAAGGAGAAAACAGCCCAGCAGTGTGCAGTCTAATGCTGGGCGGTGCAGGCAGGGATGCCCTGAGGAAGGATTCCCGGGATGGGGCTCGGCAAGCAGGGGGATGTCGGCGGTGAGGGCCCACAGCTGCGATGGGTACCTGCGCCACAGCGGCAACTCTCCCACTGTGTCAGCGTGCCCCCAGCTGGCAGATCCACGGAGGGCTGCGGGGAGCAGCCCACGCCACCGGCCACCGTGGCCCGGGGAGCATGGTGGTACCTGAATGGCAGGGGTCTGGCGAAGGCACCACTGCCAGCACGGTCCTCTCCCCACCGCGGTGTCCCATCCAGGTTCACCAAGTCCCAGCACTCGCAGAGGGTCGGTGCTGCGGGCACGCTGCGACTCCCCACTGCCAGGAAGGGGTTTCGTCGCCCTTTGCAGGGGGCTGGGGGTGGCAGAGCCCACCCCAGGCCTGGCCCCCGCCGCCTGGGACATGGCGATGCCCGTCTGCATGTATGTGCAGAGGCCCGGGCAAGTTTGTTCCTTGAAAGTGTCTGGTTTGGCCAACTCTTACTTTTCAACATAATAAAATGTTTCAGTGAGAAAAATGCAAATATTTTCAGGCTGTAAAGTCACACATAAGGCTTCCCCCCCGGGAAAGCTCCCGCAGCCCTGTGGTACCTGGCCGCCCCTTCTCCCCAAGGGAGACCAGCATGGGCTCCCAGAGCAAACAGCCCACACTGCGCCGAAGGAGGCAGGGACGGGCAAGGGACAACGTGCCCTGTCGCAGCCCTCTGGCCAAGCTGCCCGCTGTCCCCACTAGCCTCTGGGGACAGAGCAAGCAGAGGTTTGGGGCCCAGGGTGGGCAGTTTGCAAGACGAATAACAAGTGAGGAAGGGACCGAATTGAGCATGTGAGCCAGGCTTCTGCAGGGGTCTGCACCATTGGCCATGGTGACAAACGCCGAAGTCAACTGGGGAAAGAAATCATAGAAGCATAGAATCCTAGAATGTGTTGGGTTGGAGGGGACCTTTAAAGGTCATCTAGTCCAACCCCCCAGCAGTAAGCAGGGACATCTTCAACTAGATCAGGTTGCTCAGAGCCTCAACCAGCCTGGCCTTGAATGTCTCCAGGGATGGGGCCTCCACCCCCTCTCTGGGCAACCTGTGACAGTGTCTCACCACCCTCACTGTAAAGAACTTCTTCCGAATGTCTAATCTAAACCTGCCCTGCTCTAGTTTAAAGCCATTGCCCCTTGTCCTATCGCTACATGCCCTTGCAAACAGCCCCTCCCCATGTCTCCTGTAGGCCCCATCCAGGTCTTCCCGGAGCCTTCTCTTCTCCAGGCTGAACAACCCCAACTCTCTCAGCCTGTCCTCATAGCAGAGGTGCTCCAGCCCTCGCATCATCTTTGTGGCCCTCCTCTGGACCTGCTCCAACAGGTCCATGTCCTTCTTGTGCTGAGGGCTCCAGAGCTGGACGCAGCACTCCAGGTGGGGTCTCACCAGAGCAGAGGGGGAGAAACACCTCTCTCAATCTGCTGGCCACGCTTCTTTTGATGCAGCTCAGGATGCAATGGAGCCCTTTCCTCCTGAAAATCTGCCGCGACTGCCGTCATCAGTGGCCAGACATGTCCCCGGTGCCGGGGGCTGTGGTCAGCGTGCACCAAGCACAGAGCCCGTGCCCTCACTCCTCTCTGTTCCCTGCTGCCATAGAGGCAGAGGTGCACGGGGAACCCAACGTTCCCGTGACACTGGTGTGGGAAGGATGCTGCGGATCCTTACGGGCAGGGCTGAGCGGTACGGGCAGGGGAACAGGCGGTTTGAAGGGCGATGCATGAGCCACGTCGCTCACTGTAAACCACAGCTGTGCAAACCTGCGCACACACGGAGCTGTACGTGTGTGCACACACGCGGATGCGTACACAGGTGTACACGCGTGTGCCTGCATGCAAACACAGACTCTCGGTCGAGGGGATGGCTCACGAGTCCTGTGTTTTGTACTGACAATCACCAGCGACGGAAATGAAAGAATTAGCCACACAATAAACCCCTAATTGCCTGGCAACAGCATTTAGGCCCCATTAGGTAGATTTGTAACAGCTTCCAGAGAAATAAACCCCTGTGTCATTAGATAACAAGGAAAGAAATAGGTTATTTCCTTTTTGAAAGGTATGAAAGCTTCCAATTGCCTGATGTATTCGCTTAGTAGATTATTTTCTGTCATCTCAGTTAATTGAATTTTATCCATTGCTCTTAGAATTCCTCCCTTTCGTGTAAGGTTAAAAAGTTCAGAGGAGTCATATTTTTGAACCTTGTCCATTTATCACATAAGCCAACTCCAGCTGCACAAAGTATGCCAGGGAAAAATGGAGTAACAAAAAACTATGCAATAATCTGGCTGAATTTGCATACGAATAACTGTAAAACATCGCTTTGCAAAACAGCATCCAGTTGGGATGAGTAACTGAAAGATATTTGCTGCGTCGGGCAATGCACTACCTTTGGGAGGTCCATGGACTGGCCGTTTGTGTGATGGCCTTCACCTCCTCCCCTAGAAAACCGAATTTGAGACCCAGAATTAAACTAATTCTCCCAATTCCCAAGGGAGGAGACCCCTCCTGCTGGCAGCCAGCCCCCCGAGGTGCAGCCCCGGCTCTTCTCGCCGCCGTGGCAGCGCCGCTGCGCTGCAATAACCACGGATGCATCCAGGAAGAGTGACAGCTTGGCGGCGCTTATCTCCCCTCATCGGCTGAGCAGCAGGTCACCGCCGGCATGCGGGTGCCTGGGAGGGAGATTTTCTGCTTCACCCTCATTGTTGGCCTCCGCAGGACCAATTTCAGACCCGTCAAAACGTATTATGGCAAACCTCCCCTGAACAAAACCCGACATCCAGCCCTTCCAGGATGTCTCCTTGACATCCCTCAGCCCGAGAAGCCCTTCCCAGCACAGACCATCACACACCATCCCTGCTCAGCTCTTCATGACAGCATTTCTCAGCTTCTTCCTTTGGTAGCAACATCAGCAATGCTCGGGCTTGCTTTTAAACCCTATCCTATCCCTTTCCCTCAAGATAACTGAGGTAAGAGATTGAGAAATGACCTGGGCTGGAGATCACTTTTCCCAGTTGAGACCTGCCTGCGGGAAGTAACGCTGCTCTGGACTGGCAGCCGTTCCTCCTGCCTGCTGCCTGTCCACCTTCTGCGGAGGCCAGAGCAGCAGGCAGCTGCAAGGCACGTCCCAGAGGATGGGGGAGTGCTATTCCCTGCTCAAGTGGGGTTATTTTTTTCCCCTGCAGAATAAGCTGGTCTGAGGTAGTGACATGTCACCTCTGAGCAGATGTGTGCACCAGAAACATGTCCCAGGAGCATGCGCTGGGGGTGGATGCAGAGCTGGCAGCAGCTCCTCTCCCCTTCCCAGCGAGCAGCGCGGCTCATCCTTGCTAACGCCTTTGGAGCCGCTGCCCTCCGCAAGTGGCCACTTTTCTTCCAGGCTTTGTGCTTCCTCCACGGGAGTAAAAGTCCTGGGGAAAAGCATACGTGCACACAAGTTATGCCAGCTCTTCCATAACACGCCGGTAATACCATGTTAGGTGCCCACCAGGCGTGGTGGGTTTATTCTACACCGCTCCATCGGTGGCTGTGTCACCCGGCGCCACTCTCCCATCCCTCGCCCTCACCATGGGCAGCGATGCCCAGCCCTCACTTTCAAGCAGCCTCCCGATTTCTTTCTTTCCAAAGCAAACCTGGGCAGATGTTCTTAATTTCTGAGTAAATCCATAACATATGTCATCCCTCTCATCATCACTCAGGCTGCTGCTCTTAAACTTGGCCATTTTTTTGCCCCCCGCCCCGCTCGCTCCCAGGCACTCCTGCGAGGCACCGGCAACTTTACAGCCTCCAGCCGGTGCTTCCTTGCAGGGAGCTGATAAGCAAAGTTAAAGTTTAATGGGGGCGATGGGGGAGAGGCAGCTTCATTTTGATCCTATGGAATATTTCCTTTGCAGAATAGCACTGCCCTTAATGAAATGGGGTGGCTTGGCCACCGAAAGATTACCCAAATAATCAGTTGGTGACTCCAGAGCTGCTTGATTTTAAACACTTCTGAAAATCCGGCTCCATTTTCTGCTTTGGTGCATACCAATTCCCCACGCTGGCATATGAGAATAAATCAGCTCCATCGGTAGGGCATTGTTATCCAGTTCCCAACTATTATGACATAGTTTCTATCAGAGCAGTTTTCTTCTCAGCCAGTCAAGTGGAATGATCCCTGAAAGCAGCGGTTTGTGGCAGAAACGTGCTCAGCTTCCTTCCCCCGAAGTCTCAGCATCGTCATAAATTTGTGATTGCCCACACGCACGCCAGTGGCCAACGGGGCGGCTTAGGCGAGTTTGCGTCCGGATAACAACGACGTGGTAAAGTGCCCGGAAAAAGAGTGGGGCTTTGAAGTGCTGGGGAAGGAAGAAGCAGCAGAAAATCCAAGGACGGGAGGGAAAAAAAAATAAATATAGAGAGATAACTCATCTGGAGCAGTCAAGCCCAAGGTAACAAACCTTCCCAAAGGCTTTCTTTGGTCCTGCATGCATGCACGGGAGGCAGCAGTGCAGAGAAGCATCTTCCCTCACCTGCCTTGACTGCTGGCATCCCACCCTTGGTCTTGTCCCCCACTCCTGTGCCTGGTGCCCTCGTGCCGAGGTATGGGGAAACCTCCTGGCTATTACAGGTGCTTTTCAAATCTCATGACATTCAGGGGTCAGAGCATTGATTTGCAATCGCTTAGGGGTGGTAGGGTGGCAGGCATCGCTCCCGGTCCCCAGGACTGGGTCTTTCAGGCTTGGGAGACCTGTTTTGGAGAGCTGGACCCCGGTCTGCTCTCTTCTTCAGCTGGTTTATTAAACTACTGAGGTGGACAGGAGAGACCGCCAGCACTTCCAGGCTCATGTGCATGGACATGGGGGAGGGGACCCACTCCCCCCACGCAGGGAGAACAGGAGGGGGGCAGCAGGTCTGGGCTCCCGTGGGGTTGGGGCTAGTGGTCCCCAGAAATCATCCCCCGGGGGGCTGAAAAGGCAACATAGAAACCAGACAGAGCAGGGGAAAGAGTGGGAGGAAAGAACAGGGCTGCACTTTTCCATGCCGTCTTTTTATTTTATTTGTTTTTAATTACACCCCAGAGTGCTGTGTATTAAGCACCCTTAATTAAAGAGGGATGTGAAGAGGCGCGGGTGCTGGAGGAGCGGGAGAGTGAGAGGCGATGGCCGGATCCTGCTCTCCCCCATCGGTGCAGGGCAGGAGGCCGGTGTTGAGCCCGTGCTGGGGAAGACCCCGTCCCTCTGCCAGCAGAGCCATTCATAGGGATAACCTTGTAATCTACAGAAATCTGGGAATTATTATGGATGTTACATGAATCAACCCCCCTGTGTCAATAAGGAAAAAAACATTTTTAAAAGAAAAGCAGCTCAAAATTAACCCTGAGAGCATGGTTTTAACCCAGATCACCTTGGAAAGAGCGGCAGAGACAATGGTATGCATTCATTCTCTGTCCTTTATCATTTAAATAACCTGGCCTTCATTAATGCTGATGGATTGCTTTAAAATTACCAAAATGGAGGTTTGTTTGTTTTTAATGTGTAGTTGCATTGGTTTAGGTTTTTTTCCTCATTTTAATAAAAGGCATTATACAGAGCGGCAAAGTGAACCAGGGTAAAACATCCTGCGGCTCCCAGTTTGTCCAGCAGCGGGGTGTTTGCAAACCCGTGCGGTGGGGCAGGCCCCCCCGCCGCCCCCGGCAGAGGCAGGAGCGGACCCTGCCCACGCTGCCGGGGTCGGAGGGAGTTTGGGCAGGAGACATGGGGTCCACGGCAGCAAGACCCCCACATCGGCACCTGCACTTTTAACTGTGCAGCGGGTACTGAAGCGTGTGGGGCTCCTTAAATTATGCCAGAACAGAAAAGCAAAATAATTGCTGTCCAACGCCCCCATCCACCATCACGAACGCGGTCCTTGCTGGCCCTGCCAGCTCCGCTGACCTCTCCAAGTGGACGGAGTTGAAGGATGTACCTAAGCAGGATCACCAGCTCGTTGCTCATTAGGAATAACCTGCTAAGCAGCGCAGCAAAGCTATGCTCACGGTGCCTCAATGGTGCTTGCTAAAGAGCCCTGCCTGCCCTGCCTGCTCCGGTGGCCTGCAGCCGGCACCCATCAGGGAGTAAAACCAGCTCATGCCTTCAGTCAGCCATCAAACCTGGCCTGAGGCTGGCCAAAGCCTAGGGTCCACCAGGTACAAATGACTGTCAGGAAAAACTCATGTATAGCACCAGCATGGGACCGTAAACAGAGAGGGGAAGATAGGGAGCTGGGGTTTTTCTCCTCTTTGCCCCCAAACTCCTGGGCTTTCCCAAAGCCCGTGACCAACAGCGTCTTCCTGCAGTAAAAATGTGCATCAGAATAATAAATATCCTTCAACTCCTTGGCCCAGCCCTGCAGATCTTTTGGATAATGGGTACTGAAGGCAGCAAAGGGCTTTTGTTGGCGTGATTTTGAGCACTAAGGTAGAAGGCTGCAGTTTGGCTCCCCGCAGGAGCCTGCGGGTTCCTGGCCTAGGTGAAAAATGAGGGAAACCC
Source organism: Rynchops niger (assembly GCA_013400035.1). Lineage (NCBI taxonomy): Eukaryota > Metazoa > Chordata > Aves > Charadriiformes > Laridae > Rynchops > Rynchops niger. The sequence continues at coordinate 491,055 of VXBH01004562.1, read as the reverse complement.
CAGCTGATGCCAGCAGCGCCTCTGGAAGGCTCTTTGCAACGCCCCAGAAAAACTAAACCTATCACCTAGTCCAAGACTGCCTTTAAAGTTTTTATTAAGGAGTCAGCCACAGCTTAGTATCTCACTGTAATCTGCTAGAATTAGTCTCTGTTATAAATCTGGACTAGTATTTGTATATAAGAAACCTGAAAACTGAACACTGGCATACGCTGATTTATTTTTCCTTAAAGAGGAAATCCTGACTTAATTTCAAACATGTTTCTGCTACAAAAAGCTCAATTTTAAAGTCTTTACTGTATTTTCTCAGTCCATGGTAAACGAACATCTGACCAGTTTTGCTCTCATTTAGGTACACAGCAAACTTGCCGGCCTCTTCAAGCTGGTCAGCTTCAGGCCCCCAGGAAAGTTTCTCTGGGCTTGTTCCTGCTACCCCACATTAATGTCCCTTGCTTTTTCTCTGCATCCATCATTATTCTCAGCCCAGTGTCTGAAAACCACATGAAATACTGCTCTTTCCTCTCATTTTTCCTCCCTGCAAATGATCTGTGTTTCATGATGATGAGCGCTAGAAACAGGAAAATGTGGCAATCACTTTGGGAAGAAAGCGGGCACAGGGCAGTGGGAGGGGGCGCGGGGTGATAGCCTTGTTCTGCCACCCCAGCTCCAGCAAACCACATCCCCATGCTGTCCCACGCTACAGGTTGGGAGTCAAGGGATAACTCCTGACCGTGGGGAGCTACGCCTCCGAATGCCAAAATGCGCTCTCTTCTCATACCTGCTGACGGAAAATCTGGCTAGGTAAAGCCAGGGATGTTCCCGTGCATGACTCTGCAACACCTCCATCGGTGGGACCCGTTGGCTCAGCTTTTGCTATGGGCCTTCCCCCAGACTTGGGCGGCTCTTCCCTTCAAAACCAGGCTCCTTTAGACGTGTCCCTCTGCGGGCTGCGGACCCGGCTCTGTTTTTCAGAGAAGGCGGCGACCCTACCAAAAAAAAAATTAAAATAAAATAAAATACCATTCTTTAGTTTGGAAGCAGGTCCTCCCCCAAGCAGCAAGGCAAGGGCACGCGTTGGCCGGGCAGGGTGTTTGCAAACCAGCCGGGTGTTTGCAAACTGGTTGGGTGTTTGCAAACCGGCCGGGTGTTTGCGTGGACCCCGTTGAGGAGCGGAGCCCGCTGGGCAGCAAACGAGCTGGGTTTAACGCCGGCGGCGGCTGCGCGTGGGGCCAGAGAAGTCGTGCACAGAGCCATCAAAGGGAAGGCACGCAACCTGCCTGAGGCGCCTAACGCTGCTCAAATAGGATTGCTGCCAGTGATGGACAGATCCTTATTTGTAAGTATTTAATGTTTCTTAGGAAGCACTTCTAAAAGAAATTGGTATGTAATGACAGCACTCACTGGAAAACAGGACGATTATAAAATGCACTAACTTATCTGGTATTCATTTGAAAAGTAAATGGATGCAAGTAAAGGTGAGAGTTCACTACCAATTCAAATATTTTGCTTTAACAGGCTCTAGCACTCCTACTTTAATTCAAGCAGAAGCACAAGTATGAATAATCAAACTGGATGATGCTCATCAAAACCTTTGTGCCTTGCACCATTTCAAATGGTCATTGAAGCTTAATGGCAAAAAATTTACATTATTCCTTTAATTTGTATTCTGTTCCTTCCTTCTGAGTGATGTGATTGTGATTTTCTGTTGCCGGCTGTATTATTTTGATGCAAATGTTATGTGCTGCTACAGTCCAATTTCCTGCTTTGCGCCGCCCCCCCCCCCTTCCCTCCCCCAGTAAAGAAACAACAGCTAAAATAGTTCAAAATTGGGGAGGGATTTTGAAATAGTTCCGTAACTACTGCTCCTAATTAAAGCAAACAATGCAAGGTCTTGAAGCACCCTGAAAAGCTGAAAATTAATTATTAGCTGAAGGGGGAGGGAAGTGGCTTTGCTCCCCAGACCTTCAAAAAAAAAAAAAAAAAGAAAAAAGAAAAAGAAGATAAAAAAGTGAGGGATCCCAATTCTGCCTACAAAAGAATTAGAAAAGAAAATTTGTAATTCAGTTAAAAACTCCTTTTGCTGGAACATAATCACCTAGGGATGAATGCTTTATTGAGAGGCATGGGGTTGCAAACCAAAGCCTTGCAAACAGGAGGCCCCCGGGGTGCTCACGGCACGTAATATATGCACCGACTAATTTATTGCGCTGTGACTAATTTCCATTCCTTGTGCCTAGAGTTGCCTCGCTAATTACAGGGATGTTTTCTTAACTTGGGTAATTGCGCTGCCCGCGCGCCGCCCCCCACGCGTGCCCCACGCGGGCTTTGATGCGCCCCCATGGGGTGGCTGCGGCAGGGCGCCGCCCTAATTAGATTGGCTGCCTTAATTAAGGGAGATGTGGGGGTGCGTGGGGAGGTGGTGGCGCTGAGCCCCCCATTACGCAGGCACACGTCGGCCTTGTGCATCGCGAGGCTGCCCAGATGTGCAGGGCAAAGCCAGCCCCACACTGGGCTCCCCCGGGCTTGCAAGGATGCAACCAAAACCAGAGGACACCTGTACCCCAGACACAGACAGCCAAGCGCCCATCGCACCCAAGCATCCATCCCACCCAAGCACCCATCCCATCCCAGCACCCATCCCGTCCAAGCATCCATCCCGTCCAAGCATCCATCCCACCAAGCATCCATCCCACCCCAGCACCCATCCCACCCAAGCATCCATCCCACCAAGTATCCATCCCACCCCAGCACCCATCCCACCCAAGCATCCATC
>VXBH01004562.1:476724-488058 GCA_013400035.1 Rynchops niger | reverse complement strand
CCATCCCACCCAAGCACCCATCCCATCCCAGCACCCATCCCGTCCAAGCATCCATCCCACCAAGCATCCATCCCACCCCAGCATCCAGCCCACCCAGCATTATGCCACCCAGCATCCATCCTATCCAAGCACCCATCCTATCCAAGCACCCATCCCACCCAAGCATCCATCCCACCAGGCATCCATCCCACCCAAGCACCCATCCTATCCAAGCACCCATCCCACCCAAGCATCCATCCCCACCAATTTCATCCCCACTAGGCTGACTACACGGGGCAGAGCTCCTACCAGGAGCATCCCTAAAAATAAATACTGGGGGAATGGCACCGAGCATTTGTGTCACCACGCTGCCTGCCATGTGTTAAGCCTATCTCCAAATCTGCTGCCGCGGGCTGCCTTAATTTTATATGTGGAAGTCACTCATGCATTTAAAATTATTAGACAGATAATCACTTCCTTGAAATAATTTCAACACTCATCTATAATAAAAAAGATTTCTTTCAAAGGACCCTTAGTTAAATGGGCTCAGTGCTACTTTCCGTATCACACAGGTCAATTTGATTCTGCTCTATACTCTCTATACAGCTAAACAATTGCTTTTCATAAACTGAAGAGCAGAGTGAAAGCAGCCTGTAATATCCATCCAGAGATGGCCTTGAACACTTTCGTTAATAAAAGCTTGACATCTGAAATCCTACTTCTTTATTCCTCCCTTATCAAAGAGTTGGTCAAGATTTCAGAAAATCAATGTCATATTAATAAATACTAATAACCTGGCGGTGAAGATGACGAAGAAAAGCCCCCAGCACGCCGGGTGAAGCATCCCCTTGCCCAGCCCCGGGGGCAGCGCACCTCGATGCCTGAGGATGGGCTGAGAGCTGGCTAAGCCCCGTGCAGAGGGGCAGCGATGGAGACCGCATGACAAGCACCGCTGCCATCCGGGACTCCCACATCTCTGCAGGGCCACCTCCACTTTACCTACATCCCATATGAGATATCCCAGAGAGATACCAGGGAGAGACCAGCCCAGAGGCAGCCCCAGCGGCGTGGAGAGCCCCCAGATTTCACTCCAAACAATGAAATTCCAGCTGTGGGCCCCGACGGACCCTGTGTTTCTCCAAGGTGGCTTTAAATCCTCATTTAGTCCTATGATGCATTCCCCCGTGAATTTGGGACCTCTGACAGCTTGAAGAAATGTAATTCTTTTCCTTTCACATTCAAATAAATAAATAATTTCCGTTCATATTTAGTGGCAACTCATTGTGCACCTAGGGTGAGACCTGATTTCAGAGACCACTGACATTAGAGACACAGCTGCCTGAGAATAAAGAAATTCCGTTTCTCTACCACCAAATTGATAGAAACAAACACACGGGTAGGAATGACGGGCGTGCCGCCCTGCACCTTGCGGGACTCCGTCGCGGCGCAGCCTGCCCTGGCAGCAGATCAGCTCACTTCCCCATTTATTAACCCAAGGCATGAGCAGACTGGAGGGACTAACCATGTCGTCTAACAGGTTTTGGTCCTTGGTTTTTGAAGTTAGACAGTCTTTAAGCTCCCTGCAGCCTGTTGTGCACACACAGAGATGCACAAGTGCCTTTTGCATACATTGGGCTGGGGCAAGAAAGGTTTTCTTTTACCCGGGAACATTTTCTTGTCTTTGCGTTTGGTGACAAATCACAGTCTGAGGAGGTGGAAATTGCTTTGAGCTTGAATTTTTAAAGAAAAAGATGACACCCCAGGCGATGGCCCATTCGTGGCTTGCCTGGCTGCACCCGCATCTTTCATCGCACCCTTCCTGGAGTAGCGGACTTGGGACTAGCGCTGGGAAAGTGTCCGGAGCACCAAGGATAACACAGTGGCCGTGGGGTGCCTGTGCCGGGGGGCACCCGGGGGTGCTGCCAGCTGCCAGGTGCCTGCAGCAGTGTGCATGCAGGATGTGGAGCACATGCACCCCAGTACACCGCTGCTAGGGACCACGAGATGCTCATGTGTATAAAGCATCTTCTCAGGCTCACGCTTTCCTGTGAGAAAGGAAATAAAAAGAGTCTCCCCCGCCACGAAACCGCTTTCAGCATCTCCTTTCTAATAACTTGGCATATTCACTTAATACAGCCCGGCTCCTTCCAAGTCGTTAGCGGTGGCAGGAGACACAGCCTGAACATTGACCTGGTTTGCTTGCCAAGACAGAGCAAAGAGAAACCTTCACATAATCATTTCCAAACATTAAAATGGCTCCATTGTCATTATAGCGGAGAGATTGAATTCGCCTCATCAAAGCGGCGTATGACAGGTGACTCAATAGGATGGTGCCAAGCGCGGAGGCAAGGAGATTAGCAGGGCACTGATATCATTATTTCCGCCTATCACAGATTCGGCAGGGAGGCAATTGTAATTTCTGGGCTTATTAGTCTGCATTCGCAGGAAAAAACCTAGTGATAAACCTCAGTGTGACAGCCAGGCATTTGTGCAGCAAGTGCTGTCATAGTGACACTTAGAAAATGCCAATGTGGATACGTTCTCATAATCCCCCCTAATAGAGGTTAAAGCATGGCACAAAGGCACTCTTATCAATGATCGGGACACTAATAACATTTGCATTTTTAAGTTAAATATAGTAAGTAAAGAGTAAGTCTCCTCTTTGCGGCTTTGGCAATTAGCTCGGCATGGGAAGGATAAAAGCAAAGCAGAAATTCCAGCCGGCCCCTATCTCCCCCACGGCGGGCGAGGATGCTCCGTGGGTCGGTGTTACCGGGTCGGCCACCGGCAGGTGAGGTGCCCCGCAGGCCCCCACCTTGGCTTTTCGTGCTCGAGAGCCGACAACCAGGCTGGGGATGGGACCCGTCTGAGGCGGGGGACAGGCAGCTCACGGGCATCGGCGCTGGATGAGCAGAGAGGAGAAGAGAGGAGCAGAGATGCTCGCCTGGTGCAGGGGCTCCCGGGAGCTGGGGGGCAGCTCGCCCCAGTTGCTGCCCGTTCCCCTGAGGAGGGGAGATTATTCAGGTGCTTTTACAGACTTTTGCAAGGGGTTTTGCTGCAGAGGGACAAAACTTTTTTAGGGGGAGGAGTCTGCCCCACGGCACGCGCCAGGCTTGGGTTTTCTACGGTAATCCCCCCCCAACACACGACCCCAGCATGCGTGCACACACACGCACGCTCTCCGCAGGAATTTCTTAAGGAAAAAAAAATATATTACAGGTGGTAAACTGTTACTTTTCCACATTTAAATAAGAGACCAATTAAGAAGACTATGTAATTCAATTCTTGAGTGAGTGCCACTGAATTCAATTTGTTTCAGGTCAATGAATATAATGTGAAGTTATTAACAAAAAGGTCAGGGACTGCATATAAAATATACACACATGACACAGGCAGGAGTAATTAGTACACATTTCACATGTTCTGTTGCTCAGACATATGGTGTAGAAAATCTTAACAGGATTAGATGTTAATAAATGTTCCCCTCTCCCTCCCCCCCACTCCCTATTTAAATGGGGTTTAGAGCTATTCCCCCCGCTGTTCCCAGGATCCACTGGAGGTTAAGGACCCATGGATTGCATGCCAGCCCCGCGACCAGCACCAGTACCAGAATCCTCAGCCGAGGGAATGCACCCAACTCGCCAAACCCGTGTCTCTTTGGGATCTGTCCCAGACACCACCTCCTAGAAGCCAGTCTCCCACGCGTGGCGGGGGGTGAGTGGGGGGGACCCGCAGCATCCGCAGGCTGCAGCTCCACCGATTCCCACGCAGCCAGCAGGGGCAATATTTTAACATCTGCTCTGCAGCAGAAGGGAAGAACGGTCCCTTGGCTTTATCAACAGCTCCTACAGCACGCCTAGAATTCTGCTTTCTAGAAATGCAGGTGATTTGCTTTTACCACCTTTCCTCTTGGCATGGCCGGGGACAAAGCCGGGAGGAAGGGGTGCGGGACTGTGATGGAGCCAGGCTCCTCTGCACAGGCAAATCGTTCAGGGCTGGACCTGAGAAGTGACTCGAGCCATGTGCCAGCACGTGCCGCAGCAGGGACAACACTTGGGGACTTCTGTGCCCCACATGGCGCTCGTACCCCGGCTCTGCCAAGAGACAGAGTTACGCCATTTGTGGCATCTCACGCGTTATCCTCTGCGAGAATCTCACAGATGAGATGTTCAAGGGCACCAGGCAGGTGGGACAGTCGGCGTGGTCTGGGTGAGCGCAGGAACACCGGCACAGCACTGATGGAGGAGAAGTCCCCTCCAGGGGCAGGGGGACAGTCCCTGCGGGAAGAGCTCTGCCTGCTCCTTCCATGCCCTCGGGGACCCTGCGGACACTTCTGCACTAAGAATCACCACATTTCCCCATGCAAATTTGCTTCAAGTGCATATTTAATGTGAAATTACCATATAAACAAAAATAAAACATTCAAATTATTATATAAACGCTGTGTTTTAAGCAGCGGTTGAATCCAAAACAGCCTATGACCCATCAAAAAAAACCCCAGAGGGATATGAAGCCCTAATGCCTTTGTGCCTCTAAGCCTAACTATCAAGTGCTTAGATCCTCTCACAAGTAACGTTGCACTTTAACAAGGGAAGAAAAAGAGGACTTGGGCAAAACTCCCCTGGAAACTAGAGGAACAAATCCCAAAATACGAGAACTCTGCTCAGCTTCTGTATCACACAGGGGCATTTTAAAAAATGCACAAGGACAGAAAACATTGGAAAAAAGTCTGATTTGTGGCAGTCCTGGCCCCATCTCCGCAGCGAGGGAGGAACAAGTCCCACTTACATGCCGGTACAGAGTCAACATCTCCCATTCACGCGAAAAAAAATTCCTGCCTCCAACCTGCTGCACCTCCTGTCAGCTCGGCTTGAGTTAATGTTTTTGCTTGAAAATCGTAAAACGGAAGATAATTTAAAGCTAAGCACTTGCAGGAATAACCCTGTCATTCTTTTTTCATGAAAACTATCCTACTTGCAGAAAGGCAGAGATTTTCCAAATAACCGAAGCTCAGTGAAACCGCGCAAGCAGGCTGTGTGTAAAGGACGTTCTGTAATTAGGGGAAGGTGCTGATCGGTACCCCATCCCATTACCCCCCCCTGCAGGCAGGAGAGTCCCTGCGGTTATGGGGGCTGCGTCGGCGTCAGATGAGCATCCCCAGCGAGTCCAGTGACCGGCCGCTTCCCTCCAGCCGGTTCTTCCCTTCGGTCCGGTGGCTCTGAGCTCCCATGGGCGCTTCGCTTGAGCCAGACCTCACGGCTGCTGACAGGCGGTGGGGTGCACGGGTGGTACTGGAAAAGACAGTACTGTTTGCCTTGGGAAACACCACGCCAGATGACACACCTCCGGGTTTGTCAATTTTAGCGCTCAATTTTCAAAAGTTAATTTTAGAGGCCAGGTCTGGTTTCAGACTAATTCAGTGAGATGCTGTCCTAAGCACAATTTCTTTTTTTGTCACTCATGACCGACATAAATGTCTTCCTTTGGCGTTGTGCACAGACCTGGAGAATTGACGTAATTTGGCTGGATGCTCCTCTGCCGAGGAAGACATCTATATGGATCATAGATAATAAAAAGTCTTGTTAATAACTTTTCAGATGAATGACCTTGCTCTGCGTTACGCACCAGGTGCATCCCCGTTCTTCTCCCAGCCCCTGACACAAGAGGGGAAGCCACAGCTCACAAGACTAAGTCGTCCTGCGGGAAAGCCACTGCATGCCAAGTCCCTGTGGGATGGGGAGATGCTCTTGGAGCCGGTGGCTCTTCACTGCTTTCTCCCTGTCAAGGGACCACACACGCGTCCCTACAAAAGCCTGTCTAAAAGCCTGCCAAGCTGCATCTACGTATGTACGCGTTAATAGCAAAAACCCCCAACCCCGGAGGCCTTCTGGACCACATGCACACCCCTACGACATGCGTTCAGAGAAGCCTTCCCTAGCCAGCAGCACACGCCCCACATCAATCAAATACCCCCATGTTATACCATAGAAACGACAGGAGACGTATGTGCCCCCATTTTTCCCCACCCGGATGGATTCTTCCATTTAAGCCAACGTTTACCATAAGTCAGTAAAATACCTATTTTTCTGCTTACAGAGACTTAAGTTCCTACTTTTTCACTGGATGCCAGACGATTAATCCATGCCTAATTACAGTATCAGGTTTGGGAAGCAGGACCTATTTGGGACTATGGAAACGTCTTTACATGTGAATCGCTCCAATGTTTTTGGAATTAGCAGCGAGAGAAACATTGCAAAGGACAGGTTAACTGATGCCTGGCAGCTTCCCCAGCACTTGCTGTGGGGAGCTAAATCTGATTTATAGAGATGCTCTGGTGTCCATTCAAATCTGCTTGAGATTCTTTACTGGGAAAAGATAATCACATTAATGAGCCAGATGTGTTTGCTTGCTCTGACATTTTTCTTCGCATCTCCTGTTCAGAATGAAATACGCAACCAATTTCCCAAGTTAAACTTTATCTCCAGTGTTGCCTGGTGTGTTAAAAGAATTAAGCGATTTGTATATATTGACTACTAATTGTCATTTATTACTGAACTTGTTAACATAATCCTCAACTGGAGATATTTGTTTACTTTGCCCATGTACCGCTGTATTGTTTTTGTATAACCGATTGCAGAAAGCCATAAGAAAATGCATGAGCGAGAAATGGAGAGCTTCAATAATGGATGTGAAACATGCTACCATATGGGTACAACCCCAAGTATATACGCATTTAATATTTGTCTGTAAAGAGTGAAATTTAAAGTGAGATTGGCCCATACAGGTTAGAGGGTGAATTAAACAAAGCTGAGATGAGTGTCTTAACATTGCCATGGCTAGGTATTCAGGACAGGATCCCATCTCCAGAGCAATCAGCAGAACTACCTTGGGTTTGCTCAGGGGAGAGCCAAGTTAGCCCTTATGGTATATTTTGTCCTTAACAAAAAAGGGAAACGGGCATCACTAGTTCCGGAACGGCTGGATTTCACTTCTTCATCCGCTTCAGCATGTCACACGCCGCTACCCACCCTGCAACAGCCCCTCGCTTTTTGCATCGGCTTCGCAGGTACCTTTTCCCACACCCTCCTCCCCACAGGGATGTGGAGCCGCACATCGATGCCCAGGAACAGCAGCTGCTTGGCTTCACCCCGGGACCCTCGCCACGGCTTAGCCTCCGGGTACGGCAGAAAGTACAAAGCGTAGTTACGACAGGACGAGGTTTCAATCGGTGATGGATTAATTTCTCCCTGCTTCATCACATATCCATCTAGATATCCAACTGCAACATCACATATCCATCCATAAGAAGAGACAGGGACAGAGGAAGGGCCAGCTCAGCAGTTTACTGAATGTGTCAGGTGGAGACGCAAAAAAAAAGCAAACAAATAAAATTAAAAAACCAAAACAATTTGCTTTTTAATTAAGAAATTATTCCCCCCCACCAAATGGCCCATTTCCTCTCCCCATGATTTCCTGGTTTAAAAAAAAAAAAATTGAAGCTATTTATTTTTCACTTTATTGTTTGGCTTGCATATTGGAAGCAAACGAATAAAAAGAAGGGAAATATTGATATGAAGCCTTTGTTTTCGATTTTTCCTCCTTTTCTTTTGTGTTTTCTTTTCTCACTGAAAAACACGGCCAAGCTTTCCACTAACGCGTGACATGCCTCTCAAAACCTCTCCATGACTCGAGTGAACCCGGAATGACGCCCCTGACCGTTTCTGACACCCCCGTGTCTCGAGCTGGGTTGTCTGTTAACGCCACTGGCGTTTGCTCAGCGTTTCTGCAAACCACCCTTCAAAACCCCAGCGAAACCCCCCGGGTCACCCAGCAGAGGACAGAGGTGGAGGCAGACCTCCCATGCTCCGGCCACCGTGGCGGCGGGCACCAATGCCCCCAGGGCTCCTGTTGCCACAGGGGGCTCCTAAGCCCCTTGGGCAGCCCCGCAGGCACGTGCGCTGCCGTCGGGGGGGCGTCAGGGCTGGGAGCATTCAGCTTCCAGCAGCCGCGGGGTCAGCGTCTCCCAGCTCGGCAGGCTCTTACCACTCCCGTTCCCCGGCATTTTCATTAACTGAAGATTGCGAATGGGTCAGCAGATCTATACACTTTTTGTATTCCCACTGCTTAGTTTATTTATTTCTTTTTTTTGCAGGATGCTGAATAACTAACCTTTTCTTCAATAGATAGATTTAAAAAAAAATAGGATCCATCACACAGCAGCAGGATAGCCTTGCTCTGTTTTGACCTTTCTGAAATTAATTTCCCAATCTTAGCTTTCAAAATCAGAGATTGAAAAGACCTATTAGATCAGCCAATCCATCTTATCGCCAGTATGGCAGCAAGCGGAGACCCCAGCTAAGTGCTCCTCTACATGGGGAAAATATTCTGGAATAAGACGGGGCATGAATTTAAAGGGAAATACCTGTTCCAGAATATTCCACATGTGGACATGTACTCTGGAATAACCGCAGCTTTTCCTGAGTTTGCTCAGTCGGCAACTGGAGGCAATCACCGTGACACAGGGGGGAGAAAAAAATCCCATTTTAGGATAAGAGTGCCTACCTCTGGAGCTTTTTTCTGGGGTAGATACGGGGAATAATTCACCCCGATCCTCTTTTCCCCATGCAGGGCTGTTGCTCACAGGACAGCATCCAGCTGGGGAGGAGAGGGAAGGGTGCTAACCCAACCACCCAGAGAAGAGCAGCCCCCAGCCCCTGCAGTGAAATTCACTCTCCACCTGCAGGATCAACGGTTGCCTTAACGACTTTGGTCCAGAAGGATGAAATTCTAGGCTGCGGCTACTTAAGGAGCCTGTGATGTTAAAACACACCTCTCCCAGATTGCAATTTAGCGCTTTTGCCAGGTGGCACAGATCTTCTCAGAGGATCGGTACTTTTCTACAGGGCAAATAACTCAGCACTTTGGGGTAAAACCCCAAAGCTCAAGGATCTGATCTGCACTGGTGCTGGGAGCCTGAGGGTACGGCCAGCTCCAGCTGCCCTGACCAGCACTCCTGGCCTGGGGTGGGGGACCCTGGAGATGCCCCTTGGGACAGGGGAGGGTTCCCGGTGCCCCATGACCCTCTCCTCCTATTCCCCTTGTTTTTACTAAATACCTCGTGATGCCATTTTTGTGGTATTCCTCATTCTGCAGTTAGTATTGCTCTATCCTAGTCCAGGGCTCTGGGGGTCGTGTTTTAACGCCAGCACTGATGACCCTTGGGGAATACCCCAGAGGCATCCCAAAACGCAGCTCTGACCTGGAGACAGCAAGGGTGATCCCACCTGTGGAAGCACCTGCCAGAACAGGCTTTAAGAGAGAGCGGCAATAGATTTCACAGGGGAAAATTATAAAACAAGACACCTGAAGGAGATTTCTAGCTGGTTGACTCCTAGAACAACGAGGTTTTATAATACTTTTAACCATATCTAATACAACAATCTAATCCTCTTTTTTTTTTTTAAATCCTACAAAATGCTGCTCCAGTGATGCTACGTGAGCATCACAAGTGAATCACCGCGGTACAGAACAGTGCTTTCCTTTAAATCCTCAGATGTTGTTGCTTTTTGCGTGGCAGGCCGGTTGTTACTTCACACCTTGGGGTGCCCATCAGCGGGATCAGGCTGGGAAGGATGAAATGAGAAGACCTCATCGGGTCAGGCTGGGAAGAATCAGAACCCACCACCCAGCAGTGGTGTGGTGCTGTCACTATTTAAGGACGCTAAACCTCCGGGTGGTGAAAAGGTGGTAGGGTTTGGTGGATGCTTCTGTGGGGGCTTTCGTACCACATGGGGATGACAAAGCGCCTTCCAGCCCACGGCCTGCTTGCTGCTGAAAGGAGGGCAGGAGCCAGCTCACCCCTCTGCAGCCAGCAGGAGATGGGTGCTCGCCGAGAGCCCACCCGGCTGGAGGGGATGGGTCACCCTCTGCAAACCTCGGTCTCTGTCTCCAGGTTCTGCAAATCCACCACTCACCCTCTATAGCTGCACCTGACATGAATCCTGCCCATCCCTGTGGGGTGAAACATTTGAGATGTACCGTTCCCAGCCAGCCCGCCTTCCCCCTCGGCTCTCGGGAAGCGGCTGGGGACGCTGGATGGCGTTGCAGCCGTGGGGGTTTCAGAGGAGCAGAGCAGCGATGAGGGGTCACAGAGAGCAAAACAAGCTAGGCCAACGCACAGCACTGCAGTAAACCAGGTCTGATCAAACCAACCGTGTTTCTTACTTTTATAATGCTACAAGTCAATTGATAATTTAAAAAAACCCACCAAACAATAAAAAAACACCCCAGCCCTGTCAGCCTGGACCAGACTTGTGTCAAACATTTCACAGCAGCCTTGGGGGAACATTTGCGCTATAACGAACCGATGCCTGCACTGCCTTGATTAAAAACCAGATACCTAGCAGACCTTGAAAAGTCGTCGAGGGGAGGAAATTGTTAGCAGGTCAGTGCTTTCTGGAGGGTCCTCAGGGATCGGCACGAAGGCTGATGCCAGGGGTGGCTTCACCCAGACTGGAGGGAAATCCTTTGGTGCTGCCAGTGGAAGAGACCCCTCCAGCGGTACCACGCGGAGCCCAGGTACGGTGTTGCCTCGTCAAAGGGATGCCACAGACATACATGCATGGAGGGGAGCCACCAGTGATGCTGATTTATGCTGCTGGTAGTAAATGGTAGCAATGCCACGACAGGCTTCAGTCTGGGAGAGGAGAATGCATTCAAGAGTATTTGAAAATGAGTTTCTTGCTATCAAACTCGATGGGAAGGAGCCTCTGCCTAAACCTGCAGTAAGTGTATTCACAAAGAAACTGTAAATTTATATATAAATATATATATATCTCAGTTTAAAGCCCTTTTACATTTTCTATCAAGCATTGCAGTTTGGTCGACAACTGCAAGTCTTTTTCCATTAAAATGCCTCTATTATGCCTCTGCAGCTACTGCCCTTCTTAAACATCATTACATTGTGAGGAGCTGCCACTATATCCATACAATGGGGGAATCAAGAGCACACNAGCACACAGATAAACTGGAGCTGCAAACTTTGCGCACTCAACAAGTCCTCTCCGCAGACAATTAGGGCCAAAAGATAAATATTGACACATTAGACTATTTTCCTCAATTTGTTTTTTTGTTGATCGTCTGAGCGATCTGATGGGGCAAAATTCCACTTTTGCAATATCTTGGATTCTTGGCTAATAGAAACAAATAAAGTGAAAGCTTCTGTCCACAATGGGTTAGGAGCATCTATTGTTGGCAGGCGCTAATCGGATTAAATTGGCTCCTGGCTCTATTGCTAGGAGGCTAACTCATTCCTAAATTTCTCCCATCTCAAGGGGATGTGTCATTGTTGCCTTC
>VXBH01004562.1:425291-473048 GCA_013400035.1 Rynchops niger | reverse complement strand
TTTGTTTGTTTGTTTGTTTGTTTTTCTTTTACCCAGCCCAGCAAAAGAAGCAGGATGGTTTCTCTTTCACCACTCGCCTACGCAGTGGGAAAAACATTGATCCCATCCTCATTTTCCTTTTCACATGGAGCTGTAAGTACAGGTAGAGAACGGCATTCCTCCCAAACCTGGCGCCAGGCATTTACATGAAAATCCCCAGCAGCTGCACTGACGGCTCGGGATGCTCTCTCAGTGGGCAGGACGCAGCATTTTCCTTTCGGCTCATTAAGGGGAAAAAAAAAAAAAAAAAGAAACAAAAAGTGTGATCTGTTCATGCTTTATCTTTTTCTGCGCATTCGTTATTTTATGTTTCTAAAATACAGGGCTTGGACATTGCAATCGCGTCGCTGGATATGTACACATATGTGTGTCTGCATGGAGGGACGTACAGGGAAAGGAATGCTGCTCCTCCCTCCCCCTCCCCGTCCTTTATCCCGGTAGCCTATTTTAATAAATAATTATAGGCAGCTAAAGGATTTGTTCATTCCAAAAGGTCTCCCCTTCACATTTCTCAGAGGTTCAGCTCAAGGAGACACCATGATAATAAGGCTGACTCGGGATCCCTACTTCACAATGTCATTATGAGCTAGCATTTAAAATGAAAAAAATATGTATATTATACCTAAAAGCGTTACAAGGTTACAGTCTCGTCTTCAAGAATATTTAACGCTGCTGGGAAAGCAGTGCTGTTGCACTGAGGAGGAGGTAAAAGTGAGGGGGGGCGGAGGAGAGAGAAAAATCCTTTCTGAAATACAAGCTTAGAAAAAAGATGTTGGGAGCGAGCATGGAGTTCATTTGCATTTCCAATGACTTGGACTAATCCTCCACCACCACGTTTATTTTCTTATTACTTTTCCTAATTATCTTTTTTTTTTTTTTTTTCCGCTCGTAGCTTTTTCTCCTCTCTCCGTTCCCTACTCCTCCCTGTTTCCAAATACCTGGCATGTCATTGTCTGGCTTGGGGCCGGACAACACCAAGGGCTAACGATGGCCCGTCCGAGCTAGCCAGTCCATACAGCCCCTTAAAAATGTGGGTGCACCCCCCTGTGCTGCCGCCTCCCAGCCACCCCTGGCACCCACAGCAGCCCCTCTCAGCGCCCGGGTGCCACAGCAGTGGGGCGGTTCGCTTTATTAGAGTCTGTTAAGAAACATTTCTGGGGTTGAGTAAGAGCAGAGGGGTTTTTGCCAGGTCCCTGGGGGTCAGTCGTGGGGTACATGTGGAGTGCCCCCCTGGAGTGGGGCATCCAGGCTCAGGGACTTCCCCGGCATGGGGGAGGCTGCCCCCAAGCCACAGCCCCCCATCACCCCCCGAAAGGCACTGCCGCCCCGGACACTGCATGTGGCACCACCGACTGAGACTGGAAAATAAAGTAAAATAAACCAAATTCCGTCACCAAAGAGACGGCCACCCAACGCGGCTATTATTGAAAAATTTAGCTTTATCACCATATTGAGACCTTTCTAAAAACTAATGCAGATTAATCTTTAAAGCTCTATTCAAAATGGCACTTAGCTAAGAGTTAGACATGAAACTGGAGCTATATTTTAACGTTAATATACATCCTCTATCTTTGACAAGTAAATTACATTACTAAATGCCTGTTTGAGACCAGCTACTAAACTGCTATTTCAATATTATCCTAAAATTTGTTAATAGCAGCTCTTTCAAATAAATTATTAAGTGATAATGAAAAAAAGTCCCGCTTTGAATTTATATATATTTCAGCAGAGAATAACGTTTTATTTAAAATAGTTACAGTGCGCCTTTTGATTTAGAGTTTAAAGTAAATAATATTTGTACATCTAAAACATACTCAAGACAAATGAAAAGCCTCTAGATGCTTTTGTATGAGATGCTGAAGAGCTCTACAAACTTAAAAGCACAACCTCAATTAAGCCCATCTTCATCTGGAAAAAAAATTAGCAACTGAAAGCTGAATATATTAGATAATGCACACTTGCAGAAGAGCATTCTCTTAGCAAAAAATTCTTGATAACCAACCTAAAGCTGGCCTTAGAGTTGCTCAATGCTAATTTTGTTTGAAACTGTTTAACTAACTATGAATAGATATCCATATTCAACAAAGACATAATTAATGGCAACCTTCTCTTCTGCTTAGAAGACATCATAACAAGCAGAAAAGTACAAAAAGATTTTTATAGTAACTAATTTAAGGACAAAGGGTTGACCTCTACCATTTCATTAAATAAACTGAGCGAATAAAAGAAGAGTGACAGTATTCATCCTTGTTCAATTCAAGCAGCCAATTTCAAAATGCAAATCATAATCTGCAGATGTTGGTGCCTGATATATTTTTTTTAAATATCATTTGTTCAATTTAAGAACATCAGACATTGGAATTTTAAATGAAAATCAAAACCAATTGCCGGCTTCAGTTTTAGGCGCAGCGCAAGCGTATGTGCAGTGCCTGGAGGCCTGCGGGTGAGCCGGGGCTCCCCTCCCTCCTCCGCCATTTGAAACTCGCCGGGTGAACCATTCATTTTATATATTATTTCCAAAACCTTTTAATGGAGAAGTTCTATTAAGCCACGCATTATTTCTGATTAGCAGGGCCGGTGAGTGCTGCTGCATTTACAACCCGGGTACGGAGAATGAGAAAAGCCACAAGCTGAGCTCCTCCGCTGCGGAGCTCCTCCCTTCCCACCCGCGCAGACCCAGCAGGGCTGCTCAGGGAGCGGACATCAGCCCGAGGGGCGGAGGGTGACGGATGCAGCCCCCGAACCGCGAGGCGATGGGGTTGGTCTGCCCGCAGAGAAGAGCATCCTCGCGCTGGTCCCCAAAGGTGGCGGGAGCCTGGAGCGAGATGCGGTGGGGCACCCTGACCAGAGCACGGGTGGGGAAAGAGCAGCAGGAGATGAATTGACGCTGAATTTGGCAACACAACTCCACACCTCAGCAGCCTGGGTTTTTCTCCTGGGGAAAAGGCGTGGTGGGAAGGAAGGGGATTTTGCTTGGACTGTGGGTGATCCACAGTCCTCTGCTTTGGGAGGAATTAAGTCTCAGTCCACCTCGACACGTAGCACACGCTTGACTTCCACAGCAGTTTAGGGGGAAGTTAAACAAGTGCTGAAGCACACCACTCAGATGGGAGGTATCTCCAGTTCAGCAGATATTACGCACTTTGCGGCTATGGATCCACAGCTTAAAGCCGGTCACATCTACCGAAGGCTTTCTTCTTCATTTCCGCACTTCAATAAGATTATTTTAGCATTTCCTTAACAAACTGTAAGTCACAGAAGATGCTGAGAGACGCTTTTAAAGTGTCTAAAGAGACCAGAAGGCGCCTTGCTGCATCTAACGCAACGGTAACACGAGTTTGTCCCTCTCCCAGTTCTACGTCAAATCCGACAACTGTTTAAAAGTTTGTGGAGGATAACCCACAGGGCATGGCATCACACAACCCTGCAAAAATATCTGATTTCTCTTAGGAAGTTGCTTTGGGGTGTCTGGAGGGGTTTTGGGCGAGGCAAGAGATTTAGTTTATTTTGACCATTTAAATGCCACAGGATGAGCTTCACTGAACCTGGCCATAGGCTACAGTGGACCAACACTGGAATCTCCTTGGCAGGCAATTTCCTTCCTTCTATAATGAAGGGAAAATATCCCAGTTGCCCGTCACATGGACCTTAGTTACTGCTAAGTTACAATGAGGAACAACATCTGTAAAAGTATGTATATTAATTAAATTGCTGTCAATTAGAACGCATCAGTGATTCACGGTACACAGAGAGAAACTGAAATACAGGGTCAGGAGCATCACTTGGGAGAAGAGAGCAGAACTGCGACGTGGCTGGCAGCCGGTGCTGCTTCACCCCCAGTAGAGCAGAGTCATTTCTGATGCGCAAAGTGCCGTTTTCTTACGAGACCCTTCAAAAAGGGCCGTTCAGGGTTGGCTGGCCCGCCCCGGCCCCGCCGGCGCTGGGCACGGGGAGCGAGGAAAGGCCGAGGTCTTGCCAAGCGCCTGCAAACCCTCCTACACAAACAGACCCTGCAGCTGTTGCGGGGCAAAATAAATGACTTCCGGAGGTTACGGAGAATAAATGAATTCATTCATGCAAAAGTGAAGGGGACATTGTTTTCCTCNGAAAAAAAAAAGAAAAAAAGAAAAAGAAAAAAAAATCCCCAACAACCTACATATTAAGGTATCAATGAACAACAAATTCATTCTGTTATGACACAGGAAATCTAAAACAGAATAGGCTGCAAAACAAACTCGATTTATCTTCGCCACGCATGCAAAAGAAAAAATTTCTCTTGTTAGCTGTTCTGATTAGAGCGTTCTTTGACTGGTGGTTTTGGCTCACATGCCTCTTGACTGGCGCTTAGAATTCAAGCCACACATGGAGAATTTTTTGCCGGTGCTTTAGCAGTTGATGCTAACTTCTTAGATTAAGATTGTTTCCTTAGGTTTATCCTCTTCAGTGACAATGTGTGTGCAATACGCCTTTTAAAATCAGGCTGCAGATGCACATAATCTCTGTCTTCCTGCATTACAAACGGGAGACATGGAGGTTTGGTTTTTTCACAAGGGAGAGGAATTACTCATTCAAAGAAAAACCGAGCCTTTCGTTTTCACTTTGGCAACCTTCATTTTTAAATTTAACAAACAAACAAAAACAAACAAACAAAAAAAACAAAACAAAAGACAGAATGGAAACTGGAAACACAGACTCAAACCCAGACCCTGTTTTTCAAAATAATACAGTAGCCGAGGGAGAGCAAAAGACCAAGCCACCTCCACCAGTCCCTCGCCCTGGGTGGACTGGAAGCCCTGGAATTCCCCTGGAAGCCTCCATCCTCTCCCCAGCCCCATCCTCTCCCCAACTCCCATCAGCAGCCCTGAGCCCACCCCAGGGGACATCCCAGGCACATCCCTGGACCCGACCCTGGGAAGGACGGAGGTGCGGCGGGTGCTCCTGATGCAGCATCTCCTGCTTCCACACCCCTGGAACAGACGCCACCCTTCCTGTCACAGGAGCACGAGGGGCACAGGAGGGGGCAGCCACGAGAACCAGGCGAGACCTTCTCCCATCTCTTGCTGTCACACAGCCCCGCTGGCTTATGCTCTTGGTACCTGCAGGGTTATGGCCCCACACAGCAGCCCTCTGTCCCACCCCGCTGCCTTGCACAGCTGTTCCCTCCTGCCCTTCCGCACATCCCCTCGGCAAATAATGCAGATACTCGGCCGATACTGCAACGTATCTGCTTCTCTGAACCCACTCTGATTTTCTGTTCAGCGCTATAAATCCAAAATGTGGCCGAGAAACAAAGCCCATATTGCTCTTATTCCTAAAACATTTATGCTTAGCTATTTTCCCCCAGTAACATTAAAAAAATCTCTTAAAAATGAGCGCAATGGGTCGATCCTGCTATAGAAATGGAATTTGTACAATGGTACACAGCTGCAAGAAGCGCTCAGCCTGCAGGGGAATAATCCAAAAGGTTTTAATTAGGGAAAGCAACAATAAATAAAAGAATACAAGCTTGGATGGGAACACTTGAACATAAAAATGACTGGGAAAGATGAGATACGCTTGTGCTTGGAGGGGAGATCTCCCCTCAGAAGGGCAAACATGAGCATTTTTTTGCCCTGCCCAGCAATCCCAAAAGAAGGCACATTGCATTCCCCGGCACCAGCGTGCCCTCCCAAATCAAAGGGGCTCTTTAGGAGAGCAAGCCCGGGTGATGCCCGGCACATTAATGCAGAGCACATCTCTGAACCCATGTGCGGCCGAGCCAGGAGCCCACCCCTTCCGTCAGCTGGTGACTTCCTAAGCGTCCCGGACAGCTGCGCGTCTGTCTGCGGCGCCTCAAGACGCCTTGTCCTGCCCGGATTTCTTGGGACCGCCGGCTCCAGAGGGGGTCCCTGACAAAGGCAGGATGCGACCCCGGCACTGCGCCAGGATGTGGCCCGGCTTGGGGGGCCGGAGCCAGGCAGCGCGGTCCTCCCCGGCCGCTTCTTTAAACCCATGTCACGCTCCCGCAACAACTGCTCCTCTGTGCTTGTTTGAACTGTCCCTCCCAATTAGCGGTAATAAGTGACTCTGTAAAGATGAGCAAACACAGCGCATTCATTAGCCCTGGCAGCCCCCTCCCTCCCTGCCGGCCCGGCAGCCCCAGGAGATCCCCAGGGCACCGCTCCGCCGGCGCCCGGAGGATGCTGAGCGCATCTCGCCTGGCCTCAACAAGCGACAGCAAAAGGCAAATTAATGACAAGTCGTTCAAAGAGTTTGCCTGAAATTATTTTATTCTGCCCATCTACCCAAGAATTGATTACTCTCGGCCTGAAAATATGTCCAAATCAATACGCTAAAGCTAAGAGCAAAAAAGACATGCTCTAGCCCCATTTATTTAATCCACTTTTTTGAGGAATGGCACATAATTTACCGGGTAGGAATTGCTAAACCTTTCTAGAGCAAGGACTAATGACAAGCTGTGGGAAACCTGCGTCTCCATCCATCTCCCTGGCAAGCCACGGGTCCCTGCACTTGCCGGTGACGACCTTGGTGGCGGCAAAGACCCCCACATTGCCAGGACATGCCCTCCGGCCACCTCTCCAACCCTGCTGGGCAGATGGGTATGGAGGTGAGGCACATCACTCAGGGTGTCAACTAACAAAACAATTTCAAACCTCCCCTTCACATGAATATTCTTAAAACTAGGAAAAAAACCCCAAAACAACAACACCAAAAAGGATGACTGACTGCCCTGGTGGCATACCCTGGTTTACTCTTATTTGGGCATCTCGGACCATTTTCCACAGGTAATGTAGCCTGCAGGTAAATACTTGCTCCAGGGTATTAAGGCAGAAAGCAAACCTCCAAAAACCACCTAGAAACAGCCTCACATACTGTTTTATGGCAACAAACTCTAGGAAAAAGAAGATCCACCCTGCAGCTCTTGCATGCACAGGTAGGGCAAGTGTCCCACTCCCACTCCAGGTAACTCCCATCAGGCATCCAAAAACGGAGGTACCTTCTCAGAAAAGCAGGAGAGCGCACCAGCAATAAAATGATATGAAACGACTGCCCAGGAGAGACGTGGGGCTCTGCGACATGGCCAGCTGTGAAGGCAGGCACTTTTTAATAAATAATACAAGAATGAATTTGGGGAGGGGACGGGCAGCGTGCAAGCAGGGCTGTTGGCTTTCCCTGCGGACCTGGCTCTTGTATGGTAAAGTAAAACAACTTTGAAGTAACACACGAGTTGGGGGGGGGGGGAGCTAAAAATGATGCAGAATGTACACAATAGAAACACTGAAATTACTTGAGCATCATTTGTGGCTGGCCTCATTATTAGCAGAAAAATGCAGGCATTTCCCAGAGTGCCTGAATCCAGCTCCCGGAAGAAAATGGCATGAGAGGCACTTTGCAGGACAACAACATGTTATCAGGGGGCTGAGACCCAGGTCTGGGGAGATTTCAGCGCCACGTGCTGCTCTCCATGGGAAATGCTCAAAAGCCACCCTGCGGATGACACAAACACCTGCTAACTGACCAGCAGAGCTGCGTCTGCAACGCACCCCATTTGCGACTCCTCTGCATGCTCCGCAGGGTCCTGGATTTTCCAGGGCATTAAACTCTTATCCCCCTTCCCTCTCAAAGAGCTTCGTGGCAGCTGTCATCCTCCTCGAGGGGGGTGGATGGATGGGCTTCTCGCTGGAGACCATCAGTGTCACTCTCCAGCCATCGGTGGGTGAAGGACGAAGCGGCACTGGCCGCCCCAGCAGCCCCGCCGTACCCAGGAGGACAGAGCAGCGACTGGGTGAGCGTTGCCAGCCTGTGGGTTGGTCATTACTTGCCCAAAAGGGAGGGGGGAGAGCAGCACCTGTCACTAACATGCAGAGGTACAGCAGCAGAATGCCCATATGTACACGCATCGGTACAGACTCACACGTGGCTTCCCACCCACCACCATGGGAAGCTGCCTGGAAAGGACAGTTCAGATTGCCTTAAAACAAGTGAAGAGAATTCTGGAAGAGAATTACTGTTGGTCCCACTTCACAGATGAGAGACTCTGACGTGGGGAGATGCCAGGGCAGGAGAGGGAGCCCGAGGAAAGAGCAAAACAGAAGGGGGCTTGAAGCAAGGCTTGTTGAACCCCAGCCCAGCTCCTCCGAGGCAGAGGAGGGGGGAAAAAAAAGGCAACTTTCTATTTTGAGAGAGGTTGTCCGTGCTCTGCATTTCTGGCAGCACCAGAGAGCCCAGGGACACCTCGGCCAGGGATCACGTACAAGGGCCGAGCAGAGCCAGGGGAAGGGCTCCTCGCAGGGCGGCTGCAGCCCAGCTGATGCACTGCCTTCAGCTGCAGTTGGCTTCGCTTCGAGGGGATTTTTCTAGATTCCAAATGCTGGTTCTCTCCCATTCAGAATGGGAACATCCATGAAAAGAGGTCATTCACCACAAATTTGCGAGTGCTGGGTAGAGGGGAGGGGTGGGGGGATAAAAAAAATTCAGCCCAGAAAACAACATCGCCTTTGTTTTCGGACACTGCCTACTGAGCCCCCAAGGAGCTCCTCCACCAGCGACGCACCTCCTGCAGCAGCCCCAGCAAGGGCTCGGCAGAGCCCACCCCGCGGCCAGCCCTCGGCAGCGGCATTTGCACGGCATCACAGGCACAGGGCAGGGAGGCCAGAGCCATAAAATGAAAAACGGCGGGGCCGGGGTACCCATTTCCTTACTCATCTCCCCTTACATATTAACAGGCGCAAATCCCCATATGTGGCAGCAATGTAAACTAGTTTTATTACTCAATAAAAATATTTGAAACAAAATAAATGGTTTTGCCAAACACTATATCTCCTCAAATAATAATGCACCGGCTTAAAAAGAAAACCAACCAGCATTCATATTCTATTGCAAAGTTTTATTTCCCCTCCCAGAGGAGAGGGAAACAGGCATTTCAATTTTGAATTCAAATACTGTATAAGAATACAGTAACGATAGTTCTCAGAGGGTTTGTGCAAATGCCAGCAGAACAAACCCCAAATCAAATTTATTAGCTGGTGGAGATCTCTAACAATTTTACACAGTGACTGATAAAGCCGTCTGGGAATTCCTTTCAACATTAAGTGATTTAAAGCCCCTACAGAAACTTCATTGTCTGTTACAATATATAAAGAGTTTCTCAGTACCAAGTAATGCCAGAATACCAGCAATCGGGTTGTTTATTAGTGCCAGTGTATGTTTTTCTTTAATCTGGAAAGCTTACCAGGAATCCTAATATCCAGAGTCCTTCCGAGGACTATAAAGGGAGGAAGCGAAAATTAATTAAGAACCACAGTCCGTGTTTTAAAGGAACTATCTGTATTTTGATTGCAAGGTTGAGACGCTCACTTCTGCTCTAAGTGTGCTCGCAGAAAATGATACATATCTTATTCCCCCATTAGCATCGGCCATTAAACACCCACAAGCTGCTCAGGGCAGGGCGCACGTGCACCGAGGAGGACTCCCAGCCCTGTAGACCCCGCAGTTTTTGGACACAGTCAACTCCCACCGAAATAAGGGGGAGCCAGAATTAGGCTGGTTCTAGTGCTGCTGCGGTGCCAAGCTGCTTTCTTGGAGAAAGCAACTGTGAACGCAGACCGGCTCCCCCTCCGGGATGAGAAATGCCCTTCCTGCGGATGCACGGCGGGGAGGATGGTGAAGGCACAGCTCATGCCTCCGGCATCCCGCGCTGGGGCAGGGGAGCAGCTGCATCCACACCACCCTGCCCGGGCCAGCTCCTTCCTCACCTTTCTTAAAAGCAAAACCAGAAACGCACAAACCTCTCTAATTGCCAGATCTTTATCACGTACATTCATAACGGTCATTTGCATTTTATTTCTTAAGCTATTGGGGGGGTGGGGGAGGTATTTAATCAATCGTTGCAGCTTCCAAAGTCCTAAGTGAGAGAATATTTTTTTGATTGTCTCTGCTCATATCTAAACATTTCACAAACCCGACAGACAGTTCTTCATTTCAATTAGGGGAATGCTGATCATTAGCTAACTAATAAGGACCAATTTGCTGTCACAACTATTTCCTAATTAAATTCAAAACAGAGATTTCTAACCCAGATGGTCAGTGATGCTACAGATTTGTTTAAATTTGGTATCACAGTAACAAACTACTAATTAGGGTTTGTAAATACACCAATTCCCTTATGACTTAGTTGTTAGTAATGCATACAACTGGTTTATTAAAGCATTAATTGTGTCTGGCTTTACTTGGGCCTAACACATAATCCACTTATCACATACTGGTACCAACTCATTTTGAAGGGATTATGAATGAAATCATAAATGAGGTCTCGCATCCAGTTCCCCGGTATTGTTAATAAAGGTTTGCCGTCATATTTAGATGATTTCCTGCCTCTGATGGGGAGTGGCCCTGCAGTGATGCTGGTCCTCCGTTCTCCAAAGGATATTTAATGAAAAAAGTTCTGGATGCCACTCCAGCGTCTAAAACAGGGGTTTCTGCCCCAGCTCTGCTAGTCAGCAAACCATCACATTAGCCAGGCTCCTCAAAAGGAGCCCCAGTGTTTCCCACTGCATCAAATCAACACCTCCTCCCTTTTTATTTCCTATTAAAGTCAAGCTTAGCACCTCCATGGGTCTGGGTCTTCCACAGAGGGCTCACAAGACCCCCAGCTCTTGGCCTGAAGATCAACAAGAGACCTTAACGAGCACGAGTCTTGACCACGTTCTCCTAGAAGGACGGAGGAGATCTCCCAGGGCCACCAAACCCCACCTGCCATGAGAGCTGGATTTCCTCTTGCCCTTGCAGAGGTGACATCCCCCTCCCCCTCCCTCCCCCACCTTCTGCAGAAAGGCACCCTGAATTTGATTTCATGGAAACATTCGTTATGAGGAAGAGGAATTGGCAACATGCCGCAGCTGGACCGCACCGTCTGAACACCCCTCGGCTGCCTTGGCTTTATCGAGTACGCGTAAAGTAGGAAATAAATGATAGATAACTGTGAATTGCAAGGTTATGTAAACATGGAGGGGGTTTTAGAAGAATCCTATTAAACCATAAAAGAAAAGCATGGATGGTTTATCACATCACTAAGACCCAAGAATGCATTAATAAATAGAATAATAGATAATGAACCATGGAGTACAAGGCTAAACTATCAGCTATTGTGAGGATCCTGTGACAGTATAAACAATGAAAGGGAAGAAAAAGCTTTGTTGGTCTGTCACCAGAACCTTGTAGTGTATCTTTTATAGCCTATTTTTAATGAATTCACAGCACCTATCAGTTATTCTCTGCCCAAATCCCTCATTTTCCTCCCTCTTGAATGTAAATTCCCATGCTTCGCTCTTCCTTCACCATGACTTCCCACGTTAAAACTTTGGGTTTCTGTGGGTTTCAATAGCCTTTCAGCCACAGCAAAAACAGATTTCTGCTTCTGCTTTCATATTTCCAAAGGGTTACTAGGATGTTAACAAAAGTGGGTTTTTTAATGCAAAGTGGGAGTACCTCTCAAGCCCTGTTACATCTCTTGCTTCTTCCCTAACAGAAGCATGAATAATCAGACAGGTCTAATTCAGCCCTAAGTGATGATGCCCACAGACATGCCTGCAAGAGAAAAAAGAAAAAGAAAAAAAGAAAAAAAAGAAAAATGCATCAAAGCTGCTGCTGCTCTTACTTTTTTTTTTCCAGCCTCCTGCAAGTAACAGAGAACTGTTGGAACGGACTTAAAATTAATTCAAGAGATAGTACCCTCTTTGTAGACACTACTGAGACTCACTAACACTTTATTTTCATTGCACTGAGGTGTTTTTATCATGAAATAGGTACCCAGGATACAGTTACTGTAGATTACTTTTACTTTTACTACAGCATCGTTAGGTACAGAGGACTAAGGATACAGGGGTGACCACAACAAGCTCAACTGCTGTAAAAACCCTCGGTTTTTACTTGCTTCCACTAGAATCTGAAATACTGATATGATTTCCGTGGAAAAAACGCAAAGACTTTTTGCTGCTCTGCTGGCAGCTTTGCGGTACTTGGTGCCGCACCGACATCTTGCACGACTACAGTCTCAACAAGCACGGCTCTCAGAGGAAGAAGAGGGTCCGTATTAAAGAGGGGACAACAAGACAAATGCCCCAAAATCCAACATTATTTAGGTGGCAAACCCCACCTGAAGCAAAAGGTCACCCAAGGAGCCTCCATTAGCCCCAGGCTTTGAGGCTCTCATTTGTAACTACTTTTACCTCATTACTCTTCACATTTCAAAAAGATGCTGCAATTAGCCATGAAAAGCCAGACCGCTTACACTAAAGATCAGTGAATTAAAGCGACTTGACCAAAACCCAAGCAGCTACCAGCAACTTGGGTTTCCTTCTTTTTGACTGTTCAAACTCGAGTTCACAGCAACATTTGATATCTGTCCCAAGCACAGCCCTCCGTGCTCACAGGGTCTCCCGCAGAACGGCCGCGCCAGAGAGTCGCTGTGCCCAGGGACGGGACGGGATGGGAGTGTAATGACAGGACACGGGGTAACGGCCTCAAGATTTAGATTAGATATCAGGAAGAAGTTCTTTACTGTGATGGTGGTGAAGTGCTGGAGCAGGTTGCCCAGGGAAGTTGTGGATGCCCCATCCCTGGAGGTGTTCAAGGCCAGGCTGGATGGGCCTTTGAGCAGCCTGGTCTGGTGGGAGGTTGTCCCTGCCCATGGCAGGGGGTTGGAACTAGATGATCTTTAAGGTCCCTTCCAACCCAAACGATTCTGTTGTTCTGTGCGACCTCCTCACCTCTCCTTTGCCGGGTGCCAGAGGCAAGGCACAGGCAGGGAGGTGGCTGTCCTCGCTCTCTGGCTGGAGCTCCTGGAGGAGCCTTTCTCCTGACCACAGAGGAGGCAGAGAGGAGGCGGCTGCTCTGCTGGGAGCACACTTCACGCCAGTGAGGAGTACAGCCATGTGCTCAACAGGCTCTGGAAATAAGTGGAAGTCAAATAAGTTTGCCACTCTTTGTCCCCCCTTTCAATATCTAGCTTTGATCAAAATCCTTGGATACTCAAGTGGTTGTTGACTTAATGTAGTAATGAGACATAGCCTTGAGTGAGGCTATTTCTGTGCCCATTCAGCCTCTCTGAGAGCAAGAGATGCAGGAGGAAAAGCCTCTCGTGGTCTCCACGAGCCAGAGACAGCTCGGCAGAGCCTGGAGCAGAGACTTGGCTCCAACTACAAGACGCAGCAGGAAGATCTCTGTGGCCACAGCTACACAAGACGCACTTAACTCATCTTTTGTACACCATACAGCCTTACTAGAATGGCAGCAGATAACATCCAGAAATCAACTAAAAATGCCTCCTCAGAAAGCCGTACAATATCGTTCATCCCCAGAGCATCTCCAGAGGCGACCCAGGAGGAACGCATTTAGAA
Source organism: Rynchops niger (assembly GCA_013400035.1). NCBI lineage: Eukaryota > Metazoa > Chordata > Aves > Charadriiformes > Laridae > Rynchops > Rynchops niger. The sequence continues at coordinate 459,612 of VXBH01004562.1, read as the reverse complement.
ACCAATCCAGTTCCTTCCAGATCTCAAAAACTCGATGCCACACCATCCCTCGAGGGAGCAATGTATTGCAGGATTTGGGCAGTGAGGGTGCCCAGGGCTGAAGCTGGGGCTGTGGGCCTCCAACAGCATGTATGGTCTGGAATAAGTCATGCAACACCAGCCTTTCACCAGAGAAAGCCAGTACGCCCAGTTTCAGGGGGGAGCTGAGGGCTGAGTTAAGCCCTGTACTGATGAGCAGTGTTGCACACCAGTGAGGTACCACTACACAAGGACCAGCTTCAGTTTGAGCTGTGGTGCTCTGGACAATGCACAGAAACTGCCTTTTCAGGGTGCACCTACAAGTGTTCGTTGGCACAGAGAGGACAACGCCATGGCTTTGTGCCCTGCAGGTGACGGGGGACACGTGCTCTGGGCCATGGGAGCAGTGCCCAGCCAGCGGCACAGCCCTCCGCACGCTGCCTCAGAAGTAGTTCACAGCAAGGCTTTTAGATCTAGAGTTTTGACATTCAAACTCATCTTCTCTTTCCATGCACCCAGCTGGAAAAAGAAAGCAGAGAGCACAGGTGAGGTTTCTCCAGGGAGACATTTAATGAGCCAGCTTTATGGGAAGGAAAGCTATTATAGTGCCTTCGGAGCTTTGCAACTTGTGGCACAGAGCAGGACTGATGCTTCAGTCACACTCTGTCTTCCAAGCTTCCTTTCCTACCTTCTTAATACAGCAAATAAGCTCTAGTTTTGTGCTGGCAGTGGGAAGCCCAGCAAAGTTTATTCTGGAAGGGAGAGCACACCCCAGCCTGCGCAAGGGTGTTTACCAATGCCGCCGCGCAAGGGACACGCCTGCTGCTCTGGGAGGTAACTCATGAAGTGGCTCTGCACCCCCACATCCTTCTTTCATTCTCATCCCTTGCAAGGCAAGCCACTCTAAGTGCCAGCCAAACTCCAGCTGGGGTCCGGACACCAGACACCACCGACACCATTGCTTCCTCCTCAAGACCAACAGTGAAGAGGGTGGCATCATCCCCAGGAGACGATGGGCAGACTTTCTACCTGTTTACATCTTAGACCCATAAAAGAGAAGTAGAAAAGTGAGCGGGAGGGAGGGAGGAGTCCAGGAGCCCTGATAAAAACATCAAGCCCCGAGAAAAGTAAAAATTCTCAAACTGAGAGGGAGCCGCTCAGCCAATTAGGTTTTTAATTCCCCTCGTTATGCACAGTCGGTCAATAAATTCTGCACCAAGCAGCTGCTCTAATTCTTAAGCCCATTAAGCCCTACATCTGATAGGCGGGAGGGAGGGGCTGCTGGGGGGCACATACGGCACTCCTTGAGATATGAAACATTTCCTCTTGTGCATCTGGGTCACCCCCACCCAGCCCCACTCCTAACGGGTATTTTATGAAGCAGCAAATAAGAATTTATATAAATATACACGCCAGAGACACACACAACACATATGGAGAGAATAAATAGGTAACTGAATCAGATGTGCTGAGGGATTTTTGCTGGCGCTATAACAAAGCGGGAGAGCAGAGCCAGAGGGCTCGGGGGTGTCCCTCAAGCCACAGCAGCACTTGCACCCTGGGAGGTGCGGGTGGAGGGAGCACCATCGGATACCCTCAGTCCTGACCTGACCACAGGGCGAGCTGTGGAGCTCAGCACCCGCGCCAGCCTCCTAAGATAGATGCTTTTAATGTACAATTTACCTGATCGGCTTGGGTCATCTATTTTGTGGCTAAGCTGAACCCATGCCCTGGAAGAACCCATTTCCATCTCTTCCCAAAGAAGGGCAGTGGAGGTAACCCATCACCTGCAGCCATGTCAGCAGAGATGTCTCTTTGGACAAGTCCTGCCCTACGTGTCCCGTGTGGTCCCTAGCCTGCCCACTGCAGCCTCCCACAGCGAGGGACCACCTCAGACGTGTGCTATCACAACAAATGCTGCCCAGCACGAGCAGGTATCTCGCCTCAGAGCTGGAAAGCAGATGGAGAGACCATCTGAAACCCCTCTTTTTTAGCCCTGCTGGTGCCTGTGACTCAGAGACCTTCCCCTCCACTGCTATCAGAGAGCAGAAGGACATGGCCATACCCATCTTTAGTTCCTTCCCATGCTTCAGCCCAAGCTTCAGTGAAGCCATTATTCAGACCACGCCACAGATGAGGCTTTTCCATCTCCACAGCAACACACAGCCTTTTAGGAACAAGACAATTAACCTGCCCTCTTGCTCCTCCACCCACCTCCATTGAGGTGAAGCCACCATTCCTTCTCAGCAACACAGAAGTTTCCTCCTTGCTCCCCCAAACAAACCTGCACAAGAGTCAACCACCATCTGGCACGCTAGAGAAATATCCCCAAAGAGCTAGTAGTGCCTTTACAGCAATAGAAAAAAACCCCTACAATACCTATCTCACAAGCACCAATGAAGTGTGGGAGGCTGCTTGGAAAGTCAGTAAGGGGAAGGACTGGGATGGAGCAATGGGATTTTGGTGTCCGAAGTGGAGGGAAATGATCCCAAAGAGCTAGACAGGCAGCCAAGAGCGAAGCAAAACAGGATCAGAGATGAAGGGAGGAAGAAAATTGTGAAGCAGTAAGGCAAGCCCAAAGAGGGCTGGATCTGACACAGCAAGGGACCAGGAGCTACGACAGCAATTCCCAGAATGAAGGGGGCAGATGGCTTCAGCGGTGGTATCCGACTGACTGCAGAGATGAAAGGCAGGAGAGAAAAAGGGAATATATTGGGAGTGGAAAAGCGTTCAGCAGCCGAGACAAGTTTGCTTGTTAATTGGCAACCAGCTAACACACTAATTACAAAGTTACTGTATGGTCAAGAAAAAAATTGGCAGCAGAACAATTTGTATTCCTTCTGAAATGCACTCCTTGCTGAACAGACCTTGCTTTTGAAACGGCTGCTTTGGCTGCCATTAACATTCAGCTCTTCAAGCGCCCAAAGTCTTGGGAGTCATCACAAAATGCAAATGACTATGACAGCAGCCGCATCCAAGCAAACCTGACGAGCAGCTTGAGCCATGGACTTTGCCTCTTCCAGGCTCTGGATTAAGCCATGGCCATCAAAAACCTTCAGTGAAAAACACATCTTTTTACGAACATGAGATTGCCGTGCCAGCCACGTCATCCCTCACAGGCTCTTGGCTACAGAGACCTGACCACAGCCGCTCAGGCAGCCTGGCTCCTGGCAGGCTTTCGACTAACGATGACAGATTTTGTTATACAGCAAGAAACACGCTTGCTAAATCATTCGCTCACACTGCTTAAGACCCAGGCCCTCAAAGACGTTTTCACACTCAGCACCCATTAATAGGAATGGGGACCTAAATATTTTCCAAGTTTGGACCTGGCTTCCGGGATTAAAAGAAGCGGTCCCACTTCTAGCTGTTGAGCCTTTACTAACCTCAGATTAATTGGAAAGATTAATTGCAGGACACATGCATCTAGCCAAAACATATTCTTTATTCAACTCTTCGATAAAAATATGAAAATCAGCTACCTCCTGTAAACTGCATACCCACTGCACAGCAGGAAAACAACAGTCCTTCTGCATTGGTCTTCTTTCCCTATCAGCACGAAAAGGCACTAGAGGAGTAAGCAGCAACAAGCCCTTAAGCTTTAGTCAAGGCAAGAAGCATAAATGAAAGTTTGCTCGACTTCTGTGAAAATACAGGCTGCAAAGAGGCTGTTACTATAATCCTATCCAGCCTAAAAATGTAATTTCCTCACTTCGAAGGCTGGTTGGAGCTGCTATTCATGTTTCAGCCCCCAGCCAAAGCCCGACCTCTCGCCAAAGGCGGTTTCTAGACTGGAAGTCAAACACGGGTTTTATTGTCGGGAATCAAATGGAGCCATCGGCATGTGCTGAAAGTTGCGGCAATCAAAGCCTTCCCGTGGCGCCGCGCTATCTCGCACCTGCCACACGGCTCTTGAAAGGCAGAAACACAACGTTGGTTTGAATCAAAACACCAAGCCAGGGGCCTGGAAGCCTGGCCAGCCACAGCAAAGCCCCCAGACTTTCTCCGCGCTTCATTACAGATCAAGCACAGCCCTCTCCACCCCTCCAAACCCGCTAACAGCCAAAAGGGAGACACAGCAAACCTCCAGACAGTCTGTTGGACAACTATCAGCAGTGCCCTCCATTTATCTCAAAGGAAAGAATATTTCCCTTTTCCTTCAACTTTCCAGCAGTTGGAGTCTGTTGGTGTACTTTGTTTTTAGTTAAAAATCTAGTTCTTGCAGCTGCCTCCCTAAAACCCTCTGAAGTTTTAGGAAGGCTGAAAAAAAAAAACCCCTTCATTTCTTTTTCTTTTTGATTGCTTAAGAACAGGACTCAGAAATGGACCTCTGAACTTCTGCTTTGCTTTCCACCCTGAGGAAGGCGATTTACAACAGGCACCACAGGAAGCTGCTGGGCAGGGAGGGAGCAGTGGTGGACCCCCATCCCAGTAAACCAACAGTTTAATGTAGAGGTAACAAACCACCCAGCTGAGGAATCAGTGCTCCTGGCCTCCGGGCACATGTAAGGCTCTTTCAGATCAAGAGATAGAGAACAGATAATTACGTAAAATTCAACATTTACATTTTGGAGCTTTGATTTACCCTTTCCCTCCTGCATGATTAGCACAGTCACCGTATGATGGGAAAGGTTCCTAACAACCCTAAAGCATTGGCGAGACCCTCCTTACTTTGGAGGTACCTCTTTCCCCTGAGCTTTGGAGAAGGATGCTGCAGCCACACACAGGTTGCGGGGGGGGGCGGGGGAGGGGGCTCTAAAGGTCTTCCAGTGGGCTGAGCAGCCACCTCTTGACCTCCGCATTGGCACAGCTGTAGCGGAGATGATTTCAAGTGGCCAGGAGCAACAGCAGCACATTTTGCAGGCAGCAGTTTGGGAATGACAGCAAAATAATCTCAGATTCATCCCAGAAGCAACGCCGATGTTACTGGAAGGTGTTTGGCCTTAAAGGTTTGGTTGGGTTTTTTTTGTTTTTTTTTTTGTTCTTCAGGAAGGTGGGATTTCTACAGGGGCGCGCAGAATTCATCCAACGGGATAAGCAGAGTTTTAAGTCTTCACCACTGAACATCAGCATGTGCTGGAAGGGACCACGTAAATTAGCACCAAGCCTGTCGTCTTGGGAAATCAAGATTTCTTGATGATCGCTACCAGTGCTGAGGCCCTATGTCTACATCAGCAGCCAGCCACAGGAAAGCCACTCTCCAGCCCACTCCATGCAGTTAATGAGATTTGCCGTAATTAACTCTGTAAGAGCTGTGAAACTAATAAAACGGAACTAGCCACTGAATCAGTAAATAATTATTTTTATGCTTTCTTTCCTTTTGGTTCTCATATTGCTGGAGTAAGCATCAATTTTATGCTTGAAATGAAACGGCATACATCTGCCCTGGGAAAGCGCGGGGCCGTGAGCTGTTCGGAGGTGGGTTACGCAGCACGGCAAGGTCTACACCTGAGGAACGGCCAAGCCTCAGACGTGCTCTTACAGAGCCCAGAAAGCCTCAGAAAAGAGCTTTGTGGGTTCAAAGCTCCTTATAATATTTTGCACTTGGCTAGTAAATTCACTGCCCGAATGTGCTAAAGAACAAATCCATCTTACGAATTACAGATGCAGTAATTGCAGGGCAGGTGAACCAACCCACTGTGCACATGGAATAGGAAGCCCCTAGAACTCCTTGGCCGAGGCAGGCACACACCAGCCTCTCGGAGGCAGGGATGCTGCAGAAATCCTTTTGTCTAGGGGTGCGAGGCTGGGGGCTCCCAGAGCTGAGGGGGGAGTGGCTTTGCCCAGGTGGCACTGAGCCCCAGGGCTTTCGATGGGCATCATCCCATGCACAAGGGGAGAGCACCCAGCCTCTGCTCCAAGAGGTACGTGCCCACACCGTGCAGACGGGTGCTTTGCATATTTATTGCAACTCCTGTAAACAGCATCAGCTCGGTAATAATGGTACAGATCAGCAGTCGCTACTCCGAGTAAATTAATTAGAAATGGCGTTACTGTAATCAGGTTAGTTGCCACCCCTCCACCTCGTAGATGGAGGCAGATTTTGTTTCCAACCTTGCCAGGTTTGCCCACTCCTTTTTCAAATGCACTCTGGCAAGTTTATACAGAAAGGAGGACACGCAGTGCTAGGTACATATTCAGGACCAGTAGAAAATAGTTTTAAAACCTTAGCAAGTTTGTCAAGGCCGATTTATTTAATGTAATTAATCTGTCATTTTAAGAGCTGCCCTCTCTCACCAAAGATGCTCCCCAGAGGTCTCTGCACCTTCACACACAACTGAGCTGGTGCTCAGCACGGTGCAGGGGTAGGACATGAGCAAGCCCAGGAGCCCGGGGAATCGAAGCCTTCAGACACAGTCACCCCAGGGGGACGCAAAACTTTCCAGAGGGCAGACTCCGTTTTGGTGCTTTCCCTTCCATGGCTGCCCATTGCCACCTTCCCTCCCCGCTGTGCCAAGAGGAGGTGAAACCCACCGTAACAAGGGGAAGGCACTTCTTAAAACAAGTTGCACTACAAGAGTCAATTACAAAAAAAAATTAACAAGTGCAACGTTAACAAGTCTCCTCCCTTGCCTTTATGCATTTCCTCCACAAATCAGCCGACAAGAAGATGCCTCCTGCAGAGGCGTCTCTCTATTGCTGGCCCAAGAACACAAGACTCAGGGATAAGCCTTTCCCCTCCCAAACCATGGCATCAGCTGAAAAGTAATGCTTATACAGGTTGGCTTCCCTCACTTGGCCTTCTGGGTTTTGGACTTGAGGCTCTCAATTTTTTCTCAACTGTGAGAATCAGGAATGCAATGAAAGTTTGAATTGAAGACAAAGATCACTTAACACTACAGATCTGAAAAATACACCTCAAAAGACCTACGGCTGTAGTTACAAAAGAGTCGATATTCCAAATCTTCTGAGCATAGAAATATGCCTACCGCTTCAGATTATTGAGGTTCATAATTTATCAGGAAATCAGGTTCCTGGTGGCCGTTAGCATTAATTACTCCGAAATACCCCACCCCCGAGAAGAGGAAGTGAATAAAGGTGCTGTGATGCACCATGCGATTCACTGATACAGTATCTGCCTGTCAATTAGCTGTCTGCAGCAGAGAGCGTGTTAATTAAATAGAACTAAAAAACTCTTTTGAAGTTCTAAGAAAATAGCCCAGCAAACAATTGTCGAGAACAGTTCAAATGCATCTGTGCACTCGCTGTATAATATTCATGCGGTATTACACTGTTGTTATGACAAACGAAGCTAGAGATCAAAAGGAACAATAGTCTGTAATCAAGGATATCTGCATAATAGTTTTCCTGAAGGATGTTTGTGCAGGTGAGGAAGGAGTAAAGCATTGTTTCATCAAATGGTAATTTCCCCGTATCTCAAACAATGAATCCCATTTGCTAGTGGGGGCATAATTCAATTAAAGGGGAGAATCCTATGAGAGGGAATGAAATCTATCTGTTTGACTGTGATGCTGCAAATCACCAAGAAAGAAAATGGCATTTGCTCCTGACATTATGATTTATTTCCTACTCGGTATCTTATAATTCCTACAAGATAAGCCAAGACTAGAAATTATCATGTGTACATGGAGGTTGTGTCTGATCCTCTTTATTTTCTCTTCTCAGCTGCAGGACTGCATGTTTCAACCTTATCTTTTAAGAGGACAGTAAAATAAACGGTAATATTTTCACAGAGGCAAAGCAACTCTTGCTCTGCACCCAAGGCAAGACCAGCTGGTGTAAGCCCACCCCATAGACACACAGGAGGACACAGGGCTGCTCAGAGCCACGCCAAGGAGAACCTGGCCTAGCACTGCCCATGCCCTTGCCCACTCCGCACATCCCCACATGGGGAGCTCTGCTGGCTTCACCCTGGGCTCCTCAATGCCTGCCTGTCCCAGCAATTCCTCTGGAAACAGCAACCCTGGGCCAGACCCCAAGCTCCCAAAGCTTTGGGTTAAGCAGAACCTTTCTGTGAGGAAGACTTTCCTCCCTAGATGTCGGCAGCTCACCAGCAGCGCTGCTGTGTTTGGACACAAGCATCCATCAGTACAGCTTCGACCTCGCTCACAGCTTGCACCCCTTAAAGGGCTGCTCTGAGGCAATGGGAGACAAACTCCACTGCTCCTCTTCACTCTTCAGGTATCTCAAACATTTAGCCAGGTCCAGCATGAGATCAGAGGGCCCCACCACCAGGTCCTGATCCCAGGCTGGGCTCTCTTCCCCCCACGCCAGTCCCCAAAATCCACACACCCCCTTTCCCAAGAGGGTAGGGATACACCAAAGCAGCACTTCACTCAATGACGATGCCCCTCTATCTATAGGCAAAAAGTCTCCATGTGAAATCTCAGATGATTTTTATCTCTGAGCTTGCTATCAGCACCAGATGTCCTCAGCAGCAATGACTTCAGGCTCGCACAGCCTTGAGCTCTGCAGATTTTCCCGGTGTTTGAAGCATTCTCCAAAGGCAAAACACCCCCGAGGCAGGCCTAGCTGCTTCATTCCAGCTTGTGTGGGAGTCGAGCGTTACCTCCCTGGCACAAGGCTGCATTTGAACCCCCCAAATCCCTATGAGTAACTTGAACAGTTACGGCTTGCTAGGAGCAGTCAAGTGTGAGACTCCAAGCAAAAATGCAAGCAGTGACTGGGAGTAACCCCATTTCTGCCCTTGCAGTGGATGAGCAGCGAGTTTGCCATTGGGGTTTACAGCAGAGAACCCATTTGTGCCACAATTCATAAAACCACTGATAACGGAGTATGCCATACTCTGACCAACCCTCCAGCTCCTAAAGCCACATGGGTGGAAGCCAAGCAAAAGGAGTAACTGTAGCCAACGTGACCTCCATTAAAAACTAAGTTCAAGTGAATATTTGCCAACTCAGAGCAAGGCAAGTTTCCTACAGCCATGGGAGGCCCGTGTCTATTTGAGGACTGTGCCCAGCAGCAGAACTGGAGGTCGCTGCACCCTCTCGGACTGAAGAGTAAAGATCAGCAGTAAAACTACAACACAAGCTGACACTGACTGGAGGCCACCGTCAACCACTGAGGTTCAAAAAGGACACATCCTCCTCCGCAAGACTTTCTAGAACAGCACTTGTCTCAGATTGGGCTGGGATTAAGAAATTAAAGCCCTCAATTAATGGCTTTGCACACATTGTGGATTTGCAGAGCAGCATGCCCTGTGAGGCTGGCTAGCTGGGGACATGCCCGCAGCATTGCGGAGACCAGCACATCAGGAGAAGGAGGAAAGGAGGCACCTGAGGTGCCAGCCGCTCCATCCCAACATCTAACATAACACAGCACCCAGCCGATCCCGAAAATTGGCACAGCAATCTGATATGCTGGGGGCTGCACAGAGACAGCACCGCTAGAAACACCTGCAAAAAACGCCCATTCTGGCTAAAAGAGAGAAAAGGAAAAGCATACCTCCCAGGCTGCCCTGCCCTCCTCCAGCACAGCCTGCCAGCCCCAGCCGGGCTCCCCAGGGTGCCCAGCACAGGAACATCCTCAGCAGCTAGGAAAGCGCGAGATAAGGCTGTCAGTCATCCTCCCTGGATAAAACCCAGGCTCAGGAGCCCTGCCTTGGTGAAGCACCATTGTCTGCCAGCCCAGGGCTGCTGCCCGTGCCGGCCAGCCACCCTCAGCCCACGCAGCCTGCCCGCATTTTTCTCTCCTCCCTCGGCACCAGCCTTTGAGGCAACCTCAGCTCATCTCCTTGGCCACCAGCAGGAATGCCCGGGAGGGGGGATGTGTTTTGATGCCTTTGCCCTCCTCAGTAAGGATGTCAGGCACCCCTAGTCTGCTAACAATTTGTGAATTCATTAGTCTGGCTAATGTAGCTCATTTCTTTTGCTGTTTATTTCACAGCCGCCTTTTTCATGGCAGTGGGGAGAAGCCATGCACAGTATTCCCAGCAACACTTGGTTACCTTTGGAGAGATTTTTTAGTTAATTGACCCACCTCCTCCCCCCAGTTTAAGGACCTTAAAGTCTCCCCCTTCTTGCCATCTGGGGAGCATCTTTTCCTCTCCAGGCCCTTGCTCACACGCCAAATTACCAAACACAGGTAAACAGAGATTTATTCCAGCCTGTCAGCAGGCAAGAAAAGGTAATTAAAATATCTGTAGCACTGTTGTATGGTATTGCATTTCTCTGCAATTGGACCAGAAAGCCATTTGGCCAAAAATAAGTTGTATTTTAATTTATTATATTTATTTTATGCAGTTCCCTTTACTGTTACTCCCCGTGACGTCTCTAATTATCATAAAAGTGTCACTGCTCCACATTAAGTCTTTCTCACTGCCTCAGACTTTCCTGAGAAGTTGTGTGCCCATACAAACCGCCTGATTTGCAAAGCCCTCTTGTTGAAGCCTGTTTTCTCCTAAGTGCACTAAGAAATTTATTAAATGATGCTTCCAGCTCTGCTTGGTGTGGACAGGCTGGGGACACTGCAGCAGAGGAAAAGCCACCCCAGTAGGAATCAGAGGAAAAGATAATTTTGAAAAATCATCTTGTGCTTCACATTTCACCTCCACGCTGTTAGCTGCCCAAGTCATTTCCCTCAATGGCTGTGTAAAGGAGCACTTCCAGGAGGTCAGTGGCAATGAACTACAAACTTGCATTTTGCATGGTACGCCGGGAGATGCAGGCGTACCAAGTTACTTGAAGTTTTACTCCTGAACCGAAAGTTAATCTAAATTCGAGAACAAAAGCATTCCTATTTGTCCTTGCATGTCAAGGATTACGACTATTGAAAGTGTTTTCTATTATCGGCTTGTCACTTTCTCAGCTTCTTAATCTCCTCCTCTCTGCTGCTCGCTGCTTCCCTCTCGCCGGCTCTCCCACCGCCCCCGGGGATGCTCAGCCCGGCCGGCGGGCAGCCGGCTCCCGGGTGAGCCCGGTGGGGGAGCCGGTGGTCCATTCAGCTCCCTAACGAGATCATTACCGCGGGCTAAACACCAGCCTGACCCTGTCGCCCCGCGGGAAATGAGGCAGGAGCAGCACAAGGCACTGCCGAGACCACCGGGCAGGTCCCCCGGACCCCCGCAGCAGCCCTGCCCCGGGGAGGGGACTGCCCTTGGAGCTGGAGGAAAAGGCGGTGTTTTCTGTTGGAAACAGCCAACACCCCGTCCTCCAAAATGCCATCCTGCTCCCAAGGGCCTCCCCTCCCTGCTCCACTGCCAGAGGTGGGACCTTTTCCTTCCATCAGTGGGCTCGAATCCTGCCGCAGAAGCAACACCCACCAAAAATAATTCAAATACCTAAACCACTTTACTGTCAGATTTTTGACAAACATGGATATCCAGCAACACAAGCAAACGCAAGCACCTCAGATCAAACAGGCGTTATTTCAACCATCTCATTCTGATCTCCTGACATCTTTCTGTAATTAGTGTTTCCCTTTTCACAGGATTTATAGCATTCATCTGCTGACAGAATAAGGCAAAACCCATGAACGGCCAGTTTTAAGACACCCCAAGTGCTTTGGGAACTTGGAGTCCAGTTACACCCACACTAATAGCTGGTGACAAGCAAGTGCTGTCACACTAGTCAGCACTGCAGCAAACAAGCATTATTTGCCCATCAGCCCCTGAAAACCATCGCCGTGACCCGGGAAAGAGACAGGAGACATTTAACACACAACTTGGATGAAGTCACCATGGACCATCGTTATGTCCGAGTGAAAGAAAAACAGGTTTTTTTGGTTTTGGTTTTTTTTTTTTTTTTTTTTGAAACCTTCAGCAGAGGAATTCAGCGTTATCTCCTGGCTGACAAAGGAATCTCAATGCAGCTATTATCTGGGAGCAAACTGATTTTGTAGTTTGCAAAATTAATAGTATTTAGCCTGCTAGTTTCCGTAGTAACCAGCCCAGCCATCCATCCCTGCCTGCGACAAGGTCTCTTAAGCATTTCACATAGTACTTATCCATTTTCTTGCTCTCACCTCGCTCTCACCTTTACTTTCAGCACAGAATGCAACACAATCCACTGCCACTAAAGACTAGGCTGAGAGTCAGATTAAAATTATCCCTGTTTGCCCTGACCTCTTTTCTCTGCAGGTGAGAGTGTCCCCATTCAGCAGCTAAATGAAGCAGAAATGATGGAGTGTTTGTTTTCCCTGACTTTTCCTCAGCTTGCCAGTAAATTTACAGCCACGAATATGAAGTGTTAATTTAATGTTCCCACTGAGCATCTCATTGTCAACAAAGGCTTCAAACCATAAGAGAGGAAAAGGTTAGCTCATGCAGAAAATGACCCTTATGGTTTGATTGTCTTCTGGTCCAGACTAGCAGCAAGCAGAAAGCTAAGGGCTTTGACTTCCAGCTTAATGCATTTGATGGCAATAAATGGAAACCTCTCTACCTCCACGCAAAGAAAGAATCACCTGTAATGCTCACTTATTTGTCTGTGCAGGCAATCTCCGCAAAACCAAAAGGGAAGCAGGCCTCTCTTCTCGCTCCCACAACTAATTTGACAGAACCGAAAAGTTAAACCCTTCATTATCCCAAACTTAAACGGAAGGGGCTTGCTCGCTGGAGATTACAACAGAACATTAATGGTGGCATGAACCATGAAATTGCTTTCTTCACCTGGTGCTTCAAAACTTTAAGGCCTCGGCTCTGGCAACGTGCAAAGAAGTTCTTCCAGTGAGAAATCATGGAAAGAAGAAAAAAAAAAAAAGGTTTAAATAATCAAAAGACTTTGTGGCAGAATTATACATGCAGAAGGCTTTATTCCCAGCGCAGTCAGCTCCTTTATCTGGTAACAAGGAGCTTAATACTTGCTGTAAGTAATGTTTACAGAACTAATTCACAGACCAACCAGAGCATGAGCAAGAGAGGCACAGTATACTTTTTACTAGACTAACCTTGTTTGGTACCCCTGGAAAAAAATGAAACCCTGATGGTGTTGTGGAATAGTATATAAAAATTAAGAGAAGACTCAAAAATCAGATTATTATTACTTTTTTTTTTTCCCTGACAGCTAAAACTAAGCTTGGAAGCACGATGGAGATAGGATAGCATGCTTACACCCACAGCGCTGGGCTATTCAATGAGAAGACAAGTTCATCCAGCAATGTTTTTTTGTAGCCTTACAAAACCCACTAATTAAATTGGCAATTTCACAAGCTGCTTGCATTCATTCCAAGTATGACCACACTGTGTTTTTCAAAACAATTAATAAGAATTATTCTGATGTATCAAAGCAACCCGTCACGTTAAATTAACTGGTCATTTACTTATGATGAACCCGGGTGTTCCGCGGTACCTGCAGAAAAGCTTCCTGGCGCCTCCCGCCAGGGTGGAGGCAAGGCGCTGTGAATATGGATGCCGCAGCACGTCCCAGCTACGCCACAGGACTTTGGGTGTTTGATGCGCCAGGCACTTTAATGCATTTTAACGTCTCCAGCAAAGCATCGCAGTTGACTGAACCAGAAAAGCCTGAAAGCAAATCGGAGCATACAGGAACGAAACTGTCTGCTTTTTGTTCTCCCTGATCACAGAGCACTCCCGTTCATTCAACAAATAAACCCCTTCCTATTAATGTTAGGGACGGGCCTGAACCAAAACACCAAGGTGATTACAGGATCTACATGCAAAACCAAGACCCAAATTGGGATGGGACAACAGGACCAGCCAAATGGGATCCAGGCAAACCCTCCAGGCCCAAACACACTTGAAAACCCAGACGATGTGCTGCCACGGTCTGCTTTCTAAAATTAAGTTCCTTTGTAAAAAACCAGCCTTGCGACACTTGTGTTTCTAAAACTAAGCAAAAAACCTCTATTAGCAGCCAAAAAGTAAAAAATGCACATTGCAACCCACCCAGAAGCTACTGACTTAAAATCCACAAAACTGGTTTTCTACGAGCACAGAAAACAGGTACATTTTGAAAGTCCTGTATTCAGTCATGACTTAATTTGTGTTAAAAAAAAAAAATCTTTTGAATTGCTACCGTTTTGACTTCCATATCCGACCTATATTCAAATGTGTAAGCAGAAGAAAATTTCATAAAACTGTCAAAGCTGTGTTTCCCGCCCATCTCTCACCTGTACCAAGGCAGAAAGGTATTTCGGAAGTCAGAAATACTGGGGTTTCATAAAGGACCCAAATGACCTCACTGAGTTTCTCTAGCTCATCGGACTGACTGTTCAGCTATCGGGAAGCAGCCCTTTGTGTCCCTTATGAACATCATCGAAATCACTGCCCCAGGAAAGCCGAAATGCTTAGAAACAGGTAAAGCTGACGGGTCTCATAGGGACGAAAAAACATTCAAATAACCGTGGAGATTGAAGTCAAGAAGTCCCTTTCCTTAACTAATAGTCTTTCCTTAAGTAATAAACAGACACAGAATTAGGCATATTGAATGTGTCTTTTTTTCAAAGGGCGTGTTTGAAGAGAGACAGACGGTTGCTTTTAGTTAAAAATGTATTATTCAGTGCGTGTTGAGATGTGTTTAGAAACACCATGCTAGAGTTCACTAACGTTATACACAAACTCACCCTGCCTTTGGTAACCATTTGCCGGTCACATTGTCAGTAAACAGTAGGCATTTTGAAAGCAGCAATTCATTCTCTACCATCCTTTTCTTAACACAATTTTCAGCCTGCAATTTGGATGATAGGAAAATTACAACCCTGCTGCACTATATTATGCGATATAAATGTTATTGCAATTAAGCCGATGAGGAGAAATCCCAGCAAACAAAGATGTTTTAGTTCATGCTTTCTCCTTATTCTTTCCCCCAAACTCAAGCAGCTGTCAAAGGGTAGAAAAGAGGAAGAAGTGTTTCCATTAGTAGAAGGCACCTATAAACAGCAGGAGCTCAAAAGCAACACAAACCCATAGGTGACTAGGTTTTTTTTTTTCCTCCCAACTCCCTAACAAGTTACTTGCCTAGGGCATACGTGAGTGAGAACAGGCACTATCTGAATAATGAGGTAGAGCCAAAAGTGTTCCAGATATCCAGGCATCCTCGTGGCGATGGAATAAGACATGCAAGGATTTCCCACCAACTACACTGGAGATTTTCACTCCTCACGCTCTCAGCATCCACCCAAGGTTTCCTTCTTCCAGCCACGGCTCCAAATGCTTCTGAACTTTGTGCACTGGTGGGGTTTTATGTGTCTGGAATGCATAAGCCCAGCTAGTAATGCAATACCTCTGTGTCCAGAGCAGGAAAATGGTATCTATACATCAGGAGTAGAGGCATATAGCACCTAAACCGCACTTGCAGTTTTGGCTCACTTGTTACTTCCCACCCTCCAGTCAAAGTGCCCTCCACGTTAAAGTCCATCAACTATTTTTAACCATTCCTGGACAATATGCTGCCTGTCACCAGTCACTGGGTGAATCTTGCAAAGAAAAGATAGCTGCAAATTATTTTGCTACTTTTAAAGTCGTGATATCTATATAGACAATATTTTTATAAGAGCTATGTTAGAAGTCTAATATAAGACTATATATTAGTATTATATACTATATATACTATAGAAGTCTAATATATAGTATTATATACTATATATACTATAAAAGTCTAATATAAATACTATATATATGGGGACAATTTAACTGCCATAGCAGCTCTGGCAAGTGAGCTGGACTGCACTGAGGGCACATGAGAATGGACAGGTTTTGGATTTTAAATGCCTGCCTGAAGAAGCCATAATTCTGTGCTGAAATACAGATAATTAGCCCCAGAAGGCTCAAACACCCCAACTGCTACCAGGCGCCAGCGGTCATGAGCATTGAGAAAAATCAAAGTTTTCTTCCAGGCTCCAGCGATTTGGACAAGGGACACAAGGGATGTTACGCTCCGAGCTCCACAAAACCCCAGCTGAAATGAATAAAGATCTCACTGAAACATTCTTATTGACAAGAGTGCTAAGGAAAAAAAACGAGTGTATCCCAGACAAATTTCTTCCCCCGTGCCATTACCATGATGCAATACAATTAGAAATAAGACCTACATACTCCCATGGGTAGGTATGGCCCCCCAGTTTCACATGTAACAGATGGGCAGTGCTGCTGGTTTGGACAGACTCAGGAAAAAAAGCTTGTTCGTGACTCTAGATTTGCTCTGCAAACACCTTGCACCTTTTCTTTAATGTTCTCAGGTGGGTGTCAAGTAAATGTTTACTTACAGAAGTGTCAGACATATTAAACTACTTCTATTTCACTGTTTCTGAAGAGGAAAAAGTAGGGAAAAAAAAAAAAAAAAAAAAAAGAGTCCTAGCATTCATCATTTACTCCAAGGTGCTGTAACCAGATGGAAACTTGTCTTTTATATGCTGAACTGTGTCCCTGAAAACACATTATCTTTAAGTGGGCACTGGAGGAACCACACACAACATTGACTTCTTCATGCCATCACTAAGACTGGATACGTCAATCATTTGAAGATTTAAGTGGAGATCAGCAGAGTCCTCACCTGCATCTTTCTCTGCCAATTCAGTGCATTTTGGACAGGCTCTGCAGCAAAGCTCTTTACAAAGACAAAGCCACAAAGACACCCTGAACTGTTTTTATAGCTTTGTCCTACTAAACGAGAGCAAGACCAGGCAGTTGTTTGTGCCCTTCATGAAACCAGAGCAGCTGCTCAGAGGTTCCCAGTGGAGACACCTCAGGAAGGCTGACTTTGCCAGTTGCTGAGAACAGGGCCATCTCATGAGGGTTTACCCCGGGTGCACCCCTGGAAATACAACAGCATCAGCTGAGCTTTTTAGGAAACAGAATACCCTATGGAGGTCAGCCTGTACTGTCTGTATCCACGCCATCACACAGAGGCCAGCTAGCAAGATGCCAAGGTAGGATTTTTCTCCCTTTCTAGTCCCAAGTCCATGTCAAAACTTTTGCAGAAGCTGGTTCTCAGCCTGGAACCCACCTCTTCTGCATTTCAACATGCTATAGACCACCTCACACTCGTGCTTAAATTAATTTATCACACGCCTTGGAGCATTTTGCAGAACAAGATGTCTGTCCTAACCCCAATCCTGGACAAAAACAGAGGCCAGAGAGGTACGTGCCAGATCCTGGGGCAGAGCAGCGGTTGCTCAGGTGGCTTCCAAATCTCTTAGAAAAAGCTCTTCCAAAGCTCTTAGCTTCAAAGCTCTTTCCCACTAGACTGCAGACACAAAGCCTGGCCAGCACCTGAGCAAAAATACTATTTCCTCGGCAGCCAACAAGCTCGAATGCTTTAAGAAATATCCTGAACAACTCTGCCATGCAAGAGACCTCAGAAGCAGGACAGTTATTTGTTCCTCTGTCCTTTTTTTTTTTTCCTTTTTTAGGCTTCCAGGCCCAGACACTGGAGGATTTCAGAGAAACTGGATACAACGTGTGACCGCTTTGAACTTCCCGGAGCTTCCAGAAACGCAGATAACTATGGAAACCATTGCCCACAGATCATTTTGGGTGACAGGCAGGAGACCCTGCAAAAGGTCACCACAAGTCCCACTGTTCAGGAGGTGGAGAAAGCCTCTTGCAGAAGCTGGAAGGGAAGAACAGGTGCTTACCATACATGCCATTCAACAGCAGAGCTTACGCCCTCGTGGCTGGGCGCCCCCCAGCTCTTTGAAAGCCCTTTTCTTCTGCCACATGTCCAGGCCGCGAGGGCTATCCGGCAGGCTACAGAGCAGCTACCAGCGCCGCCTGGGCACGCCAGGCTGCAGCCACACATCCCTAATGGCTCTCTCGGATGTGCTGCCACGTTCAGCTGATTAGTTGTGGGTGATCTGAAATGTCAAACTATTAGCCTTGACAACTACCGCCAAGGTTACTATCGGCTGAAAATATCTTTTTAATAATGTAACTGTTTGGAAGTGGGAAAAGGTGATGCTTAAAATACAAAGCAGTAATAAGTATGAATTACTGAAACAAAACAGAAAAGGCCTTTTGTTTTCAGTCAGCCTTTCCGAGGCGCATTCTGCCTGGTTTTTGAAGGGATCACGTCCTTGCAAGGCAATTTGCAATATCATAATGAAGACAGCACAACTATTAAAGACAATAAAAAGCCTCTTGCTGGAGTGTCCTCCCATCACACCTCTAACACACAGGTACCCGCACACCCGTCCTGCTACAGGTCTGTAACCTTTAACTCATACAAACACTCCCATCCCCACGCAGGGGTGGGAATGCCCCGAAGGAAAAATAACTCCTCCTGCAGAGGGAAAGGGGGACAGGGCTCTTCACAGCACGTGCAGCCAACACAGCACTGAAAAATACCTGCCCTGATTCAGGATGGGACAAAACCAATCAGCTCTTCCTCAGATGCATTTTACCCAAGCGGTTGCTTGCGAAACATGGCTGTTTGCGAAGATGGGTATGCTTCCTCTCGCTATTAGCGATTCTGAAATAGACAATTTGAAAATATTCCCAGTCGACAAGAAACCCAAATGATGCCGCATTTAGCTACTGTTATGCTGGACATTTCTTACAATTCCTTGGAAAAAACATTAATTTATCTGAAACGTTTTTATACTTCTTGCCAGTGCCACAGCAGGGAATAATCACCGCATTTCAAGCTCAGAGCAAGACTCAGCTATGGGAAAAAATTAAACAAGGATAAGAGCAAGAAACTGTTAATGATCAAAAATATTTTACTGCAGGTTCAACAACAAAGTCTGGAAGAGATAAGTCTGTGTGTATGCGAGCATTATATAAAAAGTGATTATTCAGCCATTCATGGGAACAGAGCTATTGATTCAAGTAACAAAGGACGCTATAATAAACTGCAGTGGTTTTGCTCTTTTTTTGCCTGGGAAAATCGATTTTCTTAAACTTTCCCTTGAACCTGCAGTAGGGTTTAATCTGAACCTAAAA
This sequence comes from Rynchops niger, assembly GCA_013400035.1. Lineage (NCBI taxonomy): Eukaryota > Metazoa > Chordata > Aves > Charadriiformes > Laridae > Rynchops > Rynchops niger. The sequence continues at coordinate 440,774 of VXBH01004562.1, read as the reverse complement.
GAGCCTTTTAAGAACTCCCATCAATTAAAAACATCTCTCTCAATTTTGCACTTTTTTGGTTCCTGCTGTTACAGCAGAAACCCAAGAAACATTGGAGAAAGAGGTGGGAGGAAGAGGTAATTACATTTTGTTACAGTGCCACCACTACATGTTTGCTTACATACATTAAAAAATAACATGTAAATATTGAATGTAAGTGAAGCAAAACATAAACCAGCTTAATACCCCTGCAAGACTTAAAGCCTGAAGGAAAAGAGAAAGATAAAAGCTGTAAGAGTACAGTACATCAGAGCCTCATCACAAATGAACTGTAAGCAAGTAAAAGATGCAGAACTGCCAGCAAGCCAAGTCTTCCCAGCCTCCGGGCACATTTTGCTCCACAGACCAGGCAGGGAGGCAAAGATGCCCACAACAGCCAGTACCCAACCCTTTTTACTTTCTTGTCTTGCTACAAAATAGGTTGCAGATGGAAGCAGCATCCACAGTGGAGGTGCTGCACCAGGTAGCAGTCATAGAATCACAGAATCACTGAGGTTGGAAGGGACCTTTAAGATCATCAAGTCCAACCATTACCCTACCCTGACAAAAGCCACTTCTAAACCATGTCCCTAAGTACCCCATCTACCCTTTTTTTAAACACCTCCAGGGATGGTGAATCCACCACCTCCCTGGGCAGCCTATTCCAATGTTTAATAACCCTTTCAGTGAAAAAATGTTTCCTAATATCCCATCTAAACCTCCCCTGACATAACTTGAACCCATTTCCTCTCATCCTACCGGAGGGTCAACAAGCAACAGCAGCAACTCAATGTAGGCTCGAGGCTACCCTGGGTCTGTGATCCCACCCAGCTCTGAACTCTGTCCCCAAGGATCTGGGGGGATGCCCCTGCAAGTGTGACCCCCTGGGCCTGAGTAGGGTGTCAGGAGGGCACTTGCTCACACCCAGCCAGCAGGAAGCCCAAGGTGAGAGGCAGGGGATAAATGGGAACATCGAGGGTGGCAAATACCATCTGCTTTAGCAGCCATTAATATCAAGTCTCAGCCAGAGCACTTAAAGGTGAGTCTTGGTAAATGTGCAGGTTAAATATTGGAAGAGCACGTGGAGGGGGGCACTCGTTAGAGCACCAATACATCATTGCTCCAGTGACAGCCAATTTGACCAGGGTGTTCAAGACCTTTACCATTCCAGCCCAAGGCTTTCAAGGGACCAGTCAACCTTCTGAACCACCAACAGTTAAAGGTGGTTGCCAAGCCACAATCAGCAATCTCTGTTTTTGCAAGTTATAGGATGAATGAGGTCATTGTCAGCATGCCCTGTTGGGAGCTGAGTGGCCGAATAACCTTGCCCTGAGCTTGCTCCTGCAGGATGCTGGTGCCCTGATTCACCAACCACACCCTTAGCTATGGGCATACGCCACATCCCAGTGACAACAGCACCTGCGCCTTGGTAATCAGAGACCAAGCACTCAGCACCCACTAGAAATGAGCCCAGTGGGGCAAGAGAAGCTAAATACAGCAGTGGCAGCACCAAAGCCCTCCTCTCCCCCTCTCTCCTTTGCTTGGCTTTCCTCTCCAGGGTCAGGATGGGATGCCCATTTGTTTGCATTGATTGGCAGCCTCCCCTGCTCCTCTGTGTCTCCAGCCCTGTGTCCCTAGAAGGTGCTGAGCACCCAATGCATCCCACCTGCCTCTGCAGTGCTGGGTCCCATGAAGATGCTGAGCACCCCACGCATCCCATGTGTCTCCACGGCACCGGGTCCTGTGAAGGTGCTGAGCACCCCACACATCCCACCTGTCTCTGCAGGGCCGGGTCCCACGAAGATGCTGAGCACCCCACACATCCCATGGGTCTCCGCAGCACTGGGTCCCTTGAAGGTGCCGAGCTCCCCACACAACCCACTCGCACCCCCGGCTGACAGCCGCGTGTTCACGCGTGGTGCGCTGGGGCTGTTCACAGCTCCCGCACACCACCTCCTCTGTGGACCTGCTGAAAAACCCCAGTGCGCAGTACACCACNCCCCCCCCCCCCCCCCAATAAGGCAGTGAATGACCTTTTATTCAAACAATTCCTAAAACAAAAGCAAAAAACCGCCACCCTCAGAAGATCTGTGAGCAGAGGGGGATGATTTGTTATTTAAGTAGCAGCCAGCCCTGTGTGCTATGCAAACAAAACCCACGCTCTGTGTTCTCTCAAGCCTCCTGCTGACTTTGCAACTAATTTTGTTAGCAAGGAGAACACACTGGGCTGACATCAATGCATCAGCGAGACCAGAGACATTTGTTCATAACTTTGTAACAAACATTGATCAATCGATTTTTGCCCGTGTGGCGAGGGAAAAGCCCACAAACAAAACACATATGGGGAGATTTTTTTTTAATGGCACAAAGGGCAATTAGGCACCCAACCTTCCAGTGAAATTAGGTTCTTTACGGCCCTCTGTGCTTTTAAAAGTCTTCCCCTTCTGCTCAAGGGAAACAAAATCTACTGTCAAGCCTTCAAAGGAGGAGGAAAATCAGCTGCAACCAAGAGAATGGTTAGTGGGCCTTCAGATAGCATTTCTGAATGCACCAGAACAAAAAAAGACAGGTAAAGGCTCCTTTCCAAGTGAAGGAAACCCTATCCCACATGAACCATCTTTTGTAGCGTGTATTATATTAGAGTAAAAATGTCAAAATAAAGAAAACACTAATTAGCTACCAAAAATAATTAAGTGTTCTGTAAATAGTGGAACATATGTGTATTTACTCAGATACACCTCCTCAACGCTAATGCCCATTCCCTTAGCTGTTAGCGCTACAGCAATATCGTCAGGCCACATCCAAGATCTTGCAAGGCATAATATGGACCACTCATGAGAGGCAGATCATGCCTCAGGGGGACTGAAGTCTAAGTACATGAGGAAAAAAAGGCAGAAGGTAAACAGAAAGGATTTGGTTGAGGTGAATTGTGCAATAGCAAAACCAAGGAAAAGCACTCAAATCTGCGGTTCAAAGTCCAACATCTCATTCGGAGGCTCGGGTTGCTTAAATCTCAGCCACCGTGCACCAGCCCAGAAGGATGAGCTGCACAAGGGCAGCTCTGCCACCCTTCAGATGTTTGCAGAGCAGACACTCGCTTATAAAACTCACAAATTAATTGCCAGAACCACACGGGAAGGGATGACCGCCCTTGAATGCCTCTTGTGGAAGCGTGGTCCAGAGGTGTCACAGACGGTCAGTGACACTGAAACTGACACCGTCCTGTATTATAGCCCAGGCTGGGCCAGTGGTCCCTTCTCACCCTCAGTTTATTTTACATGAAGTTTTATATATATACATATTTCAGATGTGAAACATCAATGGCAGTTGTGGAATCTCTACCCGCGAGCTGGCAAGATGATGGCTACTAACAGTGTACTCACTGCTGCATCAGGACTCACAGGCAGGATTTTCCCCGGAGAACTTCCCTTGAAGACCTCCTCCTCCCTNAAAAAAAAAAAAAAAACAGAGATAGAAAAGCTGCAAATCAAGTAATGGAGCCAGAGTCTTTCAGATAGTTCTTTCCAACCCTTTGTAAAATAGAGAATTTTGGTGCCTGGGTCCTTCCTAGCTCGCTGACTGCATTACAAAGAAACGCTACGTGTTAGTCCAACTCATACACGCAAAATTCAGTCTGTCGAAGCTAATAAACAAACGCAGACTTCACTAGAGGGAATAATTACACAGCCAATTTAACAGAGGGTATAGAAATATCTCAACTGAATATGAGGGGAAAGTGTGCTTTTATTCAGATAGAGCTGACCATGACAATTCTATGATTCCATGACCTATATTCCTCTTTCGGGCTGTGGAACCAGCCTACTGTTTTTAAATGTATTTACTTCACATACAGCTAGATGGCAGAAGAGCCCAGAGGAGACACCCGAAGCCCCTCACCCAGCTGAGGCAGGACAGGTTATCCCACAGCAAGGTTCACAACGGCACAGGTGATTCAACTTCCATTGCTTGTGATGCAAACAAGTTGCTCATCTGAGCAGCCTGGTATTTCCGCAGCCTCCCAGCCATTAACATCATGGTTCTGTTCAAAGGGAGCTACCAGACACATTCTGATCGCAGGCCTGAGCAAAACTTTATCGAAGCATGTTTCCCCTGAGCTCCAGCCTTCAGCTTGTGCCAGCAATGTTAGATTTAAATTCCATGCCCAGAACTGCTGCCTGACCCAGGTGGCTCCCTGGGGATCCTGCTTGCCCTTTGCCTAACGAGTTCAGCCACACTTTGGAAGACAGATTCTTCGTATCACACGCCTGCGCGGCACCTTGCACTGAAATGTAGTGCTCCTGACATCGTTAGATGCAAGGATGCTGCAAATAAACAAAAGCATCTTTAAGGTAAACTCACGTGAGGCGTGTTGACCCCTTCAGCGAGAACACGGCTGTAAAGAAGAACAGCTCAAACACATTACGACCTGGCAAAAGCACCCCCTGTACAGAAGAGGCTGGGGTTGCCAGAAATAGCTCCAAGGAAGATGGCCTTTTGATTTAAGAGCTATACAACAGCAGACAAAAGGAGAAGAGAGATTAAGCATGTCTTCCAAAGTTTACTCTTGCAGCCTAACAGTTCACAACAATATTTACTTGGCAAGGATTTGGGACCTTATTTTTCCTTCAGAAAGAGTGTGTTCCAAGGTTGCACTGAAACAGATGACCACCTGCTCATTAGTTGGCTCCCTGAGCAGGGAAATGCCACACAGACTGATGTCAGCTCTATATCTAGCTGCTCCCCGTGCACAGCAAATCACTCAGAGAAGGTGCTCTGCCTGGGCTGCGTCCTTCCTGCAGCTGGGTGACATTTAGCTGGTCTCTGGAAGCACCAGAGCTAGTGAGCATCTCCCTGTCAATCTCCCACACCGCACCTCTGGGAGTCTGCAAGAGCCCAGATCACAGCAGACACCCCCTCTGCAGCCACTAACCATTTTCCCCCCCGCTCTCCCTCAGCTGCCTATCGCTACAAAAACGGCAGAGCTCCTTCGCTTGGAGCCCAGCTCGGCCGCCAACTTTGCCTGGAACTGGCTGGGAGGGGGACAAGGAGGTAGCGCTGGCTGCAGGCAGAGCAGGATTTTAAAGTCCTTCTTGATAAAATGAGATCTCCTAGCAGTTTTGAGCATTTACACAAGTATAAGTGTTCGCAATTTGTGTTTATAAGAATCAACAAAGCTGCAAAAACATCTCAGAGGGAGCTGAAAAGAGAAAACATGAATGTTTCATAGATTAACTAGGCAAGTACTTGCATCCTGTCTCGATTACAGCGTCAGGTGCTCAGCTCCAGTGAACCAGCATCTCCACAGGACTGACACTAGGGCTATTCTGGTTTTGCGCAGGCTGAGGACCCAGTCAATGAAGCGCTAACCAATATCATTCATCATAAAACGAGGGTCTTTGGGAGCCCTATATATGCATTTACTCCAGAGCTCCTCGCTTCAGACAGAGGCGGCACAGTTCATGCAGTCATCTGGCCCCCACCCAGCCTGGCCGCTTTCGCAGGAGTACAATATGTATTCTCCCCTTACGCTATTTACTCACAGCTACAGATGTTGACATAACAAAGAGCTAAAGACAGACGGACAGAAGGGGAATAGTGTTGCAGCGCAGACACTAAGGGCTCTATTCTTCCGAAAAGAGCCTCCGACTTCCCCGCCCGGCCCTGCAATTCATTTGAAAATCATCTGGGCTGGTGAAGCTTGCTTTCCTCTCTTGCAGGACACAGATGAATGTAAGTGAACATCATCTTTGCTGTTTGTTTCTGTGCTGAACGGACCCCTTGTAAATCCACAGAAAAAGCAATTGTTTCACATCAAGTGGCTAAAGCTCGTGGATGCATTGGGCAGTGTGCAGCTTCGCCTCCTGTTGACCTGCCCCTACCAAGGAGCTGTGCTGGGAAGAGCATAGCGTTTTACCTTTTTACTAATATTATCTTTAGAGAGCCAGACTTAAAGAGGTTCCCCCCCTGCCCCAGCCCCTGAAAAAAAACTTTAAATGCTTTATGGTGGACAATACCTTGCATTTCCAAAGCTTTACAACTACACATTACAATGCTCAAACAGCAAAAGAATTTTGAAAAAACACGACCAGAAGAGCTGGGAAAGGTAAGAGCAGGGGTTAGCCCGGGGCTCGGCGGGATGGCTTTCTGTTGCCTGTTCTGCTGTCGGGCTGCCCAGCACTGCACGCCCTGGCCCCAGTCTCTGCATCTCCCCTCGCGCCGGTGGGAGATCACCACAGCGGGGTGGCTGCTGGAGTTTAGAGCCCAGAGCTGGCTTTGTGAGCCATTTCCCAGTGGATTTGGAGAGAGCTTTGGGGAATTGGCTAGTGGTATTTTAGCTGCAAGTCCCCTACGTGATGCCTGCATAATGGTCAGAGGGGTGGAAACACCCAGAGAAGGTGGCCAGTGCTGGATGTGAAAGCTCTGTCAGCAAGGCTTCGCAACGTTGGTCAAAGCTTTGGAAGAGTTGGGCTCAGTACTGCTCTGAGGTGTTTGGTCCTGTTCTTCACATGGCCGAGATGTAATGCAGTGTCTTTAAAACCCTGCTTGTCTCATGCTATTAATAACATCAGGTCCATTTAGGGAAAGCCCCAGACCCACACTAAGCCCCACCAGGTTCAGGGGACCTATGCGCTCACGCACAGTTTCTTCGCATACAGCCAGCTGACTGCCTGGAAGCCTTGCTCCGCAAACCAGCTCTCTCCCAAGCACCATACAAGCTAGAAAAGGGATTCTGTTTTTTAAAGAGTCGCTTTTTTTAAAGCTTCTCATGCAAACTAAAGTTCAGATGCCTCACAACTGGTGGGAAAAGATATTATTGCCTGGAACCATGCCCAGAAAAACTCAAAGCTGAGCTTCCTCCTGTACTCCGCTCAATCGCCGGCTCACATCCCTCAGACGCGATGCCATCTGGTGTTTACAGGCAGTAAAACCAGACACTTCCCCGGCACCGTCAGGGCTTTTCCTGGGCAAAGAGTTGAGGAGATATTCAGGGGGGAAGAGTCAGCCCCCAGATTAGCAAACACGCAATAATTCACAGCATTTGTTCTACCAGAAGACTAAGATACCCCTTGCACCGCATTGACTCACAACCCATGAACATGTCTCAGTGCTTTAGGTTGGGCTTCAAGGAGAATATGGGTAACAGTTAAACTCTTAATTTTGCTAATGTCTCCATTGGCTCGGGGTTTGTAGTTTTGGACTGCAGACGTTCCCGCTGCTGAAGAACTGCCCTGGCACAGCACACAGCACCAGAGCAGCCCCCCATCCCTGAGCCACACACTGCCGGTCCTGCAGGGGCTGTAAAGAGTCTTTTCGAAGAGCAAATAAATGAGTCGNAAAAAAGCAGGGAACCAAGTATCCTCCTTCCCTCAGAGAAATAAGACTGAGTATGAAATGGGTCTACTTTGAAAAAACTGACAGTGGTTTTGTGGATAGTGTTTCCCTTAAAAAAAAAAAGACATCTCCTACTAGGAAGGTGATCATTGACCTTCCATCTCAAGATTTCCTGCAGTTCATGTTTGTGTTCCAGCAAGCCAAAGCCAGGTAAGTTCTACTCTGTTTCTCACCAGTAATTGTGCATCAAGAGACAGAAGTCTGACTTTTCCCCACTGACGGGGTCTTAATGGGAAGTCATGTTTCCCAAAACCAGCCTGAGCCCCGTGTTTCCCCACCCCTCCTCAGCACCTGGCCAGCCCCTGGAGGCTGACACCTGGCAGTCAGCTTCCAGCCTGGGCACTGCTTTGGGAACAGGACGGGGAATTTGCCTTCGCATGCCAACACTCCGACTGCTCCTCTGACCTGCTGCTGCCCTTGAACCCTGCCTATTTTGAGCCCGTCTTGGCACATCAGAGGTCCCAGCCAGGCAGAGCTCCAGAACAGCAGGCATGGCTAACACAGGGGATGGCCAGTGGCCAGCAGACCCTGTGCAAGGGAGCGCAAGGACAACTGCCCCACAGGTGAGTTGCTCCAACTCCCCACATCACCCCACCAAGATTCCACAACATCAGACATCTCTTCCCTGCTGTCAGGCAGCGTGTAAATCACAGCTGGGCACACACTGCTCCTGCAGTGCCAGGATAACCTGGAAAATTGCTTTTGAGCTGCATTCCCTTGGATTTAGACAATCCTCCCCAAAGCAATACAACAGGCAAACCTAGCACTTTCTAGGAGGAAGCATCATTTGAGAATGTTTTCCAGCATCCCCGAGAATAAACCAGACCTGCAAATTGATTTACATGGGATGAACCCAGGTTGTCTCAATCATCAGTACCCTGCTGCTTAAAGACAGCATTCTGCACCCAAGAAATGCTGTCCTTCCTCTGCCACGGGTTCCAGCCTGGAAACATTCCCCACCAAAAGCAAGGGCAGGTGGAGGGGAGGGGTCGGTGGGTCAAAAGGCACAATGCCGTTCCCACATGCCATACCCAGAGCCAGCACCAGCAATGCTACAAGTGCGTAAACAGGCTGCGTTGGAACAAATCTCCAAGTAGGAAACTAGCAACACACAAAAACACATTTTCCAAATATTCAATGGGGCACAAATGGGGAACCTAAAGCAAACATACAAATTTCCCAAAGAGATCTACCAGCACGAAACAAAGTAGCACATAGAGATGTTCACCCTTACAGGTTTGGGTTTGTTTTGGTTGGTTTTTTTTTTTTTTTTTTGTCTTCAAAAAACAAGTTTACATTCTTACACTTGTAAAATCTTTCTAAAATTGAAAAGATGCTTGAAATCCTATACTAACTCCCGTAACAGGACAAGTGTCAATACACTTGAATCTCAAGGCTGAATAATTTGATCTTCGAGGAGTGCTGCGGCTTTCAGGCAGATTTCAGAGCATTTTTATTTCCTTGTGCACATTGCCACCTTGTGGTTTTCCCCCCAGTTTCTAGAAGAGGCCCCAAAATTCAGAGATGCAGCTGAAGGACATGTGAAGTTACTTGGAAGTGTTTATGTTTGCTTGAGCACAGCCTGCAGCTAAAGAAATAACAGGATACGAAACAACACTCATAGTCACACAGTCCAGAGGTAGCTTTGTCAGCCTTTAATTCTATAGCAATATTTTTCCGGGTCCCAGTTCATATCATCTAACATTACGGTAGGAAAAGAATTCAGGGAACTAAAGAATTTTGCACTAGGTATTATTTATAAACGCAGGAACTGCATTTTTCACATTCCTCCTGTTTGCTAATTGCAGTTTAAGTTAAACAGGTATGTTAGCGGCATAATTATTATTTGTTTGCAGATGAGGTTGACACTGGTTTACAGAGTACAGACAACCATGTAATTCCTCTGTAGCCACATGGTAATTATTGTGCTATTATAGAGTAATTAAACATTCAAATAAACATTAAACCAAGGATTCTGTGTGGGAGCTGCCAACAACCATAGGACAGAAAACCAAATAGTAATTCAAATTATAGCGTACTATAGTGGTACCAGCTAAAGCGGGTAGTAAGGAGTCTATCATCTTTTGCACTCCAAAAAATTTTTGAAGCTTTTCTTGCTGCACAAGTGTCTGGCCTGACAACCAAGGAGAGATCTGATTTGGCAAGTTCTCTACATGGGTTAATCATTTTGCCATCAAGCTGTGCCTTTCCTTTTCCTAAGGACTGAAGCAAATACATCGTTTACACTAAAAACAGCACAAACACTCCAGAGAAGTGTTCTCCAGAACACCTCTCACCACATATGTCTTGGGCCTCCAAAAAGCAAAGTCAGAACAGCTGCTACCACCCAAGTCAGGGACATGGCAGCCCTGTGCTATGGCCAACATCCCTCACCAACGCCAGACCCAGGACAGGCTCCTCAAGCGGCGTCCCAACAGTGCTCCGATTACCAGATCCCGCAGATGGATTTAGCTGGGTATATTAAGATTAAACCTACTCTACACTCATGTTTTATTTCACCTAGTTCCTTCTTAAAACCTAGCAAAATTCACACATTCCCTCTAATGCTGGAATTTAGCAGAATGCTTGTTTTGACATTTTAACTTGGCACATAGAAATCAGAACCACAGCCTAGCCCTTTGGCATCAACAGGCATATGTTGCTACACAAGCAAAATAATCTGGCTTTGCCCAAGTTTGTTTCTTCAAGAGACAAACCTAACTATTAACATACTCACATCCAACTGTTAGTTGACCGCCCTAAGCGAAGCCCAAAAACAAAGTGCTTTGTTACATGACAAAGTCAAATTATTAAAAAGCAATGTTTAAGTCCATGCTGAAGCGAGACCTCAGCACGGTGTGTATCACTTTATAAGGGTAGTACCTGACCAAACCCAAAACTCAGAGTTTTTTTTTTTTTTTCCCCTCAGAAACTTTCCCCATGCATTTTTTACTTTTTTTGATGCTGCAATGAAGCCCCTCAATAAGAAAATGTCCATGTTCAGGAGCAGCCTGAATACTGCAGCTCCTGCCAAGTGCCACAAGTGAGCCCCAAACCAAAGCCCAGCACGTCCCGGCAGCACCACACAGCCCTTCTGGCTCCTTCCCCTTGCAGAAGAGCAGGCATAAGCACACAAATTTGTTACAGGCACTTTCCAAGTTGTCTGGTGTCTGGCAAACATCAGGCTACAGAAAATGAACTCAACGGACAGCTTTCATTCAACTCCATTGCTAATGACAGATGCAACTTAAACCCCCCCAGCTCATCCCTAAAGATCTTCTTGCACCTGATTCTCAGATCTCAAGAAATCACTGCAATCAGTGAGACTCATTCTATCACATAACTTATCTATTTGGTTGAAATCTTCGTGGTTCATGGTAACAAGTGAACGTGACAGATGGGAAAATCTGTACTGTATTTAAGCAAAGATACTCTTGTTTAAGATGCTTAAGAAAAATCTATCCCTTTCGTGCAAACTTCTCTAAAGTTGTGTGAGTACGTATAAAAGAGCAAACTCCAATTAGGTGGGGAATGAGGCGATCACAAGCAAGCAGGAAGAGAGGGGTTGTAGTGAAGTCTGCAGGGTAACACATGAACCGCATGTGACAACACAGAACTGTATCTTCAGGAGATCACAAGAAACATCGGGACAGATAAGTTTTCACAAGTAAATAAGTTATATTTTCACTCCAAGTTTGCATCCAAGCCAGTGAGCCAGCCTGGCTCAGAAGAACCTACGCCTTTTACATCCTTTGTAAGGATGGCTATACCGTGCAACACAGCTACATGGAAAGTATTGGGGATCTCTGCCCTGCGATGCTTTTTAAAAGGAATACCTGCCCCAAAACAGCAGCTTACTTAATTTAGTCAGTAACTATAACTACAGAAGCAGTTCTGCTATGCTCTGGCTTCTTCGGATGATGTGACTTTTATGCTAGTCCAAGAAGATGCACAAAAAACCCCCCTAACTTGGGGCAAGCTTGCACTATTTGTGGCAAAAGCATTTCCCATGACTATGTAACACTCATGCGGCACTTTTCCATCCATGACCTTAACATTTGATGAAGGCAAAGATCATTAAGCCAAAGGTCACACTGTAAACCATTTAAGAGTAGGACCAAAATACAGCAGTTTTCTTTCTCAGTCACCTCTGGTGGGTAGTTTACACAGGCTTGATCCCGCACCCGCCGCGGTCAGAGGGAAGCTCTGCCTCCGTCTCAGGGGAAGCTGGATCAAGGCTCAGTGTAAAGGCAGAGATGGATGAGAGCAATTTTACTTGCACTGCCTGCAAGCCCAGCAATTAGCTGTTCTTTATAATAGTTCCCCCTTCCGATCACATGCTGCTATTACCGAAGCACATGCACCCATTTAAACCTCGCAAAGAAAAATCTCCCTGCATATTTATAGAGGGGGAATAACCTTCCTGGTGACTGACAGAAACAAACAGATTTATTTTGACCACAGACAGATTACCTCTAAGATGCATACCAAGGCTTTGCTGACCCTTGGTTCCCTTAACTCTGTTTACAAACAAAGAAATCCTCACGACACTGGGAAGCTGCACACTTTTAGAAGTGTAATTTTATTGCCTTTAATGCATATATTTGTTAAGGTAGCAATAATAATCACAGCTACCGGTATCCTTTTCTTGCTCTGCCCCCTCACTTAGCAACCAGTTCAAGTGTTACCGGTATTATTCTTGGCTTACCAAGGAAGCTATTTCTGTTCCTTGAATTTAATTTCCTAGCAGAGTTTAATTTATATTTTGTTGCTTTACGGTTGTCATGAAAACCCTCCTTTCCCTGCTAATTACAAGGTAATGCTGAAATGTCCTCCTCCCACGCAGCAGATCACCAGCTGTTGAGGGGGCTGGGGCACTACCTCCACCCTTGTGGCCACACTCACATTGTCGTTGAGGACGACTTTTAAGTACACATGCAAAAAATGCCGTCTTTCCAGCTTTTGTTCATTGGCATCTTGGAAGAGACTTCTCAGGAGAAAGGAATTTTTCTACCTCTACACTGAAGAGAAATCAATACCGATGAAGGCAAAACTCCCTGTAGAGGGAGCAGGCTCACCATTCCATCACACCATGGACACTACTCATTTTGCCACATGTGAGTGGAAATAACACCTTTCAGACAAACACGTGGTGCCTATCATCTGACTTATTTGCTGGACCTCGCCAAGTCTGTCAAGGCAGCTTACTCTTTGAATGAGAATTAAACAGCATTTCTAACTCAGGGCTCCAGGTTTCCTTACTCAGCATCACCAGCATGAAGCACACCTGCAGATGTGTCCCAGCAAACAAGATTAGGAAATCGCTTTCCCACACTGCAAAACTTTTCTAGAATATTGGTCAAGTAGTGCTGGAGACAAGAGCATCAGGGCAAGGGGCTATGGGGCGGCATCAGGCTATCTTATTGCCCCTCCAAGGGCATCCTGCACCAGAACTTGCTGATTCACTTGAATACCCACAAAAAAGGAGCAGGGTCCTCAAGAAAGAGATTTTACATCTTATGTTCTAGAAGCCAGGAACCCCAAGGCAGTACAGCATTGCAGAGACCTCTTGCCCAACCTCACCACGCTGCAGATACAGGTGAGGTTCCCCTGTATGACAGTCTCCAGAGCTCGTGGCACTTTGCTTGCAGATAAAAACAAGGCCATACCAGCAGCATCGTCACTGATGCCAAGTGGGTGTCAAAAGGATTTATACCTTTTCAGCTGCCAGAAGAGAAGGAAAACACCTCTGTAACATGCGCCCAGACCAGTCAGCACAAGCCACACACAAGCACTCACAGCCAGCACTGCAGATGGGAAGGAACAGCTTGCACAGGAGGTACAAATGCACATGTTCAGGACCCACTTCTCAACACCAAAACAACTCCCCCAAGAGGCTCCAGAGGAGCTCTTGAGGGCCTGCTCCACTCAGCCTAAGTTTCTCTGCTGCTCTGTAGTTCTTAAGGCCCCTTCAAAGCACCAAAATCTGCCTGTGCGTGCTCTGTGAGTGAATCACAAGGGTGAATCACAACGGTGAGTGAATCACTCTAGCGTTTAGCAGCTCTGGGGGTCTTTCCTCCTTCCAGTCTCACCAGCCAGCCCACAGCAGGAGGGATACATGGCTCACGTTAAGCTTGAGGTGCAAGCAGGATACCCCTACTCCACTGCAATTAGCAGAGCCATTGAACAAGGTGCTGTTTGCAAGTACACACAGAGTGAATGCGCAAGGGAGGAGGAGGAGGAGGCACCCATCCCTCCTCAAGCAGGCCAAGAGACCAGCCAAGGTGTTGGTCCAGACCCAGGGGAAGCAACCAGCAGATACAGCCTAAGGGCCAAGAGAGGAGCTAACTGCAGCACGGGTCTGAGATCTGGCTAGAAGGAGCGAAAACACTAGGAGAGCCAGCAGCAGAACCAAGCCTAGAGACACCTCAGCACAGCTCAAACAAAAAGAAAGGGGGAGGGCTGGCCCTGAGCTTAAATGGAGCTCCCAAACCAATGGGCAGAGGCTGGGGGGAGGCCCAGGTGATGCTTGTCAGGGCAACTCAGGCTCATCAGTGCCTGCAGTGCTCCTACCTTTCCTTTTGCTCTGGGCTTTGCAGACCTCTGCCTTCTCTCCATACAGCACAAAACACTGGCAAAGTTGGCGGAAGGGAGGCGGAAACGTAGCATTTTCCCCTAAAATACAGCTTTCCCTACGCTAGGTGTAGCTGGGAAGTATAGGCTAATAATTTTTCAAACTTGGAACTGAAATTGTGGATAAGAATCGTGCTTTTTGTCTAGAAAATTGAAAATGAAATAGTGTCTAAAACTGTAGCTATTACACAGCACATTATCTTGAAGAGCTTTGGTATAATTTAGATAAAACACCACATCTCTTATTTCAGAAATGTCAACATCGTTCTAAATGTGTGTGTGCTTTTCCATCGGTTTTCTATGAAGACTTACAACTCTATGAGCCTCTTGTTCTCTCCATTTGCTTTTTAAATTGGCAAACGAGCATCCAATCTTTCAAAATTTCAGGTACATCTTTATACGTGGGAAAAGTTCATGTTCAGAGATGCCCCTGAATGCCTCCATTATGTATGTTATCATCTGCCAGACGCTACCAGAAACAAAATCTATTCCTCTGGATGAAATAGACAAAATTAATACCAAGCTCCAGAACAAGGATGAAATGTTTCACTTCCCTCCTGCACTCCCGATATTTATGTTGAACTTTATCCCTATTGCTCTGTATGTGGTGCATCAGTGAGGTGGGGTGTGAATTCGTGCCCCAGGCATGGGGTCCTAAACGGAGATGAGAAACTCCAGCGAAAAACTTCAGCGCAGGCAGGCAATGTGACCCAACGAATGAGCTGGTTGCAGCTGGGCTGCAGCAACGTACATCAGGAAAGGACCGGAGCGCAGGAACCCCTCCCAGAGAGGTGCCTGCCATCAGGGCTGTCTCTTCACTTTGCACCGGACTCCTGGCTGGGTTCAGCACATAGAATCGTAGAAGGATAGATTAGTTTGGGTTGGAAGGTACCTTTAAAGGTCATCTGGTCCAACCCCCCCCAGCAGTAAGCAGGAACATCTTCAACCAGATCAGGTTGCTCAGAGCGCCATCCAACCTGACCTTGAATGTCTCCAGGGATGGGGACTCCACCCCCTCTCTGGGCAACCTGTTCCAGTGTCTCACCACCCTCATTGTAAAAATTTTCTTTCTGACATCTAGTCTAAATTTCCCCTCTTTTCTTTCAAAGCCATTATCCCTTGTCCTGTCGCAACAGGTCCTGCTAAAAAGTTTGTCCCCATCTTTCCTGGAGGCCCCCTTTAGGTGCTGGAAGGCTGCTATAAGGTCTTCTCGGAGCCTTCTCTTCTCCAGGCTGAACAATCCCAGCTCTCTCAGCCTGTCTCTCTCTGCATCCCTAAGGACCCTCTGTGCACACCCGGGGTTATACAGCAACCCCAGGGTCTGAGCTGGGCCTCCAGCGGGGAGCAGGACATGCAGGAGTTTGGCACCACAGAGCCCGTAGACCGTTAGCCCCCAGCACACCCAAAACCCAAGTGTGTTGAGAGCTGAAGACAACCACC
>VXBH01004562.1:412948-425281 GCA_013400035.1 Rynchops niger | reverse complement strand
CCCCCCAAAAAAAACCCTGCAGCAATGCAGCACAGGTCCATGCACATCTGCACCCATGGACCCCCAGGCAGGAAAGGCCAGTGCAGGAGCAGATGGCTTCTCTTCCTGCCTCAGCCAACCTAAACCCCTCTTCTTGCAGGGCCTGTGTTTCCCAGCCCACTCCCAGACACTTCTGCCTCCTGGCCAGCCCCCCCTTTTGCTCTCTGCACCCCCCTTCAAGTGCAGCCCCCCAGGGTGGACCCAGCTCTTCCTGAGCAAAAGACCTTGCTGACGGCAAAGCAAGCAGAATAATTACCCGCCAAGTCTCATGTTCTCTTTGTTCCCCTAGCTGCATTTGATTTTGGGAGAGGCTCTCCCCGTTACCCTTCTTTCCATCACCACAACTTTTTCTTCAAACCCTGGGAAAGAGGAAAATGCAGAAACTGAAATACAGGAAATTCCAGTTAAGCATAAAAACCCCCTTTTTTTTCCAGACAACAGGACCAGGTTATCTGGAGAGGCTGTGCAATCTTCATCCTTGGACATACTCAAAAGCCAACCAACCTGAGCAACCTGCTCTGGGTGACCCTGCTTGAGCAGGATTCGGACTAGACAATCTCCAGAGGTGCCTGCCAACATCAACCACTGTGTGGGTTTCTGTTTCATTGTTAGTTCATAGGAAAATGTGTACAATTAACATGAATTTTACCCATGTTTTGCCATCCCCAACCCTTCATCAGGTTTCAGGAGTGTTTCAGCCCGCCTGTTAATGGCCCTCCAATGGTTTCATACCGTTCCCCTGAGAGAAAAAGCCCTCCTGCGACGGGAAGGGGAAAACAGGGTGTTGGCAAAAAATACCACAGGGATGTACCTCCTGGCAAATGCTGGCAAGCAGAGAAAGAGGGAGGAATGATCACACAAGGAGGGCTTTGTTTCAGCTGCATCAGTCTGCCTGGGTACCTGCTCCCCAGTGCGAAATGCCTGTGCGTGCCCGCAACCAGGTCTGCAGCCGCTGTCGCAGCTGGTGGACTTAACAGCAGGGCTGGGTTTGGCTCTGCTTGCTTTGCACCTGAAACAGCTTTTGCACAAAAAGAACGTGATTTTTTCCCCCCAGCACATTTACGTTCTCATTTACTTCTATGGAGGCTCCTCCTTCCTGACCCAGAAGCTTGAGCACGTCCCACACAGCCAGTGTGTCGGAAACCACCACCAAGTGCTATGGAGGAAGGTTGTGGTAGCCATTTAGCCTAATTAAAATGCCCCTTAGAGTGTATAAAGGTGCAGATTTACACGACTTGGCCGTTCGCTGTCACAAGCAAAGATGCAGCCACACATCAACGCTTACCCTGCAATACCTGTGACTGTCTGCCACTCTCAACAGTGTATTACATGAATAAATAAAGAGGTTTCTAATTAGATTTAAGACTGATCAAAAATACATAATGAATTACCATTCTTCTTTCTTACAAAGCCAAATATTTTGTGAGGTAAATGCCATTCAGATTTAAACCTTCAGCTTAGTGTTCAGCAATTCCCCATATTAACCACCACCATTTCCCACTTCCGAAGCGCCGCCGACAGCTCTGGGCCCTGCGAGGCCATCGCCAGCCCACAGGGAGACACGGCCATGAAAGCTTCACTGCTTTTCTCCAGCGGTGGTCCTGGGGAGCGAGGATGGAGAGGGACTGGTGGGAAGGGCAAACTTCCCAGGGTGCACCGTGGTGGGCAAGGACAGACCCCCGCTAGCCCCAGCTCCTAACGGTGCCTCGCTGCATGTCTGACATCCCCCTTTTCACCCTCCCTGCTCCCCGGCGCTTCCTTTTCTCTTTATTTTGGCTCAGCTTACTGTCCCTGTTTGCCAGAGAATGATCGCCCCGAGCGAACAAACGGGTACGGGGCAGGGTGGGACATTCCCGCCTTCTGCACCCGCTTCCGCAATACGCGCCATGAGCATGGATATGCCACGCATGTCACCAAAGCCACCGCAAAGCAGCCCGCGCGGCCAGCGCCGGCAGGGATTGCTGGGCTCCAAGCGATGACTGCCATCCCCACACACACACCAGCAGCCTTCCCTCACCGCTTCTGCACACGCAAATGGAATCAAACAAGGGGAATGTTTATAGGGATGCAAGTCTGCAGCTGCAATTTGCAAGTTCATTAACGGTGTCCCTGCAAAGATAATTTTTTTTTTTAATTGGGGCTCTAATTAGCAATGAATTCTCATTATTTTTCATTGAAATCCCAAAGCAGCTTTGGCACATTCTCTTTGTTCTTTTGAAAATGGGGAAGTGGAGAAGCCTAGGGGAGATAAAGAAGCAGCTGATGATATACTAGGGGGGGTGTTTTCCCCTCGAGCCATTCCTTCAGTTTAATACATTTTGCAGCAATTTTACTGGTTATTTATGATTTGAAGAAATAAGTATTTCCATAAATAAACATTAACTTAATCACAGTTGATTGCTACTCTCCATCCTTCCCAGAAAGACGTGTCACTAGGATAAGACGCGCCCTGTAATGAAGCCGGGTTCTTCTTTCACTCAGGCAAAACCTCCATTGACTTAAAGAGGAATTTTACAAGTGCAGAGGCACAAATCCAGAAAGTGGCGATGAGAAAAGCTCTGCCCGAGAAACAGCAAAACAGCCCCCACAATTACAGCGTGGTGGCTCTGAACAGGGAAATGTTAATCAGATGGGAGAGGTTTGCCAAAACCTTCATTAGCACCAATAAGGTCAGGCCCCAGAGCGAGCATCTGGCACCGGGAACCGACCTTGGCACCTCGGGGTTGTTTAATGTGAGCCGCGAGGACCGGCTGCCAGCAAAAGCTGAGGCACAGGCTATTCCTAAAGCGATGGAGAGATGCCTGGCATCACCGTGGGGACCCGGCTCTCCCCAGCGATGACACCTCTTTTGCAGAGGGTGAGCTTTCCAGCCGGCGCAGCCGGTACCCAGGGCCATGCCAGCTGCTGGGGGAGAGCAGAGGCTGAACCGGCGGAGAGGGGCTTCCCTACAGCCTGGGGGTATAGGGCCCCAAAAAGCCTCCCGAGCCTTGGCCTGACTCATTAAAAAGCATATTTGAGTGCAGCAGTGTGCAAGGGAGCAGGACGGCATCTTGCTATCATCTTGGAATTAACGTTTTGATATCACTTGGGTAAAACGCGGTTTTCCCTTATGGAAAGCTGGCAATTAGTCTCCGCCGAGAAGCCATCATCCCTTGCTAGTTAGAGACGCATGGGCACTATTTTTCTCAGATGGGGAAATACATGGGCCGAGAGGTTCTTTTAACGGCGTAGCAGCAGTGCCCGTGTCCTCAGGCAGAGGAGCAGCGCTCACGCCTGGCCACCGTTCCCTGAGGATTCACCCCGTCATTTGCCAGGTCTATTGCAAAGGACTGCATTTATGTTCCTACAGGTGTATTGGCCTGTCCGACTGTACCAACACAGCTCTTGGAGGCTGGGCTGTGCCATGCTCCCAATTAATGCCCCCAGATCTACTCGATTGTGCTTCTCTCATCCTCACTCTGCTAATTCTTCAAGGGATGTAAAAGCAAAAAGGAGCCCTTCAAGCAAGTATAAATGTAATTTTTCCTTGGGTTTGGCCCCTGAGTGCCTTCAAAGGGCTATGGCAGAGACAAGAATCAGCCCCAGCAAATTTAATCACGCGGTTTTGCTGCAGCTAACGAGCAAATAATGAAAGAAAGAGAGAGATCTGTTTTCTCAGCGGAAAAACAGCGCAGCGTCCTGTGACGTCTCTCCCTCCCTCTGACCTGCCCAGAAATTTGCTCACGTCTGGAGGTGCACCCTGCTCTCAGCCGCGCAGCAGCATGGGGATGTCCCCGACTGGCTGTCTCCTGCCAGAGGACCACAGAAAAGCAGCACATCAAGAAATGGATGACCTACGCACACTCTGGTGACCAATGGACTTGGCAGTGGAAAAGAGTCCAGCTGTTTGACTGTGCCGGTATCTGCTCCAAAACCAGAAATACTTTGGGCTCTTTGTAAATTTTGAGATGTTTTTTCAGAGGGATGGATAATCATCACATTGTTTCCACAGTCCTTCTACAAATTATTTTGATAATAAAGGACCTCCTGTGACATTAAGTACATTTTAATTACCACATTGTCTGTAATGCATATATCTAATTGCAAAAAATTATTTTATCTTATTTTGTCTGTATGCCTGTTATACGCATCAGATATTATCTTCTGACTCAGTGGTACAGGTTAATTAAAATTTCTCTTTAATATCATTTCAAAGCCAACCACATAATTTCATCTGAACACCAGCTGTGTCGGTAAAAATTATTTTTTATTATTTTTTGCCATGCTTGTCCATGGAGGAAAACCTGAGCCATTTCCGAAGGCTATAATTACTGCACTGCTTTCTGCAGTAATTTATTTGCTAAAGAAGAAAAGAAGGAAGAATCTGTATAACATCAGTGGCCAGCGGTTGCTTTGTGTGTTTCTGGTTTATTTTGAAGGGGTTTTTGTCCTCTTCCTTATGTACAGGAGAATTTGAGATCTTACTTTCAGAAGGAGAATTTAACATATTACACAGCCATTAGATGAAGTCTGGTCTGTCGGTATAAATTGCACTCAGGGTTAAGACAATCGGCATGGCCACTCTTGATGTTAACAAAGCCCAGCTTAAGGGTGATCCCAGTCAGCTGTTTCCTTCCTCATTTATTGTTCCTGAGAGAGATAACGAGCAAACACAAGGTGAGAGAAAAATGAAAATAGGAACATACTGTTGAGTCAAAAAAGAGAGGTTAGGTTAAATATATGGCAATATAAAAACCAAAACAAGAAAGCAGAGCAGAGGACAAGGGGAAAAAAGACGACTCATTTCATACGGGAGAACGCTTCATCTGTAACTTGTACTAAAAAATTACCTTTACTTCTTACCCTCTGTGCATTATTTCTTAGGACCAGAAATATTTCTGTAAGCCTGACTGTCAGCATCTCACTGCTATTTAAGACTATACCGCTGACATATTCTGCCTGTCTTTTCAGAGTCAGTTCCAGGGAAGACAAAGGGGCCAAGGCTGGCAGGGAGAGGGTTAAGACGTGTCCCCGAAAGCCAGGATACAGCGAGGCAGCCAAAGGAGGGGAGCAGGGGCTCCCGGGACCTCCGCCAATGCCGGCCGGGCAGAGGTGAACGCTGACAGGAGGAAATTGCTGGAGCTCTACTGAGACCACAAGTGACCTTTCCTCTTGGAGCGGGGTGAAGTAAACAACACTTATCTCGGATTTAGTGCAGTTGAGACAAGCAGCACTTTATCTCTGTACTGCGGCACATGGAGCAGGGAAGCAGAGTAGGGATTTTCCTGCTTTTACGATGTAAGCCATCTCTGCTTTCTTAGTCTGGTTGCAAGTTGAGCTGTAACACCTCCTCATGGAAAGATCTTGGCCAGGGCAGGGCAGTTCAACCTTTTGCAAGTGTAGTTTGATCTCTCCTTAGTGGGTTGATATTTTTACTGCGTGAAATTTCCTCATTCTCTGTGCCGTTTCCTTTTGGAAGGCATCAAGGGACATGCAATCCATGTTCCTTCTATTTTGGATATTTTTCCACCCATAGACATAAATTCTTCTCTTTCCCTCTATACACAGTTCGAAATTCTGGCAGAAGGAAACCTGACATCTTTTTTTGACAGTGGTTTTTTCCAGTCTATCATTTTGACTATATGAATGCCATGTTAATGCCTCATATGCTGCAATAGTTAGAAATTTTCCATCAGATTTTTCGTAAATAGCCCAGCACCCAGAAGCTCCATTTCCTTTTACTGCCAGATTTCCAGGGTTGGGAACTTCTGAAAACCCAGTTCCTGACCGCTGCTCCGCTTAGGAACACTCCTGCTCCCAGCTTTACGCGAGGTTTATTTCAGCATGGTTTATTTCAGCCCTATCATCCGCTGTTTGCCATCCTGCAGCCTACTGGAAGTTGTGCTCAAAACAGGGCCAGGGCCAGATTCTGCCACCTCTCTGAAGGGCCACTGACCTTCACCCTGCCGTGCCAGTCCCCAAGCCTTGTGCCTCTGTTGCGGCGTGCAGAGGCTCACGCCTGGTGCTCTAGCCGTGGCTAGAAGGGAAAATATCACAACCTTATGCTTAGACATCTGTATCTGGCATTTGATTCCTCCACTGTATTTATATCTTTTGCAAATGACCAGATATAGCAGACAACTCACGCTGATCCCATGACTGAAGATCTTTAAGTACGGTTGTAGCCTGTCTCCAAAGGAACACTGCTGCTAGTCCCCAGTCCATGGGCTAACCTAGACCTGGCACCGACCGCTTTCAGCTTAAACCAGAACTAAATCCCTCCAAGGCGGAAGGACTTTTGTGTACCGAAGAGTCCTGTCTGCTTTTCCTAAAGTAAATATTCAACTCCTATGAAGTAAGGACTAAATAAGTAACTCATGCTAGATAATTAACTGTTTTCTGGGAAGCCTGTGGGCTGTAGTGTGCTCATCTGAGAAGTCAGCACACTTTTTCAGGAGACATCCTTCACAGATACCACGCACCTTTGAACTGCTCTTCTCCAGCCGCCAGATAAGCCGGGCACTGGTCGCATCTCCCCCAAGTTCCTTTGCATTGCCAGCCCCTGGCACACTTATCATTCATTAATTCATCTGCAACAGGCAAAAGGACAATAAGAAACCCTTCCGTGGCCGAATGAGAGTCACTGGGGGAGATCCTCAGTGAGTGTAAACAGACGAGGTGCTTTTGCTTTCATAAACCCAGCAAAACTCTGAACATTTGCAGAAGTTGATCCATGGAATGCAGTTTGCAGGATCCAGATTTAGGAATAGTCAGGCGTATACGAGAAATTACTAACCGTGTGGCTTTGAGTCTAAAGCAGTGGGTGCAGGGATCCATGCCTGAATACCCTATAGGAACACTGTCAGGAAAATAAGCCCATCAAACCCAGAGCCAGCTGGAAAAACCTTCTAGACACGCTTAGTCATATCACGAGTGAGAGCGCAGAGTCTCGTTTCCATATGCAGCACGCTGGCACAGTACCAAAGCTCTGCCAAGCCCCTGTGCTCTGCACCTAAGTCAGGAAGCATCAAGTGAGTTGATTCAAATGCAGGAGTAAGAAGCTAGTGTGCCTTCGTGGATGCGTCAGTCCCAAGGACATGCAACAAGGCATAGAAAATAACTCTCCAAATACAACGTGAAGCATTTGGTTTGAAGGACAAATAATCAGTACCGGCATCCTAGGCTAAGGAAATGATTATCTCACCTGTACATTGCTTAGGAGGCAAGTCTCTTTTATTTACTTTTCCCCTACCTTTTTTTCCGGGCTCATTATAAAGTGTTATATTGACACAAGTAAGCAGAGAAGTTCCGTAACTTAATCTCCATCATTAAAGTTTCAGACTCAACAGGAAAAGTAACCTTGCCTGTTCATCAAGTCCAGTGAAATTCAGGCAGACGTATTTACAGCTGCAGTGGCGGGTTTCACCTTTCCACAAAGTCTGCAGTGAGAGGCAGAGTTTCTCACCGCCGCCCACCCTTGCTTACGGCAGGCACGAAAACAGGGCAGAGATTCCACTCTACTGTGGCTAAGGAGCTTAATGCGTTAAAAGCATCGAAACGCAGGCTGACTCCTGCTTCTCCTGGCCCACCTCAGTCTGTAAAAGGATCGTAAGAGGCGCTGCCCTGGTCTCTTGCAAGGTCACCCTCCCCCTGCAGCAAAGAGATGGGTAGGAGAGGCATCTCTGCACCGGCCCGTGGCTCTATTCAGGTTTGAGACCTTGCTGAGCTTTTCCTCCGTCCTTCAGATGGTGCCCAGGCCTTGGGCGCGCCGGACATTGGGAAGAGGCGCAAGCAAGCAGATGCATGGGAGTGTGGGAAAACGTCCCTCCTCGAAGGCGCAGCAGTGGCCCTGCAGCTTTTGTGTCTCGGAGAATTTCAGGAAGCCTTTTCCTTTCCAAGGCAAAGCTCTCTGGGGACAGCACAGCTCAGCGTCCTCCCCTTCATGCAATCTGTGCTCCAGCGACTCGCTCCAGCACAAAATGCACCAGGGACGTGTCCCGCCACTGCTTCGTGGGCTCCCATTAGCCGGCAGCCCAGAAGCAAGCGCAGAAAACACGATCAAAGACCAGTGTGGTGCACTTTGCTTCTGCTCCCCTGCCCTGCACATCCCTCACGGTGTGGCATTAAAGGCAGGCACTGAGCATCAGTGGCCGGGACCGGCTGCGAGAAGCGGCAGGGGCAATGCTTGCTGCTGGGGCCATCGCTGTTGGCCTCCCCACATTACTGCCTCGAAAGGCAGCGCAAGTCAGGGATAGTGTGCCTGCCGGTAGCATAAATGCATATTAATAATTTAGGCTATTCTATTTTAGACTGGAAACGTGCTGCCCCTTACCTGTACTGCTTATATGCAATGGGTGCCCGAAATAGTCACTTCTCTAATAGTCTTCTGAGACCGCATACAGCCGAGGGGGTTGTGCCTAGTAGGCTGGCTTTCCTCCTCAGAGCAGGCACTGCAGTGACGTTATTTTCAAGGTCATCATTTTGTCTTTTCTCTGTGGGGTCCTGGCTGGGCTACGACTTCCCAGAAATCTCCCCCGTACTGACACGATGCTGGTCTTCCTCCACTAGAGCCAACACGAGCTAAACTGGCAGATTCCTGCACAAGGGAGCGATTTATATAAGTGAATACTGAATCCAGTCACACCACTCCCGTGCTAATGTCTGTATGTTCAGCTCACTTAGGACGTCACATTGTGCCACAACCTTTTAAAAATTCAGTTCCGTGACAAGCGATTAGTGCTTTGTTCCCTTAAATGACTGTTTTGTACAGATTTTACTTCAGATCCTGAAAGCTGAATGACCCAATCTCTTTCAGGAAATTATTCTACCTTAAGCATCAACTTTCAGAAATGCATCATCTGACATTCTGGGAAATTGCAGCTGTTATATTGTTAGAAAACACAAGTAATAGGATTTTACAAGCAGTTCCCGCATACTAGCTGAAATCATTGCTGCCAAGTTTACTGGGCTTTCTGGTTTGCATTATGCTACCTCAACTCATAAATTAACCATTTGAAGTATTTTATGACATTTTAACTAATAGGTTAAAAGCCAGCTGCATGTATTTCTGAGTTCCTAAAGGTATATATCCATTCAGATGTATTTGCTTACCTAAAACTCAGAGGAGAAACTGTTAAATGCTTTTTCACCTTGCTGCTATACTGACTGCTTGTTCCTGATAAAAGACAAAGGAGTTTTACACCATGAAGATTAGCCAACGCATGGCGATGCTTTTATATGCAGAATAAAATATCGCCTCATGTTATATGACACATGATATGCATAAGAAAATGCAAGTTAGAACACCCACAGTTTATCATCGAGTTTGGTACCGTGATGATCCAGCTGATGCAAAGAGATATCAAAAATAAATCAGAAAATTGTCGGAAATCTTTAGGATAACTTCAATTTTTAAAGGCTTTTATTAGACTGTGTGTTTCCAAGTAATATGCACGCTGAAAACTAGCAGAAGAAACTTTTGAGAGGCAAAGTCTCTCATCACAGCCCATATGGAAACGTCTTAATTTCTGGGAGCTCTGAAGTTTTCCTCATCGCTGCCAAGTGGCCAAAACCCCTTCTCACAGGAGGCCACTGAATTATGTCAACGTTTGTGCCTTTACCAGCCTGCTTATTTCATATTTCAGAAGAGCCGCTAGTGATACAGAGCTCAGATTTAGTCCTCATTTGAGCCGAAAGCACGTTAACACATTAACTCTAATGGCAGCAGGGTTGAATCTGGTCCACGTGCCCCGCGCTAAGCTTTTCAGCACTGCTGGAAGCAAGGAGGTGGTCTTCAAACCTCCTCTGGTTCCTTGCAGCTGGATATCACATGTTCACCCACTGGCGTCAACCCTCCAACCTCCAGATACGAATGTCCTGCCCCACGCTAAGTTAACTCCCTGCCATCTCCATAGAGCATCAGGGGCGCTTTATCATCTCTGCAGCTCACTGACGCGCAAAACCCCAGTTCAAATAACTTCAATTCCGTAATTAAAGCACACAAGCAAAAAAAAAAAAAAAAACCAACCCAAACCACTCTAATTATGCTAATGTTAAACGATGCTGACTCACGGAGCTTTTCACGTGACTACATTTTCCAGGACCTAATAGGGAGAGAAAGGACTGCCCTCCTAGAGCACTGCCATTCAAGTCATGAAATCTATATTCTGTGGAGCTTTTCACGAGAAGCATTTCTGGCAAACTTTAAAACACTGAGTGCCTAAAGCTATGCAGCTAGGTGCTAAGCACCAAAATGCTTTCCTAGTTATCACAAAAGTTGTTAGATGTTACAGCAGCTACATAATCACACTTGCTTTACCTGCACAAACAATGATTTTTTTTTCTTTTAAACAAAGCAGAAAAAGACAAAAACATAGAACCACCAGAAATTGCCAGAAGAGACAAACGGAAAGCTGTTGTTTTTGTAAGTCAATTAAAATAAAAGGGAAGGGGGGAAAAAAAAAAGAAAAAAAGGAAAGAGCAAGCCAAGATTTTAGCCGTGTGCTTCCTCAGCCAACTGCATGTATTGATTTGTGGCAATGAAAGGGAAAAGCTGGAATGACCCAATTTGCTCTTCTCAGGAAGCTGAAGATATTCAATCTGCAACGCGTGACCAAAAATTTTAGGCAACTGTTGGAGATTTATAACTTTTCTAGCATGAGACATTGTGTAACAGTGTTACGGGAAGAATACGCAAGATGAATTACTGTAAGCCTTAAACGTGCTCCAAAACAATAGACTATTAGGCGACAATAAATTCTCTGTGTCTGATTCCAAGGTCATGCATTGAAGCTTTTTTGTATACGAAAAAGGATTAAAGTTTGGTTTTGTTTTTTTTTTTTTTTTTTTAAAAGAAACAGTGCATGTCAGCACTGTTCTTCTTCCTATGACTCCAGGAAGCAAGTTCTTAAAGAGCAGCGGGGATGCCTGGAGGTTTGGTTGTTCTTCATGGTAGCACTATGAGACACGGCCAGTCTTTGCTCGCTGGAGACCGAATCCAGCTGTGCTTCAAAAAGCCGGGCCACGACCACCTCATGCACCAGCAGCGCCCACCGGCCACCCCAAACTCCTGCCGCCTTCTTCTTTATTTGTTTATTTCATCGGGTTCATTTTCAGCCAGACCAGTTGCCTGCTCTCACTTGCCGTGCTGTCATCCCAGGGGAAGCTGGGACTGTCCTTTGGCTAGCGGGACGCGTTTAGGGCTCGTTGAGGCATTGCTTTGGTGACTCCAGGCCTTCGCGGAAGAAACGGTCCCTGAGAGGGCTCAGAGGAAGCGAGACGTGGCAGTGATATATTTTCCTCTCCTAACAATAGTTAACCACGTGACATTTTATTTTTCTGCAATGATTCATGGCTGAAAAATATTTTCTATAAATATTGACATGTGTAAATATGACAGGTAAATTAAATTTTAAATAATTTTGTTAAAAACTAAGTGGTATACGCATGGAAAATACTTCTCTGAAACCCATTGTTTTCTTTTTGGGGACCTCATCCTGCCTTGGAACTTATTAAAACTTACTTTTCTACCCAGGATTTTTAACGAGAGGATCTCAGGGCCTTTCACTGAAACCCCGCTGGCTTCTAATTCCAGGGAAAAATCCTGCTTTTGTTGTGTAACTATGAATCTGCCTTCCCTATGTGTCACAGGAGTGAATACAGCGCTTATTATTTACATATTTGACCTGCTGGAGCGGGTCCCGAGGAGGACCACGAAGATGATGCGAGGGCTGGAGCACCTCTGCTATGAGGACAGGCTGAGAGAGTTGGGGTTGTTCAGCCCAGAGAAGAGAAGGCTCCGGGGAGACCTTATAGCGGCCTTCCAGTACCTGGAGGGGGCCTACAGGAAGGATGGGGAGGGACTCTTTATCAGGGAACATATTGATAGGATGAGGGGCAACAGTTTCAAACTGAAAGAGGGGAGATTTAGATTAGATATCAGGAAGAAATTTTTCACTCTGAGGGTGGTGAGACACTGGAACAGGTTGCCCAGAGAAGCTGTGGCTGCCCCATCCCTGGAGGTGTTCAAGGCCAGGCTGGATGGGGCTTGGAGCAGCCTGGTCTGGTGGGAGGTGTCCCTGCCCAGGGCAGGGGGGTTGCAACTAGATGGTCTTTAAGGTCCATTCAAACCCGAACCATTCGGTGATATTTACAGTGCAAACATTCGAAACCCGAAGGTTCTTCCTTCCCAAGGTGGCCAGGTCCCAGTTGCCAACGCGCG
The DNA here is from genome assembly GCA_013400035.1 of Rynchops niger. NCBI lineage: Eukaryota > Metazoa > Chordata > Aves > Charadriiformes > Laridae > Rynchops > Rynchops niger. Next base: position 413,043 of record VXBH01004562.1, on the reverse strand, counting down.
TCCACCTCACACCCACCAGCCCCGCCCCGCCGCCGGTGCTGACACAGCTCTCCCGGCCCCGCCCTGCCCCCGGGAACCCTCCGCTGTCCCCAGCC
>VXBH01004562.1:395460-406560 GCA_013400035.1 Rynchops niger | reverse complement strand
TTTTTTTTTTTTTTTAATACGAGGAAGAATAACGAGAGGTTGGCAGTAAACTCAAGATTCTTATTAAATGGTACCCGAGTAGTTTGTTTCCCTAAATTTTAAACTTCAGTAGTAAGGCACATAACGGTGACTTGCAGTTATCTAATGAGCCAACTGTTTCATATTTTATATAGAAAAAAAATGTCATGTGTAATCTCATGAATGTCTTGCTGTTTCCTATATGTTACTGTAAAAGCTGTAAAGTGTTAATCATAAGCATTAGCCAATGGATCTCCTCTTCTTGTTTGGGGAAGGGAGTTAGATTATACATGGTTTTGGAAAGCTGCTGTGTATCTGATGGCTGATAACGTTTGCCAGCTTGCCTTAGATTTTAGTGCTCAGAATTTTGAATTCGCTAGGTGGCTTTTTTGAACAGTAGTAATATGAGTGCTATTTATGAGTAAATATAAAAATGCAATGTAAGACGTGCAATTCAATCCCAACCTTGTTGTGTGGTTTCCTTGAATGCCTATAAATACTACTTCAGTCAATGTGATTTGCCAAAAGTCAGTATTTTATCTTATTATCTTAAATGATAAATAATGCATGAAACTTTCACTGATGTTTTCCATTTCAAAAACAGAAGAATGAGCCTTATCCCAGACAAGTTAAACATATATAGCATCATAGAATGTGTTGGGTTGGAGGGGACCTTTAAAGGTCATCTAGTCCAACCCCCCAGCAGTAAGCAGGGACATCTTCGACTAGATCGGGTTGCTCAGAGCCTCATCCAGCCTGGCCTTGAATGTCTCCAGGGATGGGGCCTCCACCCCCTCTCTGGGCAACCTGTTCCAGTGTCTCACCACCCTCACTGTAAAGAACTTCTTCCGAATGTCTAATCTAAACCTGCCCTGCTCTAGTTTAAAGCCGTTGCCTCCTGTCCTATCGCTACCTGCCCTTGCAAACAGCCCCTCACCAGCTTTCCTGTAGGCCCCCTTCAGGTACTGGAAGGTTGCTATAAGGTCTCCCCGGAGCCTTCTCTTCTCCAGGCTGAACAACCCCAACTCTCTCAGCCTGTCCTCATAGCAGAGGTGCTCCAGCCCTCACATCATCTTCGTGGCCCTCCTCTGGACCCGCTCCAACAGGTCCATGTCCTTCTTGTGCTGAGGGCTCCAGCGCTGGACGCAGCACTTCAGGTGGGGTCTCAGGAGAGCAGAGCAGAGGGGCAGAATCACCTCTCTTGATCTGCTAGACACACTAATATATATAGCCTAATATAAAGACAGACTAATACATATACTCACCATTAACATGTGCACGGTGAAGGAGTAGAGAAATGGTGTTTTCTTAATGTACACAAAAAATAAGGAATTTGGTAGTGAAATGCCCAAGAAAGCTGTATCTCTGACTGTGCAATGGAATTATTGGGTCTGTGGGTTATTCCTTATGGTTTAGATTTCTTTCTTTTTTTTTTTTTTAAGTGAAGTGGACAGCGATATCAGGATGACAACTTGCCTGCAGAATTGCGAGAAAATCTGACTTTCTGAGTGAATATCTACTCTTAGGGTGGTAAATGGGAGTATCGTTGTTGGCCTCTTTTATGGTTAGAACTTGTTTTCCTATATATCTTTGAAGGAATATAAGGAACAAAAGGGTTCAAGAGGAAAAGGATGTAGCTGTAAGAATGCATGCTTACATCAGAATAACAAATGAGTCACCATTGAAATGCCACATTTATAGAAAAAGGAGAATTTACTTTTTTTGATTAGGCAGTTCCTTTCTCCTCCTTTCACAATTTAAAGGGAAAGTTTCCTTTTTGTTTAGATTTTAATGACCTCATTCCTTCATATGAAATCCTTGTAAATGAGAGCCTTGTTTTCTTCTGCAGTTGTATTTAACAGAACGCATTCATAGGGAGAAATAATTGCACTTAGCTTGCAAATTCAAGACCAGTGGTTTGCAGGAAACAAACATCATGTAAAAGTGCTTCCATGCACTAATTGTTTCCATAGTACAAGCAGCCCAACAAAGACTTACTATTGAAAAGGTATTAATTTAAAAAAACAAAACAAAACCAAAAACCAAAACAAAAAAAAAAAACCCAAAACCAAAACCCCAACATTATCCAAGGCTAAAGTCACTCTTTCTTCTTTAGTTGTGTGATATTATTGGGTTGTCTTCTTGTAATAAGCTTTGTCTTGATTAATGAATGACTTTCTTGAGAGGTCAAACTTCAATGAGAAGATGTGTTGTTAATAATTCTTGCCCTTTATCCTCTTAATCCTGGGTGGAATCATCTGTCTTTTCTTGACCAAATCAGTTACAATAAAGAGCAAACAGATGGAAGTAAAGTGTGTTTTGCAAGCGTCAGGTTTAGAAACCATTAGATTTTTTTTTTTTCTTCGTAAAAAATAAACTTATTTCAAATTTTAGACCCAAGTTAGGGCTTAGGGGAGCGATGCACACTTGAGTTTAAATTATTTTTTTAAATAAATTGGTAATATGCTGTTTTCTGAATTGATCTGATAAATTTAAGAACTGGATTTGCAATTTGCATATAGAAATCTTTGCTGGTGTTTGTTTTTTCCAACAGTACCTGCTTGTTTTAATGATACAGAAACCTTTTGGTTAGCTATAGCTAAGGCACACCCAATCATTTTTGCTTTTTTCTTTTCTTTTTTTTTTTTAATGGCAAACAAATGAATTGAAGCCGCACTGCAAACTTTCATAAATTAAGTGTAAATGGAGATTTCCCTATTTTACTGGCAAGGATGGAATCACAATTTAGGACAGAGTATTTAATGAAGTCACTAAAAGTATTTTGTCGCGTTTATGTCATTCTCTAATACTGAATTTGCATGAAGACAGCAATTTTCATCTTTCTGCTGCTGTGTAATAACTCCACTTCTTTCTCTTTTCAGATATTGTGGATGGAAGTGACCTGAAGCAATTTTTTGAGAACAATTATTCTCAAATCTATTTTATATTCTATGAAAACTTCATAACACTGGAAAATAGCTTGAAACAAAAAGGTGAGTTTTACAGTTTTGCCAGCAATTATTGAGTCGGTTTTCCCTGACTGTTCTCAAAAGCATTCTGTTGGAGCTGATCTAATGATTACCTAGTCCACAATTATCTATATTTGCATTAATAGTTTCATGCAGTACAGTATTAGTATTAATCAGATTTTTTTGTATCAGAAGAAACAAACGTGGAAAATTGGTCTCTGAAATGTCATAAGTAACCGAAAAGAATTCTAAATACGTTTTTATGGCTAAGTGTCATTTCATCACAAAAATCAGTTCTTGTGCGTTTATATACGTCTCCTCTCATCTTCTTTTGAAGCATTGAAGGCCTTCATCCTACAATTAAGCAGATGTCTGTTCAGCTGAAACATTGTCAGAGATACACAGAAGAAATCTCAAAGATGAAGATATGTTGTTAGGAATAGCCGTTTGCTTGGAGATGAGCACCATGACAGTGCTTTGCAGATCTGGGACTCCAGTTGTCCTTCATTCATAATCAAAAGAGAGAGGCACTGAAGTTTGGAAACATCTTGCTCTTTTGATATTAGATAAACATGAAGAAAAATAAACCGAGTGCAACATCTTTGACTAAAGTTGAATAACAGCAGCGTAATCTTGCTGTCTGTCTCATACCGTATATTTATGGCAAACTATTGTTTTCTGTCTTGCAGGGAATAAATCACAAAGGGAGGAGCTGGACTCCATTCTCTTTCTTTTTGAAGTAAGTTTTCCATACCATGAAACTAATTTTTATTTTAAATCTCGTTGTCGTTATGTGCTTCCTTACGCCTTTGCAATGAGGGGTGAAATGAGCTATCAGCCAAAATGACAGTAGGTGTCTATGACTGTACAAGGTGAAAGGCAGAAAAGAGCAAGGGTGTGCACTAAGTTTTCAGATACAACAACAATAAAAATTTTATTATGCAATGGGAATGCTCATTGAATTAATATCCAGAGTTAAGAGATTTTATCAAAATAACTTGAAAATTATACAGTAATATATCTGTCCTAAGGAACCGAGGATCAACTCTCTGAAAATATCCTGGTTTTTTCACTAGAATTTGAGAGCAAGTGATAGTTGCATAGCCTCTGCTAGGCTAAAGCTTTCAAAATAGTCTTTCTTTTAAAAAAAAGAATAAAAAATCAAATATGTTCTTGCTTCTGTATTTTATGGAGGGCTAGTTCAAAACAACAGTACGTTTTGCCTACGCTCTGTCAGTATGAAGTTCAGTGTTATGTTTATTTTGAATGTGTCACAGCAAGAGTTTGGGCTATACTCCTTTCAGATGGAAGCATCTATCATCATTGGAGTATTTGGTCTCGCAGCACAAGGAAAATAAAAGGATAAGACCTGTCAATTACTGCTTATCACTTTGATCTGAGTGTGTGAATTGTTAATTTGTTTAACCTTTTTTTTTTTTAAATTCAGTGGAGCTTCTTTCACTTCGGGGAGCATATCCTTCGCAGCACTATCAGTCATAACATCTGCAGTGCTAGGGAGGAAATGTTAGTTACCTTTTGCATAATCAAATTAGGATGTCTTTAACTTAAAGAACTTACAGAATAATAGACTGTGATAGATCATTTTCCAAGGGACCTCTTTAATTAGAATTATTACCTACACATATTTGGATGTGAGAAAATATCACTGGAGCAGATGAAAGCCTAACAAATAAAAAAGTTTTTATAATGCACACCAGAAGCCTTAGCATAAACTCCTCCCTGTCTCTGATGTCAGAGATCAGTGGTGTCTTCAGTTGTTTGGGTTTTTTTTTAACAATTCATTAGGTAAATAATTGGTCTAACTTCTTTCTTAAGGGCAAACACATCCATCTTCTGGTGATTTCTCTTTGTTAATCCGATTACTAACTTTTTACTTGAGTATCGCATCATAGAAATGTTGTCTTTGTTTTTATTTTGGGGTTTTTTTTTGGTAGGGGTGGTAGGAAAAGAATCCAAACTTCCAATGGGACTCTAGAAGTTGAAATTAAAACGAAGGCTAAATGTTCTCAACTCTTATCCCTTCCTCTAAAAATGGAAAAAACAACCCATCCCAAACCAAAAACCTCAGAAGTATATGGCTTCATATTTTTGTGTTAATGTATGGTTTGTAGTTAGAATAATATTTATACTGACAATAAGAATGATGCTGTTTAGCCTAACATGCCTGCAGTATGAAAAATGACCATGAAAATGTTGACATGAAATTCTGTTCTCATCTTCTCACTTTTATGATGTAGCAAGTTCATCTCCCTTTTTCCTCTTTTCCCTCCCTTCACGCCTTTAACTACAAGGCTGCATTTTCGGACTGAACTCTGAAAATCAAATTGTATTTTCTATTACTTCTGTTACTAGTAAAAGAATCTTTAAGATCTTGCATGAGCTCGTATATCTGCTAGGATCGTATTTGGGGCAGGAGAAATTCTTCCTCCTCCCTCCCCACCCCCAGCGGAGAAGGTATCACCGCACCTACTGAGCAAGGCTATGCAATTTAGCGTGAGCTCATTAATACACTTACTCTGTGGTCTTGAATAAGTTACTGCATTTCTGTGTCATTGAATGGAAAATAGCTAACGCTTACTCACCCGGTTGAAGTGAATAAATAAGCATTCCTGGGTCTTGAAAATGGGTGGCTAATAACTGCCCGTTTAATACCGCTTAAAAACATCAGGAGAACATACTATATGAAGAAGAAAAAACTCCACATATATGAACAAAGTGTTGCTTTGGGTCCCGATTGAGGAGAATTATATTACAGCCTAGTCATCGACAGCTTTGAGGAAGAAGAAATCGTTTAAGATATTTATGTGGAAATTGGAGCCATCCGCTTCATGGTGTTTATCTACTGTGGAAGTAAGTTTGCAATCCATTTATAATTCCAGCACTTGAAAACTTCATGCATTGTAGGAAAAGAGCTTTTTGGAGCGCCTTTTAACGCACAGACCAAGAATACATCTGAACACAGGACAAGAACAAATGTAAATGCCAAGTAATTAAACATTCATAGCGTAAGCCATAGGAAACAAAACTAATTGATTGTTAAGCTTGCCATACTTGATCTGATGTCAGCATGAGCCAGAGGTTTCCTGGCGTTTTCTTCTAATTAGCTAAATAGGTAATTACTTAGGATTAACAAATCCAGAACCCATGTGCTGAGGGCTAACAGTTTAAAAATCAATAAAAATATTTATGAAAGGAATAGACTTCTGCCTCTTCTGGTATAGTTTGGTGGGTATTTTGCTGCTATTCTTGAGTGACACCTAGTGTGTATATTACGGAAAAGTAACAAATGCCTTTTCCACAAATCCTCTGAAGACTAAGGTGACTTAATTGTAATTTATTGAAGTCTTAATTTTACACGTTGGCTACATAGCTTGGCCACTCAACGATAACATCAAACAACATATCGTAGAAGAAATATTAATCAAAAGGGAGTAATAAGAAAGGTTAACAGTTCGCTTTGTTACAATTAATATTGCAATGTTCTTAGATCTAATTTTATATTCTCTAAGGTGCTTTGGCCTTGTCTTTTTCCACATAGATTTTCATGAAATGGTACAGCAGCTGTAATTATCTGTATTATTTTTCCCTGTTTCAGCTAAAACGCCAAAATTATGTGAAAAGCAAATTTGTTTTTTTCTCTGGTAAGGCTTAGTTATCTACACGTTTGTAGTATATTTTCAGAGCATCTTAATATTGTTTCATATATCACTGACCTCTGTGATTTGGGGGCACTGTTATAGCTGTCAGCTGAGCACCCTGTGTCACAGCACTCACAAAAGGATGCACTACAGTTACCTAAGTTTTCTGGGTCCCATAAGATATTATGCCATCATTTGATTGTGGGTTTTTTTTTTATAATAAAGTATTTCTTGCAGCATCAGATACTGATTCTTCTGATACTGCATTTTTTTTTTTTGCCTCTGTAATGAAATAAGAGCAGACCGATGGTTTAGATGTAATGCATAGATCAAATTCTCTCCATTCTCTGTAATTATGCTTTATTAGTTAAGAACAGCCACATCTCTTAGGCTGATGCAGTCATAAAATTCATTACATTGATTTAACATGTTCACTGTATGAAATATTTTATTCTTAGAATTTTTCAGATAGTCTTCTTAATGTAGTAAAGTTTCCCAAAGTCACTTAGAGTAGCGGATATTGTTCCTAGAAGTTTTTCAGGTGCTGTCAGTGTGGTTCAGGTCTCACTGCAGTTTTGTAGGTAGCTGAGAAGAAGGGTTAGGTATTCTTGCCTTCCACAGATGATACACATGCTGAAAGCTTCTCAGTATTGATTTTTTTTTTCCCTTGTTTATTTTTTACCAGTGCGCATTACTATAACGTAAAGTGCCCTTGTGTTTCACAGGTCCTTATTTATAAAAGCATACTCTCTTTTGCATATAGCCTGCACAAAGAGGGTTGTTCATGCTGTAATCTCTTAATTTCTGTAAATCCATGTTTTGTATGGAACTCCTGGTTTCTTGAACTTGGTGAAAATGTGAGTTGTGTAAGTACCTGGGTCCGGACACAGAGTAAGCACAAATTTACTTATTTATTTATTTTTAAAGAATCTACAGAATTACAATGCTGGAAAAGTATGTAATGTAACTCATACTGGCCTTGCTGTGATTATGCTTCTAGACTCTTCTACCTGTAAAGCCTAGCCTTGCTGAAATGAGGAGAGGCTAGCTGCGGTTATAAACAGAAATAGACAGAGCTCTCTCTTTTGACCTTAGAAGTTCAACAGCCAAATTTTTAACCTATCATTCCTAGGTCTGATTTGGAGTATCCTGAGTGTGTGTACACAGCAGGTGGATTTAAATACTAAGTGGATGTAAAATAGAATATAAAGGTGTTAATAGCCTCTGCAGTATTTGTATTAGACACATTCAAATTCATTGTGTAATGTTTTTCGGGGTGATAATCAATAAACTGTTAGAACGTGCCCAGCTGTACTTTGAGCTTTTGATTTTGTAGCTGTAGCTACTGGTTTTAATGCAGTGGTGGTGTCCTTAGAAGCACATCTAAATATAGGCCACGTACTCAGAAGATTAAGACGTGGTATAAATCCATTGACACGTGGATTGGTCTGCTATCAGAATGTGAAGGCAACGATTACAGAAGCAGCTGTACAGCCTGAATTTATTACTGCAGGTGTGCACAAGTTACTTGTTCTGCAAATGCTAATGATAATTCTGTACAGGTTTATAATTGGCTATAGTCTGTTAGGAACCCTTTTGAAAAGTAGACTGCAGACCATATGCAGTAAATACACTGCATCTGTCAGAGGAACACCTGCTATGGTGGTGGGTGACCAAATAGCTCTGTGCAGTGATGCAGCTTAGGAAGATACGCTTCTTTTTTAGTACTGCCTAGTAATGCACATACATATAACTTTTAAAATGTATAACTTTCATTCTTCTTGATTAAGGTTGCTGTGGATATTTTAAATATCAAATTCTTCCACCGCCTTGTAGGTCTACTTTATATAAACTACTGTGTGAGTTAGCAATGTTGGTTAAGCAAGCTTAAAATACATCTCAAAGCCAGTGGTGATTTTTAGCAGGTCACTTTCAATTTCATGAAAACCTGCTTCAGTGAAACTTTCAGTCCTTTTGGATGCGTAACTCTTGTAGAAGACTTTAGTGCCGCGTTGCTATTTTTTATGAATGTGCAAAAGGATGTTGTCTTATTATCTGTAACATTTTCTTAGGATGGTTTGCTTGTCTGAGGATGTTGCTATGTTTTGGATAAAATTGAATTCTGCAGAAATTAATTGTGTATTGGAACTGGCCAATGTGAAAAGTACTTGTAAAATTCTTTACAAGAAATAATGAAGTCAAGTTATGGTTGAGTTCTTATTGACACACGTCCTGATTTCTCATTTCTTGGGGTTATCCCTTTTATTTAACTTTTCCCCTTTATTTAACTTTCTTGTTACTATTTGCATTTTCCTCATATCTGCACAGCTCGGTGGCTTAATTTCCCCATCTGCAGGTTATCTTACACTTGAAATCAAATTACCATTAAGAGCTGGTGCTTTAAATTCAGGTTGTAGGTTCTGTTGCAGCTTTTCAGTTGGTTGCCTGCGCCTACTGGCTCGCCAGTTCTACTGTTTAACCTCAAGTCTGTCACACAGACTTGGTTGAATGATTCTCAAGCTCAATAAAGAGGCCCGATTTATTTTATAACAATAAAGTGGCTTATAAGCCCTTCTTTCCTACACATAGAAAATTACTTTTTGAACCATCTACAGCTTGTTCTGCCGTAATTCTAATTGGTTCATCTATTATTGCTCTTAAAATGATGTTATTCTTACAGCATTCTGTTGTAAATTCTAACTATAAGTTGCGTGTGTTTGACTTCAGAGATCTTACTGTTTAATGTTATGCCTAGGGCAAGAATAAGTATCTTGTGTGCTTTGGGCAGACATTCTCCCTCAACGAGTAACTGTAAATTATTTATAGATGCAATAAATGGAGTATTCCTTTATTTAGATTGAACTGCTGCAGGCACGCTACCTTCATCATTTGTCTAAATAGGTGAATAGTAGCTGGGAAATTTCTAAATGACTACAGATTTTGGTAGTTGAACACTCTAGCTCTTGTGGAGATACCACCGAACAGTACTTGAACACAGAGGCACAGGAGAGCCATTCTACATTTGACTTGGCTTAAAGTAGATCCACCTGCCGCTGACTAATAGAAACTCCTTATCATGTAAAAGTTGTAGCGAAAAAAGCGAGTTGTTTTTTTTTTTTTTCCTCACAATCCATTCTCCTGTAATTAATGTTATTTGGAACTTGTCATTGACATTGCCTGTGAGAGCACGTTCAATCAGCAAGAACACATTTGTTTTTGTTTAACAAGAGGGTCTGCATGGCACGGTACAGAACAGCTTCTTATAGCTCTGGAAGGCAAAACGGCAATGCTTGTCGTCTCACTTTTGTGTGAGTTAAGCTGGAAAACATTCAGGCTATAGGGATCTTCAGTGTAAGATTTGATAACAGCCTCAGCTTTCTCCTCGCTCTACAGCAGGGCAGCGCAGCACACAGTTAATAGGCACAAAGCCACCAGTCGGGATCTGATCCAACAAAGTTGGCGAAAATAAGACTTTTTGAAAGAAATCGCTGTATTGGTTAAGTCAGAGCGAATCCGTTAAAATACAAGCCTTGGTATTTTTTTATTTTATTTGATAAAAGAGAGAGAGATGTCTTTCAAAAAGCAGCATCCTGTGTAAACTAAGATTTAAACTTAACATTATTCCTAGTCATGCAGGAAGTCCAGAAGAAAAAGAACTATGGATAATCAGTTAAAAGAACTGACAGATACCCTGATGCGTTGATCAGCAGTAATACCTAATTTCTATTTCAAGTGTGCTATAATGGATTACCATATAGATGCGGCAAAGCACTGAGCATTAAATAGTTCTGTGCGTTTTTTGAAAAAGCAATATTATTTCGCACTGTGGGGTTTCTTAAAATATTTCTTATTAGTGTACTGTGAAACTAGAAACAAGATGTCAATAGCCAGTTTGGATTCACAGCGCTATTGCTAAAAGTCTCGGCTGGAGTGGAAGAAACTATCATTTGTTTTATAGGAATAGCAATACGCGTGGGGTTTTTTTGTTTGTTTTTTAGAACACTAGGGGTTGGGAGGGTGTAGAAAATGGTCTCAGAAAAGCTAAGTTGAAAGGACAACGACTGGAGCTTGTTCATGACTTATGCAATCTTATGTCACACTTTGTCTGGGGACTCTAATGCACACATGCGAAAATTACTAGTTAAAAGGCACTCCAGCTGTAACTTCGCATTAACTTGTAACATTCAGAAGTTTTTATTTAGTAGTGTGGAGTTTTAACCATGATCATTTATTTTTGGATTGCAGGAGCAAATGTGGACTCAGAATTTAGATTATTCATCGTCATTCTAATCTGCCACAAACCTTCCATCTCTTCAGTAGGTAGCTGTGATGCTGGCAATCTAATTTGCATCTTGCAAATGATTTCTGTGTACTGTTTGGCAGTACTATGCAGGTGATTAATCACATCTTAGCATTTTTTCCAAAGTGCATCCATATATATATTCCCCCCTCCC
>VXBH01004562.1:379214-395433 GCA_013400035.1 Rynchops niger | reverse complement strand
TTTTGAGATGCTGAAAAGGAGACCGGCATGGGAAATGATTTAAGTGTCTCAAGTTTTGCTATATGAAAAGATTTTTGGGATATGGAAGCTTTCTTCAGATAGGAACTTCTCTCCTCTTACTATTTATTTCAACCCTTGAATTGTTTTGATTCAGTCACCTGACAAGGGTGTTTGATTCTNTAAGCATGTTCTTTTCTTCCCCAGCCCTCCCAGCTTCATGCAATTTAGAGTTTAAGCTTGCTTTTCCTGGTGGCGGCTGTACTCTGCAACAGCATTTGTTTTCCAGGTTTGCTCTGGGCATAACCTAAAATTCACTAACACTTGGATGTGAAAGTTGTTGTTAAGTTCTTTTCCAAAACGAGTCCTTATTATGCAGCTTTGCCACCTTATCGGCTTATGCAGCTTACACCTTATAATAGTTCACTTTCTGGAGTGAACTTTGTGTTCAAGTTTGGGTGAAATTGTGTACCATAAAAGATTCCGTGGCACAGTAAAGGCAGTGCTGCTGGCCTTTCCCAAGTAAGGGTTAAGATGCTTTGCATCTTGCAGGGAGGGCGTAGTACAGCCCAGCTTCCTTCAATGCGCCATTCTGTTTTGAAATAACTTCTCAAGTGGTGGTTATTTATTTTGATCCTGAATCAGTTGGGATATGTGAACTGTAAAATTACTCTAAGAACATAGCTGAAGCTCCAGAGAAATACGTACTGTTTCTTATGGCAACTAAGGAAAACTTGTACGTCACAAGATTACTTTCGCAAACTTCCGTTGATAATACATGAGCGTGCCATGCCTGGTGTTTAAGTATACATCAGACATTAAATGATGTAAACTTATATTTTCTAACTATGATTTTTATTTTACAATAGATCATTTTACTGTAACATCTGACATCTACAAAGTTAAGCGTTTTCACTAGTGGTATTACCAGATTTTGACAAATTTCTCATGCAACGTTCTGATACAGAAATGGTGCTTGTTTTTTTTGGAAGTTTAATACAGTACGTTCTCAAAAATTACTGTTTTGAAACAAATGAGACAGAATTTACATCCGAAGACAAGCTGAAGGTATCTTGTTAGTGTGGCCTGTAAAAGGGAATTGGTTTTGTTCTAGTGATCTACTGTACTTCTTACAATTATTTAAATGATGGAAACAAAATATATGTGGTTTTGTCTGGTTTTCCATAATAAATGTGAAGATGTTTTGAAGGTTCCTCCCTGCAGTGTGTTCTGATACTTGAATCCGGACAGTTCTTTGTTACTGGTTTGTCTTAGGCTGTTGTTTAAAGGAGCCTTTCCTCATGCGCTTCGGGCACGCTGTGTGTGATCGGTCTAACGTGTGCCTGGATGTAGACCAAACTCTGTGTGCGGGGTGCCACCGCTCTTGCAGTGACTTGAAATATTTGTGATTTTAGGTTAGAAGCTCCTTTCTGCCCAGTGCCAAGTTAAGTAAAGATTAATTTCAGAAATAGTCTTGAGAAGTGGTGGGCTGCTAGTGTTTTAATATTTAGATGGATAATGGTAATTCTTTGTCTGTGGATCCTGCAATCTGGTTGGCAGAAACGTGGTCCTTAACTAACAGGTAAAGCCCAAATGTGAATCATGGCCTCATTTTTAGCCAGTCAGATCCTTCATCCCAAGCGTGTTCCTCCTGCCCATGGTTGGGGAGCTAGACCTCTGGCCACCAGCCGCCCGCTCCATCTGTCCCTGCTGCCACGGCATCCTGGGAGGGGGAGATGAAACAAAATAGGATGAGAACATAGAAGGGATGGGCCTGATTTATATTTTTATTCTAGGTAAACTTTTAGAAATGCCAAATACTACTTGGGGAGCATGTGCTATATGGTAAAGAAGCGAAGGAAGACCAGTCTGTCTGTGTGACCTGAGGTCTAGTTCCCTAAGTCTATGAACCTGTCATTACTTCCATCTTCTGCCATGGAGACAGGAATGTTCCATATTCAAAAAGACTCTGAGTGGTGTATATAATTTCTGAAGCACTTTGTTGTCAAAAATAAAAAAAAGTCTGTCTTACTCCATCTCTTGAGCATACTGTTTTTAACAGCAGTAATGATTCATGTGTTGGCCGTCTCTGAAGGATTGCATAAAATGCCAATTCTTGCTTTCTTGGCTGTGATGCTTTATTTCTTCTTGTGAGCTTTTATGTGCAAAAGACCAGCAAATGGGTCACCGTTGCTTAAATGACTTGTCCTTCATTTTGCATCCTGCATGTAGTATTTCTGAAAACTCAATGGCGCTTTGTTGTGCAGAAGTTTGTTCCAGTGATTTTTGTTTGATAATTAGAAGGAACTCTGTCTGACTGTTAGTCATTTATAACATTGTGCAGTTTAATTCTATTTCCAAGAGTAGATGTTGAAAACTAGTTTCTCATTTAAATATATCTTCTTAATTTCATATTCCAATGGCTGAAAAGATCCAGGCACATTTTTCTGTGAAATTTATGTGAAACCATGTTTGGGCTATCGCTTTTTTTGAGAGACTGAGCAGCAGTAAGTTAGCTGTCCTGTACTACTAATACACCTACTTGCCAAACCCTAATCTATACAACTAATAGTTAAAAAAGAGAAAATAAGGGGAAAAATAAGATGTCTTTGAGCCCGTTAAAGTACTTTTAAAAGACATATTTACCCAAGTAAGACCCCCAAATGGTTTTGATTTATTCTGATTGTTTAATAGTATTACCATCCACTAAACTGACAAATAACAACAAGCTTTCTTTACAACTAAGGTTATAAGACTCTATTCAGGAAAGCACTTAAGCATATGCTTAAATTGCTTTGCTTTGTTGGTGCCCTGTAGTGTAACAAAACTAAGGGGGAATGGGTTTGACCACAACCTCTTTCTTTGTTTGATCTGCCTCTGTTAGGATCAGTCCAAAACTACAGAGGCAGGCCACTACCTATTATTCCACATAAGTGCTTTATTAACTGCATGTGCTGTGAATTAAATTAGTCGAGCTTTGTGTAATTTGGCTCGGTTTCGCTCACCAGCTGAAAACACAGGTAAATCATCTCCCAGTAAAAATAACTGCACCCGCTGTTCATCTCTGCCTTAGCTGGGAGCTCCGACCCCATTAGCTGATGAAAAGACAGACCTAAGCCACAGAAGCTCAAAATCTGGACTGCATCAATCGAGCAGTAGTCATTACCAGACACTTCAGAAAAATATAACCCAAAGTGAGCTTCTGGGAGATCTGTAACTCCTTCATTTGAAGTCGGTTTATATTCTGGAATACTAAGGTTTTGCAAGGCAGTGGGAAAGGGAGGGGGGTTCATGACTACATTGTGATATTTGTTCAGGACCATTCCAAGTATCTTTCTCCATAACAAGAGAGTAAAGAAACGGGCAGGAGTCCTTATTATGATAGGTATTTGCTTTCGATTGTGTTCTCTATGTATATATTACCATTTCATTTATGTCTCTTGTACTAGTTTCTCTCTATCCTCTGAATGAGCCAGTTTGTTATGGAAAATTTGACTATTTAGTTTTGTTTCCTGCAGAAAATATTGCAGCTACTACCTGAGAGGATTTTTTATCGATGGCATTTTCGCAGTATAGGTAAGAAGGAATGGTTTAAAAACACTCTAGTACAAATAAAACCAATGTTTTCTGTAGTCGCTTCCCTGGTTCTGCAAGTCCTGTTAACCACAGAATCCCTTAGCATTGCCCATATACAAATGGTACTTACCTAGGAGACTTGCAGCTGAAAATTCTCGAAGCATATGGAAAATCCTTTTACTTGCTGCATCAGCTCTGTGCGTTCCCTGCTTTGTGTGGTTTTGGTTGCCTGCTTCATTTTTATTTTGCACGAATGCTCTTTAAATTTTTATATTCTTGGATTTACCTAGGTTCTCTTCCCTTTCTTCTCTTTCACGTGCTAGAAGCTATCGAGATGATGGGGGTTATAAACCAACACATCTTTTTCTAATTGGTTCCCCGTTTGTATTCACGGACCAACACCAAAAATTAAGATTGAGGAGGGGTGTGGAATCCGTATGTGACTCTTGCAAATTTGTATTATGATGGTCTTCTGCAAGTGATCATATGTGAGATGCCCATACAAATTTGTAGTACTAAATGTTGCTCTTTGCGTTACGATAGGTACTGTGTTGAATTTGACTCTTACCACTTCCTGGAAATTTATTCTGTAAAATTTATGCTGTGAATAGGTGGCTGTTTGGTAGTTGAGCACAGGCTGTGCTAACCGAAGTGCCAACCATGGGACTGCTGCAGTGAACAGGAGCTTAATTTCTTCTCTGATGTTCCTGTATTCGCTGTACAGTTTAGTTAGTTAATATTTGTGAGACACTCAGTGGTCACACTATTTGTGGGAATTAAACGAGGAATTTCTGGCTTAGAGCTGGGATAGTGAAGGAAAGAGATTAAGGACAAAAATACGAGCTTTTTAGTAGCTCTCTTTGAACAGTTTTTCTTTTAATGAGTGGTCAACAGTTTTAGTGGCCTTTAAGTGGAATTTGGAATACAGGGTATTTCTGCAAGTTTGGCCCCAGCTGCCTTTCACTAATTCTCATATAATGGAGGTTTTGCCAAGCATCACGTTAGGTTATGACACTGGCTGTGACAGGCACTAGATACCTACAAGGTACAAAACCCACCTGGATGCGTTCCTGTGCGCCCTGCTCTAGGTGACCCTGCTCTGGCAGGGGGTTGGACTAGATGGTCTATCTCCAGAGGTCCCTTCCAACCCCTACCATTCTGTGATGAATGACATTTGCTTGGTCAAACCAAGAGACAGTCTGTTCTTTCCCCGCACTCCTACGTACGTATGTCCTCTGTACATACTCTGGCTTCAGGAGCAAGGGAAGGAATAGGAGGAGCCTGGCAGAGAAAAGTCGCGGAGTTAGTAAAGCTCTGCTTTTTTTTTTTTTTTTCTTTGTCTCCTAATTTGTTCCTCTCCTCATTTGACCGGATTGAATAAAGCTAGAGTCAAATGGGTGCAGAAATATTGAGGTGAAATAGATTTGTTTTGATAGTCAAAACACCTTGAAATCCAATGAAGTAGCTTAACTTGATAGTTTCCTCTGAATTAAAAATCTTCAATTCATCCCTACTTTGAAAATTCTGCTTCTGAAAGCTACTAAAGTGGTCCTTATGTTTTGTTTTGCCGTTTGTTAAAGCAAATTTTATGCTGCTTTCGGGGGGTGGGTGGGTTATATTTCTTCTAAGTAGTATTTTTTTGTTGTGGTTTGGTTTGGTTTCTAGCATGGTTTCATCAGCTGCCATGTTTTCCATCAGAACAATGAATTTGCTGTTGCAGGAAAAATAATGAGTGGAAGTTAAAGGTCAAGGCAAGGGCTGTTGTCACATTTCCAGTTAGCACTGACAAAAATCAAAGCAGACATCTGCTTGACCACTTTACTACCATTTCCTCTGAATTATTCCGGGACAAATTGGTTTTAGTCAGTTGTTTTAGAGCTAATATATTCTTTATATTTATGCTTCTCTTGAATAGTCATATTTGATAATTTTTTAATCTGTGTCCGGTAAATGAGCTACAAAATTTGGTGGCGCAATTATTTACAGTTGTACCTTATGATTTGCTTTTTACTTAATGTTCATGTGTATTAATATGTATTTGCTGTATATGTTAATAATTTCCACTTAATACTGTGAAATGGTGAGATCTTAAGGGAGGGATCACATTTAAGGAATGTACATAATTCACAGATCCAGGAGAAATAATAGCTGAGTGCTACGTCATGTTCTTTTTCTCAGAATTGGATTAAAAACATTTTTTACCTTAAGCATTTGATGTATAATCTCTCTCTGATTTTTTAGGTCAGACATTTGAAGTTAAGGGCAGTTAGCCTGCTATTTCTAAATCCAGAATCGAATTATTTTACAATTTGAATAGTTGTGTTTTATAAATACAAATGTAGCATAGATTGCTAGCATTTTTTTCTTACTGTTATCGTCAATATTAGTGTATTTGAATGCATTAATCCTACAAGTTGGACTTCTTGATTTCTCCAAATCTAGCAAGTTAAAAGTTCCCCTAGATATCTTATTTTTAATGAAAATAATTTGAGAAATTCTCATCTGACTAAAACCAAAGTACCTCACTGTAAAGATACATTATATTTAGTCTTATAACACTGATGGCGATTGTAATGAGATTCACTTTGGGGTTTTTTCACTCCATAGTTTTCTTTTTCTTAAACACCAGTGCAGAAGCCACGTAGCAAATGGCATTAAACTAGCCTTTTCTGTAGTATTTTGTAAAAAACATTCTGATGGAAGTGACCGCCTTAGTATCTGATACGTGCCTATATAATTTTTCTAATCCAGGGTCGATTCTGAAGAAACTTTTGCACACTGGAAATTCTCTCAAGGTATTTCTATTTGATAATGTATTCGTATTGCTTTTTCCTTTAATTCTTATGAAGCATATTGCTTTACATTTTTCCAGTATTAGTGTTTTTCAGATTTTCAGGTTTTTTAATTTTACTTATTCACCTTTTAATTATAAATTTTACTATTGTAATACTAGACTATTTTAGTATTATCATCTTTAGTTGTTTTGCTGTTCTAATGACCTTTGTTTAATAACCTAAAGTTACTTGGAGAAGGGTATCAATGTATTTTGCTTAATACTTTCATTTTTTTGGATCTCTCTAGCATTAAGTATATTGTATTAAACAGACTGATTTCTTGTTTGCCAAAGAGTTTTGAATCTCTTTTTCTTTCTCTAAATACATTACTAGAATTAAAATTGTATCTTGGTAATAAAAAAAACCCAACCCAGTGAATAAACCTAGTAAACTCACTGAATGCGCTGCCTTGGGTGGTTTTGTTGCATCTCAGTTTTCATGAGGATCTTCCGATGCCAGTGATGTTGAGGACAGTGGCTGGCTTTGACCTCTGTGGGCCAAGATTTCAGACTTAGGAGGGCACGAAGTATTGGCAGCTCCCTGGTGGTGCGTTACACTTGCTCTTGTACTTCCAGAGCCCCTTTTAAGGTTGAGCCAAGATGCATTTGGCTCTAGGAACTGGGGGAGTGGAACTAGAACTTTTTGGCCTCTGAAGTTGGACTGGTAATGCTTGGAATGTCACTGCCTTGGGTACAACTTGCTTGTGTACTTCTCTGCTTGTGATTAAATTAATAACGTGATTACTCTTGGTACAATGGAAAGACTGACAAACATGTAGCTGGGATGAAAGGAATTATCCTGCCTTTNAACTCCCTGAAAGGAGGCTGGAGAGAGATGGGGGCTGACCTCTTCTCCTTGGTGACAGGTGATAGGACGAATAGGCTGGAATAGGCTGCCCAGGGAGGTGGTGGATTCCCCATCCCTGGAGGGGTTTAAAAAAAGGGTAGATGGGGTACTTAGGGACATGGTTTAGAAGTGGCTTTTGTCAGGGTAGGTTAATGGTTGGACTTGGTGATCTTAAAGGTCCCTTCCAACCTCAGCAATTCTAGGATTCTATGATTCTTAACTATTTAACTGTGTTACTGTATGTGCAAATTTGTTTTAATACATTTTAATATATTTTTCTACAAAATCATCCCCTTGTAGATAAGATGTGAAGGAATCCGACTGTTTCTTCTCTGGCTTCAAGCGCTTCAGACTAACTGTGCGGACGAGCAGATATTAATATTTGCGTGCCTTGTGCCTGGCTTTCCACCTATTATGTCCTCACGAGGTCCCTGTACGCTAGATAACCTCATTAGTCCTCCTATTTCGCCAGACGGTGAGTGAACGAACAGTATTTCCATGATGAGTGTGTATTGTCTCCCCCTTCCATTGCGGTCATTGTGGAGCTATGGAGTTTCTTGTGGGGAAGATGTTATTTGTCTTTATAATTCAGAGATGTATTTGTTGCAGCTGTATATAGCCTTCTGATCTTGTCGTTCTAAGTTCAGAACGATTGGATTCTGTTCTTTGTTTATTGGTTTTCGTTGTTTTTTTTTTTTTTTTAATTGAGACGCAGCTGTATGAACATGTTACTGCAAAATAAGTAGATGTGTAGATTTACAGCTTATTGGTTAATCTGCAGCGATGGCTTGTGCAATCAAACTGCAGTAAACTGCAGTTGGTGCCATCTTTGATGGTTTATGGTAGGGCTTGAGGAATTACGGGAAGCCCAGGCAGCTACTGGACTTTGACTTTGTACAATTTAGTAGCACGTTAATGATCATTTTCAAATTAATCTTTTTGTAGAAAATGTATTTTAGTTAACTGTTTTCAGGTTTTCTATGTTTAAGACATGTTCTTTTCATTTTAGCTAAGATTTTTCCAGAAGAAATAACCCCACTTTTGCCAGCTGTCTCTGGAGAGAAAATTGCTGAAGACCAAACCTGCTATTTTCTTCAGCTACTATTAAAATATATGGTAATTCAGGTGCGGAGGATGTTTTTTTTTAACTATTCATAGTTGGAGGAATGTACTTGCGGTAGAAATTTTAATCTGCACTGTATCTGTACAGAGCTGGTTTTGCCCCTCCCCAGGAAGCAGCAGTCTTCTGCAGTTTCGTACTCTTGTTTTTAAAAGGAAAGTAATTCCAAAGGTATTTCCTTGTGCCATTTTTTGGTGAAAACAAGAAGTTTTTCACACTTGTGATAAAAATTCATGAACGTTCTCCAAACTTGCAGGATAACTGACTGTTATATATGCTTGTGGTCACACTTAGAAAATTGATATAGAGCAAAGATGCAGTTTATTCTCTTTAGACGCATACGTAGCTGAGAAGGCATGTAAAAGGACCACTGGAGGAAGAGATGAAAAAGGAAAGATCCCAGAATCACAGGGGCTGGAAGGGACCTATGGAGATCTTCTAGTTCAACCTCCTGCCAAAGGAGGTTCACCTAGAGCAGGCTGGATGGCTTCTGAGATTGTTTTTTTTAAAAGGATGCGAGTAACATGTACATCAAAATTTTAATTATAAATAGATCAGATTAATCTGTACAGGAAAGAAATTAAGATAATCTGCGTATTTAAAAAGTACAAATTAAGCAACATTTTAAATACAGTGGGAACTATAGACAATGAACATTAAAGAACTCAGTGTTATAAAAAAAAGATAATGAAATACTTTGAGTTACTTTTTTTTTTTTGTATCAAAAGGCAAGACTAAAATGATATTTGGAAGAGGTTTTGTCATCTTGAATAAATGCTTAATTTGAACAGTGGCTGCATGAAATTATCGACTTCCTACATGGCGCTCTTTGTTTTACATATCAGAGTCTGACAACACTTTAGTTAAAAAAATATTTTCACTGTTCTTTTTATACTCTTATTACATGTTTGGGATCTAAAAAACCTGACTACACTAAATCCAATTGCATTTTGGTTCATCAGCATTCAGTTATGTGTTTTGCATGGTAAAGGGGAGCACAGTTGGGCAGTACCCTTCTTGCCACAGACGAGAGATGAAATTAAAATAATCTGATGCAAGTGCAGAAAGATTGCTCAGAGCCAGAACACAGAGCAAATCTAAATCTTCAAGAAAACTTATGTCTGCAACTGGATAGAATTTAATGAGAGTCAGTTTATTTACATAACGTTCTAGATACATGCGTCTTTATATACAAAAGCTCAGTAGTCTTGTTTTCAAGCTCTGTATATGTATTTTGTAAAAGTAGGACATTGCAAGTTCCACAATTTCTAGATATTTGGAAAAAGCTCTAGTACAGATTAAAGTAAGCAAATGTGTTTAAATGAAAATAAATAATTAAATCTGATGGGACTGATGTAAACAAGTCAGTTTTTCTTTAACTTAATAAATTATCACCTTGGATATAGATTCAGTGAAATTGTTATCTGCTATATACTATTGGACAGGCTTTTCTAACAGCTTTTACTGCAAAAAAAAAAAAAAATTAAGACTCCTGTAGTCTTTTGATGTTGCTTCAAAAAAGAAAAAGGAAGAAAAGAGGTGGGCCTGAATTTAAAGCATATGTCAAAAGATGAACAGTTTCAGTGCGCACTTGAGTTTCACAAAGAGAACTGATGTAAGAGACTAAAACCCAAGCAGGTTTAAATCATCAGTGGAAAAAGTGCTTTGTTGTAGAGGTGTCTACTTTTACCTTTCTTATTTGGAATTGTATTGGATTTTCTTGCACAAATAAAGAAAACACACCCATATTGGTTATGTGCAACTTATTCCAAATTAAAGGTGTTTTAATATGAAAAGAGCAACTCCGTCAAAATTTGGCACAGTTTTCCAAGGAACTGCAGTTCAAAACTGTTAGTAAAGAACAGCTTGAAAGTCTGCGTAGGACCCTTTGGTGTTGATCTATACAAGGGCAGAAGAGTACCTTTAAAAACAAATTTAGATGTCAGCCTCTTCCTTGTCAGTGGAAATCACTTGTGCCTTGAGTCAAATCTTGAAAAGGAGTATTGTTTATTGTCTATGTGTGTGCGACCGTATTAAACATGGGCATTGAGTATGTTTCTGATGACAAATATATTTGTGAAAAAGTGCAACCTATAGTAACTTTTGTCTAAATTTACAGGTAAGAAGCAAATTTGTTAAAAACCTCATGATGACGTTTTTTGTGCTTCGTTCCGTTAGAACAGCACACATATGCTAGCTTTCTTTGGTGCGCTAAAGCCTTCCTGGTAATATCTTATCTTCTGACTGCAGCTTGTAAAGTTATTTAGGGGTGGTGCTAATTTTTTATGTCTCTTGTTGAAGTGTAATTGTTTATCTTTTGTATTCAATGTGGACGTATTGTCAGTATAACACATTAACTTAAAGCTTTTTGTTTGTTTCTCTTTAACTCCGTAACAAAGGCTGCAAGCTTAGAGTGGAAGAATAAGGAGAACCAAGACACCGGTTTTAAGTTTCTCTTTACCTTGTTTAGAAAATACTATCTTCCTCACTTGTTTCCATCTTTTACAAAGCTAACCAACCTCTACAAACCTGTTCTTGGTAAGTAGTGAATTTTGTCTTTTACGTAGAAAAAGAAATAACGTTCTCTGTAGCCTCCCTGTTACCTGCTGGCATATCACTCTAGTTCTGTTGAATTGAGGATTTTTCCTCCTTTGTCTCATGTTCTGATTTTATTTTTCCTAGCACAGCTTTTGATTTTCTGAGACAGTCCAGGAAGCTGCTGCTGTTCATCACTGCTTAAGGGCTGACCTGATTCTCCTTTTCTAAGGACGTTTCTACTGGCATAGCATTTATATCGAGTCAGCGAGGACTCTAACTGTGATATGTAATGAAGAGAGAACATGCTCTCTGACGGGTTTTTTAAAGAACCGGCAAGCTGCCCAAGTGTGAGGGAGTAGCTAACTTAGTTGCTTTTACTTCACATTGTTTCCTTGAACAGAAAATGAACATGAAGGGGTAAAGGAAAGCAAATGGAGATGTACACCTACAGTTGCAGGATTAAAAGCATGTTATTTCAGAAACACTCACATTTTTCCTAATTTTCTACTGCATTATGTGTTGGAGTCCATAGGAGCGGTGGTGTTAATACACATCTGATGTACTGCAGCCTCCTCTTCATCATCCTTCCCGTCCCTCCTCTGACTTTTAACTCCTCTCCTTTGCAGTTTAATATTTAGTGTTGAAAATCACCGCAGTGTCATTTCAGCTGTGTTGTTCACAGGTAGAGCCCAGGCCTTCCATGTTTTTCAGCTGTGTACAAGTGATTTTTTTCCCTAAACGCAAGCATCTGAACGAGTTACGACCCAACTTGTCTCCCTTTGGCAATCTTCCACTTCTTCCCTTGTGTTTTCTTTCTTTTATTTCAGCTTGTGCAGTGCTCTTTGCACCTGAGTTAACTTCTCTTTCCGATCTGCCAAGCATCCTTGTTCTTCTTAATCTTTGCACTATTGAGTGTTCTAGCGCCATCTTCTCTTTCTCACTGTCCTTTATTAATAAACATCGGTGAAACTTATAGAATTAACTTACATTGTAGTAGGAGTAGTTGTTTTCTTTCAGATTTTGCCCTTCTTTTTGCAGCCCTTCTCTTTTGCTTTCCTTTGTTTTGCATGATGCAAATTATAACCTTCAGGAAAGATCCGTGCTTTTATGTTCTTGTGTTTCTTTAGGGGTAATAAAATTACAGTAGAATATAAACATTAATATGATAAAAGCAGTCAGTTGTTGCATCTGTTATTTCGTTTGGAGAAAATGTTGTTGGTGACGTGTTCAATACATTTAACCAGAGTCTGGAAGTAATTACAGTTTTTTAAGATTAGGTTTTCTTTATATCTTCTCTTTTTATCTCACCAGATATTCCCGATGTAAGGCCAAGACCAGTATACATTGCTGCAACACGAAACAATGAAAATGTCTACAGCACAAAAATCCCATATATGGCAGCTCGAGTTGTTTTTATTAAGTGGCTTGTTACCTTCTTTCTTGAAAAGAAATATTTAACTGCTGTTCAGAATACAAAAAATGGAGGAGAAATGCTCCCTAAAATTATTCAGGTGTGCTTTAAAGTTTACCTCTCTTTTCTTATGTACCTGCTAACCTTGCAAATGATCGCAATGCACTGGCAACTGAAGCGAGAAAGAAGTCCTGCCCCTAAGTGAATGATTCGTTGATTGTTTTACTTGATATTACAAGTGATATTCACTTGATGATTTTATTTTATTTTTTCTTTGATGAAGGAGGGAACCTCCAAGCGAAACCCTTTAGTAATTTACTAGAAATTTTTTTCCTTATAGCTGTTTGTCTTACTAGCTTCATCAGTATTATGTTTAAACTTTCAGAATTTTAGCTGTAAACTGTCAAACTTGGACCATGGACCATTTCCCAGCAACATCAAAGGCTGCTTTGTTTTTCCTCTTGATTGTAGCAGCTGTTTACAATGAGATATTAGGAAAAATATTTCACTTTCAAATTGCTGGTTGAGGCTTCTCTGGGATGAGGCACTTCACGATGAATTTTATAGAAATAGGTGCTTTTTCTTTTAAGAGACTTTCCAGCTTCCTGTTAAAAATTCAGGATCAAGGTCAGCTTACATTCTTCTCTTGAGTTGTACATCAGTGTCAAATCTGTATTCAGTGGAAAAGCATATATTAACTGTTATGCTAGAACCTTATATTTTCAGGTCAATTGTTTTTGGAGTTCTTCACTGTAGAATTTTGGAGCCCTAAACCGGCTAAGTGTAGCTTTCCTACTGAAAGTGCTTTTTTTTAATCGATCTTTTCTTTCTCATTGGAAATTCCACCTTTTGTATAAACTGCTGTGCCATTCCAACAGACTTCGGCTGGAAAAAGATTTTTTTATTTTCACTGAATTTTATAGACAGCTGACACCAGATAAATACTTCAGTTGAATAACAGTATTGCTGCCCTCTGAATGGGAACTCGTCAAAATTTATCACTTAGCTGAAGCTGTGTGCCAGCTTTTGGCACACGTTGACTTCTTAGTGGTTTTGAAGTTCGCTAACTGTAGCCTGTGCCTTGCTAGAGTGGCTGAATCTTACCCAAAAAGTTAATTGTGAAAAGCAGTAGAGATGTTATTGCTGCTCTGTTACTGCTCGCTTGGTCAAACAGAGGGCAGCCTTATTCATGTGAATGTAAAGCAGAACTGCATTTGGGTGACGCTTTGTGTCAGTGTAAGCTTGGGTTCTTTTTCTGGTAACTCAAAAGCAGTTTTTTAGTTCTCTTTCTCCTTCTGGCTGGATCATTTTAGCCAGATGTGGTTCGAGATGTTGCAAAATACATGCAGTGTCAGCACAAAACCTGACAAAGAGTTATCAGGGATAATAAGGCATAAGAATATCAGCCATGTATAGTGGTATGATCGATCTTTTCCCAAAAATGAAGGGACTTGGGGATTCCTCTCTCCACTGTGTCTGTGCCTTCCTCCACTCCCACCGCTGCCCCTCTCCCTTTTTTATTCTTGTCTTATGGAGCAGACAAGTCAGTTGGCTGTTCTGGGCTCGGGAGCCGGGGCATATGAAGTGCTCATCATGTACAGTGTAAGACCAAATTCCTTCTTGGATCAAGTAGTAGATGGAAAATTACACCTCCTGACTGCTGGGATCCCAGTGTGTTGTGTGAAAAAAAGCACTAGTATCTTGAGTTCTATGTAAGCATTCCAGATTTTTGGTGGACACTATTTCAGTTACTTACTTAGGCTTGTATTTTCTTCTGTGTAGACTGTTGGTGTTGTAAACCAAGATAAAAATGCAGAGCTGGAAACCAGTATGTCTTATGCAAGCGAGCAGGAGAGAAACCATTCTAACAGCAGCACCTTGTCCGACAGAAGGCTCAGCAATTCCAGCCTCTGCAGCATCGAAGAGCAGCATCGGACCGTCTATGAGATGGTGCAGAGAATCCTCTTATCCACTCGAGGATATGTTAACTTTGTTAATGAGGTGTTTCGACAAGTAAGTGTGTATGTTTAGTTACTTTTTTATATATATCTATATATTTTTTTTTATTTATTTTTTTTTTACAGGAAACATCATGGTTATGAAAGAACACGCTGTGAAGGCTGTAGGTCAGGTCACTGATCAAACTTGACGCTAATCACTCCAGCATCCTTTCAGTTTGGACTCCTTCCTAGGTCTAGTTTTAACTATAAAATTGTGACATTTTTGTAGGAACTGAAGCTTGTTGCTGACGCCTGACAGCAACGTGTCTTATTTGAATGCGTCACTTTATTTGGTTTTGGTAGTATGGTGTAATTTAAAGGTGTGTGAAGAGCTTTTAGCTTGCAAATTTATTTGAATTAGTAAGGTTCTTGTGATTGGTGTCAGTATTTAATATCTGTTTGAAGATTGCTTGCTTCTATTTTTCATTAACTTGCCTAGTATTTTTCATTAATTTGACATCTTTTCAATTGTTTTTGATAAAAGTATATGTGGACCTACTGGAGGGCTGCGATTTTGTTGTTGCTGCTGTCTGGCACCAAGGTAGAAATTGGTTGAAACAGCAGTTCCAGGTCATGTAAATGTGCAGAAGATGCTCTCCAGCACCTGCTTTGCTATGAAGTACCTTGTGCGGCAGGGTTTAGGAGCTCCTTGTACCAAGTGCTTTTCAGTGGGGGATGGATGGCATTTGGACAGGCAGGAGTACTTTCGTGTTTGTTAAGAACGGCTGTGGCATGCCGCCCTCTCCTGGTGTGTGTTAGGAGTATGTTGAGGTTAGACCACCTTCCAGGGAACAAAGGCTAATGTGATGCAGCACTCTTATCTTTATTCAATACGATCAGTGTTCAGTAATTGGAGCAGATAATGGTATTTGGATCCTTTTTGTGTTTATCTCTCCCTTACAAGACTCTCACTAGTCACTGTGAATTCCTCTACTCCTTTTTTTTTTTCCTACCCTAGTTCTTAACCTTTCTAAAAGCATTCTGCGTAGCACCCATTCATCCCCCTGATGAGCTGTCGTTCCTTTAATATTCTAGCAGTTGGCTTCTGGCTCGTTCAGTTTCCGTGTCCTTAATAAGTTGACAGCGTCTGTGAATCACACAGAATCACAGAACCATAGGGTTGGACGGGACCTCTGGAGATCATCCAGGCCAACCCCCCTGCCACAGCAGGGTCACCCAGACCAGGTGCACAGGAATGCGTCCAGGCGGGTTTGGAATGTCTCCAGAGATGGAGACTCCACCACCTCTCCGGGCAGCCTGTGCCAGTGCTCTGCCACCCTCCAAGTAAAGAAGTTCCTCCTCATGTTTAGGTGGAACTTCCTATGCTCAAGTTTGTGCCCATCACCTCTTGTCCTGTCACTGGGCACCACTGAAAAGAGCCTGGCCCCATCCTCCTGACACCCATCCTTTAAGTATTTATAAGTGTTGTGTGAAGTTCTGTGAAGACTTTCTCCGAAATGTCATGTACTTGCTGTATGGCATAGTTGAACTTGCTTTTGCTAACACTTCAAATTCTCTTGAAATCAGCTGTTGGATGTTGCACTTCATGCTGATAAGAGACAAGGAAGTGTACCATGTGATGCAAAGATTTCCCCTAGCCTGAGCAAGATACATTTGTGATGGTTTTAGGATAGGGTATAGGATAGTATAGTTCCTGGGTATAGGAAAGGTACAGTTTTTGACCCTGTTAATTATGGACAGTAGGTAATTTCTTCATAGTTGAAAGGACCAAATTTTTTAGTATGGCAAATGTGTTTTCATCTCCTTTGGTGGTTTTGTGCTGTAATGCATATTGATTTTTCTCTTGTTGGCAAAATACGCTTTTTTTGTACCAGATGACGTTTTCTGTGCCTGTTCACAGCAGTGCAGAGGTCTTCTGTGATTTTTTTTTTTTTTT
>VXBH01004562.1:355700-379207 GCA_013400035.1 Rynchops niger | reverse complement strand
TTTTTTTTTTTTTTTCCAGTCTCCTAAGACTTCCAGAAATGTGGGGAAGCCGCAGGTCTGGCCTTTGTAAGCTTTTGGAGAGGACAGTCTTACAGGATGATTGCTAAATACAGATGTTGAGTAGTATGTTGAAAGTAAATTCATTGTGTTGATTTCCAAAAGTGTAGCGAGAAGGGATCGAATGCCAGCCGTTGTTACCCTCGTCACAGCTTACTGTCTTGTCTATACCTACGCTTGCTGAAATGGCATTTCACGTCCTATCCTGCTTGCTACAATATGAGGTCATCTTCTCCAGAAAGTGTAGCACAGTACCTAAGTTTAACCTGCTAGACCTCTATGGCCAGTAATAGCTCGGGAGATGAATCCACGTTAAGTTAGAGAGCTTGCAAGGAGCAAAACCAAGCTTTTTCTTTTTGTGAGAACAAATACGGCATGGAAGTAATTTGGAATTAATAGTTATGGAATTATGGACAATGTAGGTATATGCATAGCTTGTTGATAAATCCTAACTCCTTCTAGTACAGGCATAAAAGTAAAAATTATGTATCCTTTCGTTTTTGAGCTGTATTATTTATGGGTACATATTATTTCTGTGTGTGGGTGTGTTTGTCTGTACAGGGACACTTATGTCCTATACAGTAAAATTAGTTAACTTTTAAATTTAGGCTTTTTTACTGCCGCCTTCCGATGTCTCAGCAACACGAAAAGTCGTTAAGGTATATCGAAAGTGGATATTGCAAGAGAAACCTGTGTTCATGGAGGAGCCGGACAAAAAGGAAGACAGTCAGGACGCTGTTGTCAACTTAGAGGATTCATCAGTGCAAACGGATGGTAAACATGTATGATATCAGTGTTACTTACTTTATTCTGTTCGCCTATGATATACCATTTAAGTTTTAAACTCGCTTTGTAAATGACTAACAATTTTAAAAATGCATGGAAAATCAAGATTTAAAAATGCTTTTATTCAAGGTCCAGAACTTTAAATCAATATTGAGTGTTCAGTGGCCCTTACTGAGTGCAGGGAAAGATTGCAGCTATTTTGAGAAGTGTAATTTGTTGGTAATTCCCTGTCTATACAAATAGGATAGCAAGAACTTAATGGAAGAAATACTAATACATTCTGCAGTGTTAAAATTTACAATGTCTGATGGCCTGGTGCATGTAGGAATATTTCCTTTTGGTAGTAGTTACTTAAGAATTTGAAAATATCTACTAATTTCTATATACTAGGTGAAAAATTTGTATTCAGACACCTTAATCTAGGAAATTAAAGTGTAGATACAAACTCTGCATAGTCTTTTTAATATCCTGTATTGAACCATCAGTAAAAGTCGACTTTGACACTATTGACACTGTGAAGCTATTTTAAAGAGAAGCTTCTCTTTAAAGCTATTTAAAGAGAAGTTTTGTTGTACTGAGAAGGAGGTTCAAATTGTTAAAACGTAGTGAGAATTACAAGGTTTGGCAGATGATTTTTGTAGGGGATTTATAGTTTTGCCAGGCTTAAATTAAAATATTACTGCAGTCAGTGACTACAAAATGTGACGTAAAATACTTCAAATAACATAGTTCTTAAAATTTTTTTTTTTATGAACCTTTAAGTTCCATATACTGTCTGCTCAGAGATTAAGAAGTAATAGACGTTAATTCCTTCTGAAATGAATGTAGGGTATGACAGCTTCCTGTTTTTTGCTTTTGACACTTTAAAGGATTATGAATAAATATGGACATATTCCTTTCTGCTCTGTCACTAACTGAAACATGTTTTTGAAAGCTTTCCTCTGACCATTCAGGACATAAGCGCTCATCCAGCTGGGGAAGAACGTACTCCTTTACCAGTGCTGTTAACAGAGGATGTGTATTAGAAGATGAGGACAAAAATGTTAAAGCTGGTGCTCAAGCTGCATTACAGGTGTGATATATAGGAAGGTTACAAGGCTCTGATTTCTGTAGTCACGTGACTTACACTACAGATTATAATACAGTCTCTGAGATCAAGGAAAACTACCAGCAGTTGATGGGCTTTGTAAGATTTGATTTGGGACTTAATTTATAACTCTTTAAAAATCAATATTAAACGATGTGACCATGTATTAGAGCCAGACATCTATTTTAAGACAAAGTTCGTTTTTTTTTTTTTTTTTCCTACTGTGGATGCTAGGAAATAATCAGAACTGTACATTTGCTCTCGTTGAACCTCATTTATTGGAAGTATTGGTGGTTGCTCAAGCATATAATGCCAGGAAATGAGTAGCTGGAGGAGTGACTGAACAGAAGAGGTACCTACAAAACCCATACTGTGCCATGCGTGCCTTTGTTGGGTCTGTAATGCCACCTGACTTTTCACTGGAATGACGTAGAAAAATAAAGTGACAGGTGAAACATGAAACTTGCTCTAAGAGAAGCGAAAGGTTTGACTGGAGGAGGAGGAGTGTTTTATTTTAAGTCTTGACTTTTTTTTTTATTTCTGATACTGTGTAAACTGACTGTAAATGCCTGTTTTGAAGGTATTCTTGACAAACTCTGCGAATGTTTTCTTATTGGAACCATGCATTGAAGTCCCGGTGCTTCTGAAGGAGCAAGTTGATGCTTGCAAAGCAGTTCTGGGTATCTTTAGGCGCATGATAATGGAACTGTCAATGAATAAAAAGACCTGGTAAGCTTCATATAGTCTGCATCACTTAAGAGAAAATTATCAACATTTAAACTTTATGGGAGAATTATTGGGTAGGGAAAAGACCGGCTTTCTCAGGGGCAGACCTTATTACATGAGTCACACTTCCCTCTGAATTGGTATGTGAGATTGCAGAGTCTACATCATTCTACTATTTGGCTTCAAGGTTCTGGCTGGTGTTTCAGTTCTGACTTCACCTTCTGAAAATTTAGTTTTTG
This sequence comes from Rynchops niger, assembly GCA_013400035.1. Lineage (NCBI taxonomy): Eukaryota > Metazoa > Chordata > Aves > Charadriiformes > Laridae > Rynchops > Rynchops niger. Next base: position 376,312 of record VXBH01004562.1, on the reverse strand, counting down.
CAGTCCACAGCCAACTAATGTTCTTTTGCAAATGGTCTGTGAAGTCTGAGGTGTGATCACATTCTCAATATGTAAAGGCTTACTGGAGAATTAAGAGGGTTTTTTGGTATGTGAAAATTAACGAGTACAATTAATAGAACATGTGAACAAAAAGTACAATTTTGTTTTGGAACCAGGGAACAGATGTTACAGATACTCCTTAGAATAACAGAAGCTGTGATGCAGAAGCCAAAAGAAAACCAAATAAAGGATATGTTCGCTCAAAGCATGTCGGGATTACTTTTCCGAGTGAGTGTTTGGATTTGTTTTTGGTTGGTTGGTTTTTATGCTGATTTTCATTATGATTACCCATAGTTTGCATTAAGTACTATTGAACCTACTCGTAAAACATGAAAAAAAATTTCTCCTTTGCAAGTAATTATTTTATAAACTGTTCCCTAACAGAGGGAGACAGATTCCGGGTGCAACAAGCAGTTGATTTGATCTGTTCTTCTGGGCTCTATTAGAAACCATGGTAGACCAGGCAGGCACACAGTCTCTTTGTGGGATATCTCCAGTGAATATCTCTAACGTGTAAGCTTGATGTAACTGTTTTCCTAGAAGTTCGGCTGGCACGTCAAAACTGAGTCATGCCAAATGAGGTGAAAACATTTATGCGTTGTGTTGTACTTTGCATGCTCAGCTCCAGTATCCAGGTCTGAGTGTCTCTGGCATAGCTCAAGCACTACAGTTGTTCTGTAGGAATAAGAAACAGTTCTTCAGTCTATTATTATTATGCACAGCACATTATTTTGGTTTACCAGAGAACATGCAGACCACCTGAAAAGTAGGTTTCAGAATTTTTTGATTTCCGTAGTCAGTAACTTTCACAATTATTTGCTCACAAATTTCTGGGAGTGTTTTTTTGATTGAAAAAACCCTATGCATAATGCCTGTGCATCCTGAATAATCAATGCTGATGTGCAGGTCGGTGTTGACTTCTTCAACACGTGGATTGATGTTGGTGCGCTGAATTCATCTTGCCAGAAATGCACGAGCTGTCACTCGTTTCTTTTCTCTCAGACCCTCATTGTGGCTTGGATCAGAGCAAACCTGAGTGTTTACATTTCTCGGGAGTTGTGGGATGATCTGCTTAGCGTTCTGTCCGCCCTGACAGACTGGGAGGAGCTCATAAACGAGTGGGCCAATATTATGAACTCCCTAACAGCGGTGCTAGCAAGAACGGTGTATGGGGTGGAAATGACAAACTTACCCTTGGATAAGCTCAGTGAACAAAAAGAAAAAAAACAGAGAGGAAAAGGTTAGTCTCTGTGCTTTAGTGCTTTTTGTATCAAGTTAAATGTTTAAGTTTAAACTTTAAAACTAATCTAATTTAATCCAATATTAAATACTACTTAATCTAGTGTAAGAACCTGTTTAATCAAACGTGAAGTGCTTTGGATTCTCATCCTTCATTGTGGGAGGAGAGGAAATTAGGGTCGAGAGAAGATAGCTATTTAGCAGTTCTTAGTATGCGCTTAAAATCAGTCTTTTCTGCATCGCAGAAATGAAACGTGGTTTCCTGTGCTGTAGTCTGGCATAGTCCTCAACATAAACATTGTTTTCCATGTATTTTTATTACACTTTATTAATTACAGTATTTTAGCTACATTTGTGTGACACCTTGGAATCGATGCATATAGTTCAAGTAGCGATTGTTTTTTAATAATAGTAAAAATTCATCTATGTTGTTTCAAAGGTTAATATTCTTCATGTTTGAGTGCTTGTAAGTTCATTCATACTTTAGGAAAAATATGTGCCAAAGCATACGATGCTAGAGAATTTTGTTTTCCTTATCTCAAAGGTGGCATTTTAGAGCCTCAAAAGACAGCTGTAGTGGGAAGATCTTTTTCATTAAGCTGGAAAAGTCATCCTGAAATTGTGGAGCCGATGAGATTCAGAAGTGCTACGACTTCTGGAGCCCCAGGAGTTGAGAAAGCAAGAAATATCGTTCGTCAAAGAGCAACAGGTTAGACCATAACTTAATGCTCATGTTCCCAAACACTCATTAACTTTCAAGTTTTAAATCTGCCTTTGTATCGTGGCTGCTTCCAAAAGTTGTGCAACTTAATTAATTGCCTGAACAGAGGTGTTGCGTACCTGTGTCTGGATGTCTTGACCACTACTGCTATGAATAGAGAATCAAAGTACTTTGGAAAATTCTAAATATATGCTTTTAAATACATTACATTTAATTGCAAGTTACATTTCTTTGTAAAGAGGTAAAGTACATTCCTATTTTTATCAGTTCACAAGAAAGCATTTGCTAACATTGGTCAGGTAATATATATTGCTTCTGAACTTTCATACATTTGGCTATTTACAGTGAGCACAAGGTAACCCAGATATTTAATAAGCAATTTCATCCTTTCTTATTCGCTTTATTTGCCTTTTCATTAGCATGATGGGATATGTATAGCTTCTCCTTTTCCTTTTTTCTCTCATGTTTACTTCTGGAAAGAGGAAACGAGAGAGGGGAGAACAGGGGGTGAGGAACGATGGGACAATGTCTGAGACCCGAGGCATTGAACCGATACCTGATTTTTCAAGCATTTCATCAGCCTGAATTTGGGCTTTTTATTTCATGGTAGCATGTTTCTGTGTCCCAGTTCAAAGGGCTACGGATTAAAACTCTCCATAGAAAGTCTTCTGCTTTTGAATAGGGAGATCTTTTGCTGCATGGCTTCCTTCCTAATTTGTAACAGATTAGTAAGTGTTTCATACCAGGAGAATTTGAAGGTGATTTAGTATGTTTTTGTGGCTACAGGCTTCATAACTAAGCCACAGTCTTCAGCTTAAATTACAAAACATTTGGCAATGGAGTCAGTTCACTCTTGTGTCTGTTTTATTTTTGAATCCACGGAGTTCCGATTTGTGCTGCAGCGGAGAATTCTTTCTTTCTTCTGCTGCAGCACTTGTGCCCTAGACTTCTCACCAGAGCAGTAGAGAGCACCTGGAAGTATTGATCAGCAAGGACTTCTCTTGGTTGTGTGCTTTCAAATTAAAGGAACTTCTACCTTTAGTAAGAAAAGCTTATTTGGTAGGGAGCAAGCAGCTTGTCAGGTGGGAGGAGGAACTTCATGTGTAAAAAGCCCTCAGTTTCATTTTGTGTCTCATGGTCATGTAAAAAGAGAATTATTTTCATGGAATTTGTGATGATCAATGTCTCCCAAATCAGCAGGTGCAAAAAAGTTTTATATTTGCATGTGCGGTTATAACAAATAGTAATTTCAAATATTATAAAATGGATATACATCTTACAATGTAAGGCTATTTAGAAACACAAAACTCAGCTACTAAGCCTCTGGCGGGGTCATCTTTCACAATGAAAGGTAGCAGTCCCTAAGCCAGGGATGTTCATGGGAAGACTTTCTTTAGCAGAGCGAACATTTTTGGGAAAAGTGTCTCCCACTGGAGGCTTTTTAAAAATCCCGAATATTCTCCCCCCCTGTTTAAAAGCAACAAAAAAAACCCCAACCCAAGTCAACATCCAAATACCAGAGCACCTTCTGTCTCCAGGTAAGACTTTCTTTTGATCTGCTGCTTGTATCTGGAGTTAGAAGAGGAAGAACACAGTATTTCTTCAGTAGCAGAAAATCTTTTGCCAGCTGCCCTGCTGGAGTATTTTTGCTTCCTCCTTCCTCCCCTCTGTCTTCTAAGTGTCAGCATTGACATTGCTACGTACGAGACAAGAAACTGGACAGTGAATAAGGTGGTTTTTCCCTTATAAATTTCTGTTAGAGACTTAGGCAATTCAGCATTACTTCATATAATACAATTGATGATAAATTTCTGTTTTTCTATAAAGGAGACTCTAAGCTTATGACAATTGGATATTAATCCATAAAATATCAAGTTTTTAATAATGTTAGTCAGTCTCCAGCGTGTTAGCCAGCTTGGAAAGTGTTTTTCTGGTGGCCTTTCTTTTTCTAAGAAATGGTGAACCCATTTAAGTGTTGCTGTTTTCAAGGGAAATTCAATAAGATAGGCATTCACCCTGCACTTACCTTCTATATATTTCCTTGTGGTCACTTAAGAACTCCAAAAACTTGCACATAACTTACGTCCCTTTCATCATCCTGTTCAGAAATGTGGAAAGTGGGGCTCAGGACCCCAAAAGCAGAGTCCACAGGATAATTCAGGGTGTAAGGACGTTCATCAAGTCTAACCTCCTGGTTAGTCTACCCTCAAAGCGGGGTCAGCTGCCCATCAGACCAGGGTTCTCAGGGCATATTCAGCTCCAGTCTGGAGTTGGGATGCCTGGTTTTAAAAGCAAAACCAGAGGCGCCTGTATCGTTAGACCGATTTTTGAGAAGCACGTTATCCCACTTCTCGGATCAGAATGGATTGTCTTCAGCAGAGGTGAACAAACATAAGAGGGAGCTGTTTTTGTGGGGGAGCACTGCTAGTAGAGGGGAATTCGAAAAAGTTTTCCATTCTTTATTGTTGAGCTGTGTGTACTGCTACAGATACTTCAATGAAAAGGAAAAAGGGTAAGTTCAATTAGCCTGGAGATAGGAATCATACACTGAGAAAATGAAATATCCCACATTGTGGAACTGCTGTGATTGAGAAATCACTGATTATTGCGCTTTCGATGTGTGAGTTACAGCTGCACATTATTAACTTACAACTTATAGGAAATATTTCTGGGCTTAATGATGTAAAACTATATATTTTTTTTTTTCCCCAAAAGCTTTGTGTTTCGTTGTGTCATGACATTCAAAACCCCAAATATTTCATTATTTTTTTCTGACATAATTATTGCTTTATTTTTTCCTGGAAGCTAAGCGAAGCCAGTCTATCAGCAACTGTGTTCATCTTTATGAGGCTTTGCCAGCTACTAAAAGTGTACCTCTTCTGCTTCACACTGTGAGCTCTCTCTTACCTGGTATCTCTTACACTTCTTGCTCTCACAGACTGTCAGGTACTGTACTTTAAAGTCATCTTTTGTATAAATGTTCTTTATGTTTTTAAACTGCTGTCTGTCTGCTCCCTTTCTGTCCAGATGATTGTTCTTTAGTAGTGTGGAATGAGATGTTTTGCACTAGTTCTGTTTCCTATGCCTTGGATCCGTTCAAAACATGGTGTTAAGTAATATTGGTAGCCATTAAGAGACAACCAAGTTTAATGGGAGTGTATCTTGACCTTTTTCAAAGTTACAAAGGGTGGCAAAAAGTGTCTCCTTCTGATGCTTTTTTGTTATTCTGTTGTCAAAATAAGTAACCTTTTCAGGGAAAAGGAGGAGGGCGATACCTTTGCAAGAAACTACCGTAGAACCTAGTTGAATTCTTGCAGAACAATTCAAGAGCTAGGGCAAGCAAAACACGCAGTCAAAGAAATGAAGCTGGTTGAGCTACTTGATTTAAAAGGAAGATCTCACTGCATGTGCGTTACTCTCCATTACAAATCGGTGCTTACAAATGTGGTATTTTTTTTCTAAGGAATTCTTCCTGTAATTATTGATTCCAGAAGCAAATCTGAAAGGTTTGTCTGTGCCTCTTAGTTCTCAGATAGTGTTTGATTTCTCTCAAAATCTTTGTAGTACTGCAGGCAGTGCAGTTTTTGTTCATTTTAATACTAAAGACTACCATGAATTGCAATTAGATTTATATTTCCTAGTAACTAAAGTAATTTATTTTAAATTCTTAATAAAGAAATGCTTTTATTCATGTTTTACCCTTTCAATTACTTGATTTATTAAAGGGTTCCAAGCAGTTGTTAAAGTTTTAATATAGCGCAGACCAAATATTCTAGGGATTAGGAATACAAAAGCTAAAGGCAGCAATTCAGATTTAGGCATTTTAGTGGTTGTTTAGACTGAAGTGGGTGTATTTTTGCTCCGAAGTGTAGTAAACTTTTTTCCTGCTTTCGATACATTCTCATCCTGTGGAACTTGATGTTGCCATAAATAAAGCTCAAACAAACCCTAAGCATACAGCTTTTGAACTGAATTCTGTACTGGTACCCAGACATAGATGTGAAAAGCAGATGTAATGGTCTGAGCATACAGAGCTGCTTCGTTGGAGGGCATTCATCCTGTCACCTAGCCAAGATGTATTGGTGGAAGCAGTGAGATTTCTCTATCGTGTTAGCGGACTTTCTTTTATTTCTGTTCCCAGCTAGTAAGCCTCTGAAAATGTGACTCTGTCACCTCCCACGTTTTGCTTCCTCGGAGGGATTTCTGACTCTTGCGCCCTAACCACAGTTGTTAGCTGCTGTCACAAAAAAAGAGGAGTTTTATATGTGGTGCATTGTGGTTCTTCAGGATTTCCTATGCTGTGAAACATCTTTAGGGTTTTTTCATTTCAGGTTATCTTCAGTCGTAACGCTGAAGTTGTTCTAGATGCTGAATTTATTATTTTATGTTACTGATTTCTGTAAGATGTTTAAAGTCAACAGTGATAGTTTGAGGTCAGTAAATACCAGAACAGTTAGTTTTTCTACATGTGTATTATGAGATAATAATAGTGTTGGCTGTGCAGATTGAACACCTTGAGCAGTCTACTGGGGGGTTTGTTGGGGTGTGTGGGCTCCTCTTTGACTGCGTTCCGGGGAAAGGGTTAGCAATTAGCTTCAGTACGGCAGGTGTCATGGCCATAACTGAAAGCACCGCTACTGAACATGCTTGATCCCAAGTGTTACTGTCTTTTTTCCCCCCTTAATGCCAAGAGAAATGCATTTCTAAAAGCATTGTGTTGCTAGCTAATCACAAGAGTTCCTGTTGCTCCTTCCCTGGTATGTCCATTTACATCCTCACTTGAATTTTCATGCCCCTCTCTCTTCTCTTTTTATTTATCATTTACAGCAAAAAAAAAAAAAAAAGTGTGATTCGATTTGTCCTCACAAACTAAGCCTGTTTGTGTAGCTCAGATCTTTTTTTACTCTCAATTGTCGCCTTTTTTATTCTGCCCTTCTCCTCTTTATGGAGGAAAAGTCAGTAAGCGCAGTCATCTTTTCTGCACTCTGCTATGATAGTAGGTTTGCTGCCTCTCCTCTATTCTTTCTGTTTCCAGAACGAGCAGGCTCTGGTTTGAGTCTCTGGCACTGAAAAACAGAGCCGTGTTCATGTGACATCCTCCCACCCTTCCTTGTGCGCTCCAAACCCCACGAGGAATTTCTGTCCTTTTTCTTTTGGATGACCTTTAAAGGTCCCTTCCCACCCAATGCATTCTATGATTCCACACTTTTTACCACTTACACTGCTCATACCTCTCTCTCTAAACTTTACAATTGGTCTAAGAATATTTTATAAAACTTAAATTATAACTTCTGCAACTAGGAGTTACATTCTAGCTTTGTAACTTGGGAATTTTAAATGTTTGAATGGGTCACTTTTTCATATAGATTTCTTAGGTAAGGGGTTCACATGTGTATGTAATTCTGAGATCTTGCAAATATTTTCTGTTTTAATTATATCGACAGAAGTTGAAGAATCTCAACAGCTGGAAAATACAACAGGAACAGAAGCTACGGGCCTATTTGTAGACCAAGAGCAGCAGCTAACTCGAAGTAGCAGCACTTCAGATATTACAGATCAGTTTCCATCTGATTTTTTTCAAGGTAATTTTGATAAAATATAGTGATACTGTACTTCTGAAGAATAAGGGTTGAGACTTGTTCAGCTTCATAAACGCTACTTTGGTTTCCAGCTCTGTTCTAAATTGGTTTTTATCTCATTTTCTTAGTGAATATGTTGTTGATATCTTGTGGAAAGATCTGTTTTTAAGAAGTTACAGACCACTTATGCAGGACATGACCTTTTATAAAGCAGGGCTTTAGTTGTATGCATAACTTTTTAAAATCTGGCTTACATGTAAATTTTGTGTATTATAGCTAACAGTTCTGTTTCTGTTCCTATCGTGTCAATGCATTATGCTTATGCCGGATTTTTCAAAACATCACGTAGTCCATTTTAGTATGTGTATTACTTCCCTTAGCTATAAAGGTAAGAAGTATACATGTAAACAAAGCTGAAATTTTCATATAATTTGTACTTTGGTCCCAGAAATGTCTATATTTCTTGTTTACTTCAAAATTTCTAGGTAAAAAGGCTGGGAGTTCTCATAATTTAATGTCTTCAGACTCCAAAATGGTTCAGGAAAATAAGGGATGTACAAAGAAGGAACCTGAAGCTGAGCAAGTAAGGCAAAATAGAAAGTGATTATTTATAAGATCCTAATAGTGTTTTATTTCTAATAAGTCGCCTTTTAGTATTTGGAAACTCTAGGACCTCAAAGTGTGAAAAATCATTAATCATATTTCTAGTATGGAGTCTGGAATTGAGCTGTGGCTGTCCATTATGCTGTTTAGTACGATCATTTTGTGTCTCCTGATCTTGTCAGTTGCTCATGCCGTTCTATGTAATTGGTTATACGCTAGTCTGATACAAGACTTCTATGCGTTTTTGTATTAAATATAAACAAGAAGTTAATAACTTTTTAAAGATAAGTAGTTCATGGCTATTAGAGCTACAGTACACTGGGATAAATGTTTGATGGTGGAAAGTGCTGGGGGAAACGCCTGCCTTCAGCACAGTTTGTATCCCCAGCTACGTCTTGCAGGTGTTTGTGTAAGTTAGCATTAGGACAGGCAAGCTTTGTAAATTTTTAATGCAACTTTTGAATCAATGGTATTAGCTGATCAGCTTTGTGGAAGTATAATGCAACACAGCATGGGGGACTTGAAGCTGAATCTCATCTCTGGACCTTGGCTCTCCTATACGTCTAGGCTTAAAGTACCATTAACACTTAGCTCTGGAAAGGAGAGATGAGACGATTTCTGCAGAGTGCTTTCATTAATCACTTCAGGAATAACAAAGTGTCTCAAAAAGGAAGGAAAACCTAGTGTGCTTTGCACGGCAGAGGAGAAGGGAGAGAAGTAAGTTCAGTAGTTGGGGGAATTAAAAATTAACCTGGCTACCCATTCTATTTTATTGCCATGTGTTATAAGATATTCACAAGCACACGCTGCTGGGCTGTTACCAGTATTGCACTTTCACCCTTTTTGCAAGTGGAAGCTGGGGTTTGACCATATATTCACTGCATAACTTGCTAATGTACTGTGTGAGCCAGTTTGACTTCATATCACAACCCACTGAAACGTCCTCGCTGATCACTGAGAGCCAGATTTGCCAGGGAAGAAAGACCACTCGACAGTCTATCAGGCAGCACAAGCAAACATGTATTTCTTGGGAATAATTGTCAATTCTCTCCAGACTGAAGGAAAAAAAAAAAAAGCTCCAATGTTAGATAAAATAATAATAATTTCTACAAGGCAATTGTCTATTTGGCAATGATTTGCTTTCTCAGATATATGCAGAAAGAACAAATGGATTAAGTGGATCAGAATGGATTAAATGGCCAGTGGATGGGAAATTCCTTCAAGAAATTTATTTAAAAATAGCAAATATCAACATGGAATTTCAGAAACGTTAACTGAATTGAGGAATTTTAGACTAGAGATTCCTTCAGCGGTTAGATCTAGTATGCTCCTGGGGTAAGGCGTTGGGGCTCTTTGTTCCATATTTGCAATGGAAAACATGATACTCTTTTTCTGGCAGTAATTAAGTGTTGCTGTTATAGATGACATGAAGTTGCAAGAAATGTGAATTTGAAGGTGATCTGGCAGATATAAAGAAAAACAATGATGCTTAGGGACAGAGCAGGATCATCTAGAAACAGATAATTGTCTGAAGGGTTTTCAGGAAGTAGGCTGAATAAATTCATTTGGCGAAGACGGTGGTAGTAAACAAGAGGTCAGGTGTCCTTGCGTGGTTTGTTTTGCAACGGGGTAATGCTCCAACCTAAGAGATGACCGCTAGTTTTTTCCTGAAAGATTTATTGATACTTCTGAAAGCATTGAATGATTTCAGATCTGTGTAAAAACATAAGTAAGAAGTCCCGCTTGTTGGTGTGAAAACTGAGTTTAAGAAAGGGAGGATAACGACTGAGATTGAAAGCATGATGGTTTCCTTAAGATATTTGGACATTTTAAATATTCATCTTGTGACTGACTTGTAATTAATTTCTTGTAACAGTGTGTGTATCTCAAATTTGCTAACGTATGATGCAGTTTTCAAACTGTAATAAGCTGAGATTTTTTTTTCCCTCTGAAGGTACTAGTACGAAGAAGCAGTAGTACAGCTGAATTAGATTTGAAAGCAGATTTGCAGCAATCGCATGGAAATTATAGAGAGAGAGAAAAAAGTGAGTTCCAAGAAACAGTATTTTTCTTAAGTGTAGCAACTGAAATCGGTGTCATAATTTGGTCTTGTTACGGATATATTTGATGCTTTTCTCATCATTCTTTGCTAATGTAGCCTTTAAAAACAGGGTCTGTGACCTTTATTAATACCCTTCTCGCTTTAGGTGAAAGTGTTAGCAGTGACACATCGATTGGCTATAATAATGAAGTAGAGATCGCACTCATCCCCTGGCAAGCTTCTGAAGAAGACCATGAAGTTAATGCATCAGCAGATGTTTGTGTGGATCCTGATGCACCTCGCTGGCTTCAGCTTAGTCCTTCAGATACTGCAAATTTAACAGGTACCATAGTCCCGAAAATTTATTTACTATTTAAGGAGTTTATACAGGTCAGTTTGCTTATGAAAAGTAGGTTTTGTTTGGCATGTATCACCAAGTTTCATAATGTTCACTCAAAAAATGAGTTTAAGGGCTTCAGATAATTGGACTGCAGCTGGCACTGTTGCCAGAGGATTGTGATCGAGAGAGTAATTGTGCTGTTGAAAATAATTGGGTTGCTTACTGTGTCAAATTACCACTAACCAGCTGAGGTGTGGTGGTAGCTGATCACTTGTGCTCTCTTAGCCTGCCCCAGTGTTCAAGTAAAATAATTAATTTATGTTTTGAGTTCATAGGGTTTATTTCATAGCAGAATGGTCTAAAGAAATTCCTTACTGTAGGAAATAAGTGGTTAATTCACAATAACTTCTCTCATCTTAATCCTGTTACATTCCTTATTTATAGTTCAAAGTACACAATGTCCTACGCTCCAGTAGGATGTGGTAAGTGGCATTCTCAGAAGAGTTAATTTGGAAGCAAAAGTCCTTTACCTTTTCATTTTATTTAGAGTATCTTTAACATGTATCTTTAACATGAGATGTTACTTCAATAACTTAATGCAGTAACATATGAAACTATCTTACAGGGTGTTTTTGCTAGCAGACACCTAGTTTCAAGAATATTTTTTTCATATTCACTTTTTCTTTGAAATATCTATAATTTAATGAACGAGTACACCTCCTTCAACTGTTCAGACTGCCATTGTACAAAAGGTTGCATGTAATACAGGAAATGGTAAGGATTGGTACATATGATAAATTCTTTGCTTTCTTTATGTCTGTGATGCAAGGCATTGCTCCTTTGTGTGTACAAAGAGAGTGAATTGCATAAAATAACCTGATAGGTAGCATAGACTAAAACCAAAAAATGGGGGAACGAATGTATAATTGCCCAACAGAGCCAATGTGCCCTTACTGCGTTTCTGGTTCTCACCCAAGTCGCAAAACTTGGTTTTGCTGTGCAAGCCTCTATGGTGTAAGGCAAAAAAATACTGTGATGCCACCACTGAACAGCATAGGTGCAATTTCTCTGACGACAGATCTGCTGAAGATCATTCTAATGTGCCTAATAAATAACATCTGTCTTAACACTTTGGGAATTCATAACGGTACAACAAACAAAACCAAAAAAGGCAAAAAGAAAAAAAAAATCCCCAAAGCTTTTTTTTTTTTTTTAAGAATTCAAGCAAACATAAAACCATCTAAAATGGGTTTTATTTTGCTAACCTTCTTCGGGCTTTGGGAGGACACAAGTGACTTCCCTCTGCCTGTGTAGGGGTTTCCTGCAGCCTTCCTTGAAACATTGGCTGCGGAGCACCACAGCGTGCCGCGCTGGACCATAGGTCTGGTTCTGCCTGCAAACAGGCCGCTACGCAGCTTTTCCTGGTCCGATAGAAGATAACGTAACAGCTCTTGTCATTAAAATTTGCACTTCAACATGGAAATTTTCTTTTCCTGTTTAAGCTTATGAATTCCGTTATCCCAAGAGTCTTCACAAACCCCTGCTTTCCTTCTCAGTTTGCATACTGCTGCCTCAGGAACTGCGTCTGTATAAAATGATAATGCCTGAGCCTATTCTTTATCGCTAGTAGTGCATACTCTTTAGTTTCTTTGTTCAGTTCCATTTCCAGGTCATTTTATACTGTGTGATCTTCAAAAAGAAAGGACTCTTAGCAATAGAAATATTACCTGTAAAAGCCAGTTATTGATTGAATAAATCTCTTGAGTACGTGAATGTTCCATTTAACTGCATTTGCCTCCCTGCAAAAAAAAAAAAAAAGGCAAGCCTTGAGTGGGGGCAGTCTCTCTGGTATAAAACTGATCTATAGCTGTGTCATCTCTATGTGGAAACCCTTTATCCTACATTTTCTGACATTTTTTTTTTTTTTGAATCGTGTGCTAGCTTGAGCAATGAAAAAGAGAGAGATGATTTGGTGGGAGAGAATAGTTTTGAGACGGAAGGCGGTCGGAAGGAGTAATGTTCCTATATTTACTGACCAAATACATACCGTACACTACGTTTCTAATTCATGGAAATTGAACTTTTTGAATTTTACAGACAGTAGTGAATTCCTTGCTGATGACTGCAGTATAATTGCTGGTGGAAGCCTTATTGGTTGGCATCCTGATTCTGCTGCTGTGTTGTGGAGGAGGATCTTGGGAATTCTTGGAGATGTGAACAACATAAAGTCACCTAAAATCCATGCAAAAGTTTTTGGGTATCTTTACGAGTTGTGGTATAAACTTGCAAAGGTACTGTATATGATGCTGACTTCTAATGAGAATGATTTTTCTTTTGTTGTAAAAATTATTATTAAATTTGATTTAGTATTAGCATCTGGAATAGAAGCATGAGATTTGGAGGATCCTGTCACAAAGATAACCTTGTTCCATTTCTACTGGAGAGTATTCCTGTTCAATGACAAGAGAATTTAGATTAGTTAATTTAAATGGGGTGAGGAAACAGTAGCAAAGGTATAGCAGAGGTGTAGAATGCAATACTGCAAACATTGGTATTTGGTGTAAAAGCCCATGGTATGATCTAAAATGGTAATATTGGCTTAGGCTGTGGGGGGAGCACTGTAGAACAAGCTTTCCTGGTAGTTTTGGCTTAAGTAGGAACTCCATATAGTGCAGGATGTAGTGCATTTCAAGTGAATCAAATAAAATGAAAAAGAAATAACGTGAAATAAAGAACATTAATAAAGTAAGCTATCAGTTTTATTAACTCACTTCTTTTAAAAACATCAGATACGGGACAACCTTGCTATAAGTGTGGACAATCAGTCTACTCCCTCTCCTCCTGTCTTAATTCCTCCTCTCAGAATATTTGCATCATGGCTGTTCAAGGTAAGCTATTTGTAAAATTTTCACACGTTAGTATTTTCTTCTATATGAGTACTGAACTTGTGTATGTGTAGTTTATTTTTAATTTTCACAATCACTGCTGGCGAAGAAGATGAATATCTTCCAAAGGCTATTTGGACCCAAATCTATTTTAATAGATACATGAAACAGGTTTGCTTTCTGTAAAATCTGCTGAAGATGCAGTTTTGTCTTAGCTGGCTACTAGAAAAAAAAAAAAAAGTAATAATACAAGGTTTTTTATCTTTCCAGGCAACCACCCTGCCAAATGAATATAAGGAAGGCAAACTTCAGGCGTACAGGCTGATCTGCGCTATGATGACTAGGCGTCAAGACGTTCTGCCAAATTCTGATTTCCTGGTTCATTTTTATTTTGTGATGCACCTTGGCTTAACAAGTGAAGACCAGGTACAAGCTTTACTTGATAAAAAAAATAAATGCATTACTGTGTGCTGATGGAAATACCTGTATTTTTGTATTTGAAGACCTGAAGCAGAAAGGAAGCAGTGTTTTGCAACAATTGTTGCATGAAATTATTCTGTGTAGCCTAGTCTGCACCTCTCTTCAGATTATGCAGTCCTAACTTTCTCATTGCCCTCCCAGTTATAAATTTTTAAACATCTACTACGAATTTGTGACTTACTGTCCCAACTGCATCACAGACGCTTGTTGGTGTTTCTTTCTTGTTTTCCTGACGTTTCTGAGGGATGGCCTGTGATGAGTTTCTGTCCATCCGTGTTGCACAGTTAGTAGCTGAGTCGAGCTGGTCACGCAAAAAATGTTCGAACACTCAGCCTGTATCAGGAACAGCGTGGTGAGCCGGACTAGGGAAGTGATCATCCCCCTGTACTCGTCACTGGTGAGGCCCCACCTCGAGTGCTGTGTTCAGTTTTGGGCCCCTCACTACAAGAAGGACATTGAGGTGTTGGAGTGTGTCCAGAGGAGGGCTACAAAGCTGGTGAGGGGTCTGGAGGACAAACCTTATGAGGAACGACTGAGGGAGCTGGGGTTGTTCAGCCTGGAGAAGAGGAGGCTGAGGGGAGACCTTATCGCTCTCTACAACTACCTGAAAGGAGGCTGGAGAGAGATGGGGGCTGACCTCTTCTCCTTGGTGACAGGTGATAGGACGAGAGGAAGTGGGTTCAAGTTATGTCAGGGGAGGTTTAGATTGGCTATTAGGAAACATTTTTTCACTGAAAGGATTATTAAACATTGGAATAGGCTGCCCAGGGAGGTGGTGGATTCCCCATCCCTGGAGGTGTTTAAAAAAAGGGTAGATGAGGTACTTAGGGACATGGTTTAGAAGTGGCTTTTGTCAGGGTAGGTTAATGGTTGGACTTGATGATCTTAAAGGTCCCTTCCAACCTCAGCAATTCTAGGATTCTGTGATATTAAGTCTTGAGCTGCACTGTGTGTTTGACCAGTGTGTTTAAACTTTGGTTTAAACACAAAGTAGAAGCCTCGTGTGCCCGGCACCCCTACTGTGTTCTGTACCACCTGTGATGCTGTGAAGTTGGTGCTTCCAGACCTGCTGCTGGAGTTGGTCTGTTCTTCACGTTACTCCCAGCTCACCTTACAGATGTTTTTACCTTCTGTCATGAGGTAAAATGCTAGACACGGTCTTAAGCAAAGGAGGGGATGCAAAGAGCTTTATGTCAGTTTATAAGCAGCAGCTGCTCTCAACATGCCCTTTAGAATGCCGTGTGCCATCAATTGCAAGGACGTCCTCTAAAATTAGAATTAACGTTGTCCTCTCCAGACTTTTCCCCTTCAAAATTCGTCTTTTAAAACTGTCATACCAGCTCTTTTTAGCTGATGCAAAGTGGACTGAAGGGAGAACTGAGACAGAAGGTTATCTTACTGTAACCAAGAGGTGCTTACCAAAACATTCTCTTTCTGTGAATAAATATTGTTTCTACATTCCTGTGTCCTGGGTTGGCCTAATTTAATAAAGTACTCAGTAGGAGATGTATATAAGACTTAATCTGTCCAGATGTAAGAGGATTGTTGGGCCACAGAAACAGCTAACCACTCATAGAAACTGTAAGAAATATTCTTTATTTTCCCTAAAGGGTATCTAAAAAATATTTCCATGTTTTTATAGCTACAGGGAGGGGGTTTTCTTCCTTAAAAGAAACAGTCTAATGCCAGCAGTGGCTAGAACTGTGCTGTGGATTCCAGCAGAGGGCACACAGACCCCTTCGTAAATCCTGTAGTGGTCAGTTCTGCTGCTTCTGAGCGTTGTGTCCGGTGCCCTTAGTAAGTCAATAGGAAGAGTCTTGCACAGGTTTGGTTATATCTGAGATGAAAGAGAGAAATAATTAATTGTTACCAGGCTCTTGCCCTCTGGATCTCAGTTCTCCTCCTGAAAAGTTGGAGCATTTGGAAAATCTTCCTTTTAAATAGGAAATGGGTGGGGGAGGAGAAGGAATAGAAAGGAAAGGGTTTTCTTCTGGAAAAACCCAAGAGTTCTGGCTGCTGCTGAAACCTAGAAAAAAACCATAAGCGTCTGCCATTTACAAAGCACAAATGGGTAAAAATAAAAGTGGAACTCTTCTTTTTGCCACTCTCAATATGTTACTCTCATTACTCTTTCATTTATCTATGCAGATTTCAGGCAGTTTAACACTACTTGGTGTACGCAATAAATTCATTCCCCTACAAAAAAAAGACTGTGTGGTAACACCCACGATGATGAGACCCCTGAATTTTAAAAACCACCCAGCATCAAATCCTCTCACATAAAACACACAATTCGAGAAACTTCAAAGTCCGATGTAGACCAGATTTTAAAAAAGATAATCACTTTTATATTTGGAAAAACAAAGACAAATCTTTATAGCAGCCACTGCTAACACAGGGCCTTAGGGGCAGAAAATACCAGTAGTTTTAAGACTTAAGCTGTTTTCATCTACACATTTCCATGAAATGGCCAGGTTTGTCACGTCAGAGGTGTTCAGCTGTTGGCAGTTCCTTTTTGTGAAGCTGAGTGCTCCATTTTTTGAAATCTCACTGCTTCCTGGAGAACCGTTTTCTCTATAGAAACTGGGAGATTTTTAAAATGTGGAATTGGTTGTTGTTGAGCTGGTTTTTACCCTGTCTATTGCGTTTTGGTGTTGTTAACAGTTCCACAGATTTTTAAGCTTCTTCCTGCTGTGGGTCTTGGATTTCAGTGCTTGGGCAGAGTTACAATGCAGAAGTTAAAGAAGGTGAAGATGATGAAGAGATGAAGATGGTGTAGTGATGTCAGATTCCACATTGCACATCATTCCAGGATTTCCCAGATAATTTGCACACTGATGCTGCTCTTTTGTTCTTCCTTGCCTTGTTCGGTTTTGCTTTTTTTCCCTCTTGGTGGCACACTTGACCGCAAGTTTTTTCTTATGTTACTGTGCTTCCAGTTTTGCTTTCCTTCACTAGGAGACTAGTTGAGGTGTTAACTCATGGTGCTTTGGAGCTTGGATTCTCATGCGATGTGTTGTTACGAAGCACGGTCCTTACACCTATTTCTGCGTTCCCAGTATGATTAGCATCAAGGTGCTTGGTGGGTGTTGAGACTAGTCAGACAATTTGGATGCTGAGGGTAACTACAAATGCAGGAACGCGCTGTGTGAGGCAGAAGTACCTCCTCTGGTGCGTGCAAAGAGTAGCAAAGCATAAAGTGTGCGTTGTGAAGCTGTTACAGGGTCTCACAGCTTCCTGTAAGAAACAGGGTGATGTACAATTAGCGTGACACAGTACTGGTACTGGTTTTGTGATTTATTTATTTATTTCACTTCTCAGTGATTTTTGGTATGTGCTGTTACCTGATAAACTTCTCATAAAAGAGGGTGTGATATCATGGGGCACAAGGATCACTGGAACATGGATCCTTGTTCTTCATATCGCTGCAAAATCCTGCCAGCCTCCTGTAGTTTCTAGGATTCAAGTTATTGCATGCCAAAATAAACTTTGGGGCAGATTTTTTTTTTAGCATGCATTGTTTTTATTTGCGAAGCACAAGCATAAATTCCTCACTCTTAAGGAACATTAACAGGAATTAGGAGAGGGGGTGTTTCTCATGGGGGAATTTTCCTTATGACCAGTGTCCTGTGACCAGGGCAACTTTAAAATTTATGGGGGAAAGCAACAGAAAGGTAGACCAACTCCAGGAAATCACATTGGGTACTTTAGAAGAGCTTTTTAAGAGGATACGTAATTTTAAAATATTACAGCTGGAAACCTCTTTGACCTGAATGTGATTTTCAGTATTTCAGTTAGCATCAGAAATGTTTCTTTTGGAAATATATTTCTCCTTCCACTTCTCCCTTAAAGATAGGAGTATACAAAACTTCTGCGGTATTGTGTAGGTTTTAGTGTTGATAGAAAGACAAAATAATACATTTTTGAACACGGTTAGAAATAAATGCAGTATTATTCCTGGCAAGTGCAACCTAACTTTGCAGACTTGTCCCATGGGGTATATAAAAGAGCAATGTAGGGTTATATTTTATAGAAAGCTCCCATGGCATTCTGAGTTCAAGATGTAGCAATTAGCTTAGCAGATGAGAAAGGAGATAGTGAGGTAATGAGCTGCATCTAATTTGTCCATGTGGAAGCGTCTAACAACAAACATCCCTGTAGGAAGAAGTGAACAATTCTCTGCAACAATTGCATCACCTTTTCAGGTGGGAGAAGCCATTGCGTAAACGGCAGTCACAGAGCGAGTCGCAGTCTGGCGTCGTAATTACTCCCAGCTTGCAAAGGGGCCTGAGGTCAAGGGGCAAGTGACCGTCTGTGGGTTGATGATTCTCCTCCTCTACCGCTCAATTCAGTGGACTGACGCTGTATTCTGATGCTGTAGCGAGCCTGGATTTTTTTTTTTTCCTGTGGTTTTTAATGAATGAAGTTTGCTGAGGCTCACCCCCTCCCCACCCTGACCTCCAGGGTAAAGGAAAGTGAATTTGGACATTCGCTACCGTGCCATGGGTTCATGGAGGTAGTTTGCCTACGGTTACTCCAATTCCTCATCAAGATTACGGAAAATCATGAAATGGTCTTGGGGTGTGTTGGGGTTTTTTGTGGATTTTTTTTTTTGGTTTTTTTTTTTTTTTAGGAGATGCCATGGGATAGCCTGTTGCAGTCTGGGTAGGAATAGCTGCCTTATGCTGCTGAGTGAGACTGATCCTTGAAAAAACCCTATTACAGTGATTGCAACGATGCATGTCTGTTGATTTGGACAATAAATATACTTTTTTAAATTAAACCAAAGCCTAATACTGCAATCCACAAATTTTACAAGTACCTGAACTGGGAAAGGATAGGTATTTTATTATTGCTACTGGTTGATTACTGTAGCAGTAGTTTTTGCTTCATGAACTTGAAAAGCACAGAAGCATCTCCTTGCTTCATAGCTTCCTTGGTTTTGCTGAAGAACAAAAGTACCAAAACACAATTTCAAAATATTACTGACACTATTCATCCCTCTTCTCAGAAAAGCCAGTCTTCAAATAATTCTGATTCCTCAGTTCTGGTACTTAAATAGTCCTTCTAGATTACTGCTGGGTTTTTTCCTAAAACTTCGGTGGATTTTTGTGACACTGTCTTATTTCTGTCGAAATTTGCACTCAAGAATGCAGTGCAAGTTACGTACTTACCCTGTAGTTACGCTGTGAAAGAAGAGGCAAGTTTTCAGTATTTTTCAAGTTTCAGCCCCCCAGCTGTTTAGTGTAATTTCTTTTTATAGAAAGCCTCGCCCTACTACCAGGGCTTTAGCATCAGTTGGACTAACCTATTGGACAACACATGCCACCGTGGTTTTTGCCAAGTAGTCCGAGGTTATCTGAAAAGTGAGCTACCAGGTTAGTTATATTGCTGACTTTTGAAGTGTGTTTTACCACATAAGTTTAATAAACGTACAATTATACTGGCTTGCCAGAGTATCTTTGGAATAGAGTGCTTATATATGAGAGGAAATATTAAGGAACGTAATAAAAAGACTTCAGAAATTCTCAGTGGAAAGGACAGCTAATAGACAAGGAAAGAGACTGTGCTGATGACTTTTTTAGTTTAGTGATGTTAAGGGCAGAACAAGCTTNTTAGCTCGATTCCTTTTAATATGGAATATTAAAATACGGAATTAAGGATGACTTAGATGAAATAATCTATCGGTAAAGATGGCAGTATACTAATGTACGTTATGCTTATCTGTAAGCCGCTTAATTTGTTTAAAATATATTGTTGCTAATTATGGAAGGGAAGCTACACCCGTTATGTAGTAAGCTCATGTAGAAACACTGACTATAGCCGTTTGTATGAGAGATGGCTAATCTATAACGTGAAGCATTTTGTAGTAGGGTTGCTACCGGAGAAGCCACATTAATTACCTATTTGTATTAACATTGATCAGAAGTTGTTTGGTTTTCTGNTTGTTTTTTTTTTTTTTTTTTTTTTTTTTTTTTTTTAAAAAAAGTACTTGTGAACTTTTATATGTTTCTGTTAAGTTCTTACTCAACAGTGAGGAGCGCTGTACAACTTCTAGACTGCTCAGCCGTTAGTGCTCTTCACTGGGACACGTATTAGCCAGGTAGAGCACTGTCTTCTAAAGGTACAATAAATGAGCAGCTTTGCTTTTGTATGCTGTGGAATAAGTATGACTTGCCCGGATTTCTGCCTGATAATGTTGCACACGAGGACCCTTAGTTGTACAGCATTTAGAAACGGATTTTAGATTCCTGTCCAGACTGCCGTTTAAAAGAAAATAATCATAATACAGTCTATAAAGGCTTAGATGCCCATATTTTAATTTCTTGTGACTTTCTTCCAGTGGCTACTATGATTTTTTTCTCCCTCTTTTAATGTCCCCTATATCTCACTTTCTGTAGAAAATTTGCCTGTGCCCCCATTATGTGCTTTATGAGGACTTGGAAGTAAGTGTTAACAGACAGCGCGTTTCCTGTAGTGACAAAAATACAAATGCCACGGTCTTACAGGAAATCCTGCATTACCCCTCTGCTCGCTCATAGTAGGATAAATTGGAAATGTTGAAGAAAAATAGCTGCGAGGATTGACTGGAAGAAAGGAAGAACCAGGAAGTGCCAGTTGTAGTAGCTGTGTGTTCTGGAACAATTTTGGTAGTTTTTTTTTT
>VXBH01004562.1:314079-355684 GCA_013400035.1 Rynchops niger | reverse complement strand
TTTTTTTTTTTTAATACTTTTAGTCTTTCTAAATTGCTTCCATCCCACCCAAACTACTGTTTCATAGTCGTCGTTCTGTCTGTCTCTTCTGTATTCCCAGCAGTATCTTGCTGGAGTGCCTGCTGCTTGTAAGCTCCTTTGTGAGGATTTTCTGAACTCTGTCCAGAACGGAAATGGAGTTTTTGAAATAGAGGCAACGTCTCTCTTCCTGCCATTTTGCTTGTACCTTTCTTTTACACCTCTCCAGTCATCCTTGTAGCTTTGGGATCTCCCGAAGCCAGTTTCTTTGTTAATGTGCCCCTCCGATGCAGCACTGTTCCATCATCACTGATCGGAGGTCAGTGTTTCATCACTGATCANGGAGTCCCGGTGGGCAACAGGATGACCATGAGCCAACAATGTGCCCTTGTGGCCAAAAAGGCCAGTGGCATCCTGGGGTGCATCAAGAAGAGTGTGGCCAGCAGGTGGAGGGAGGTCATCCTCCCCCTCGAGTACTCTGCCCTGGTGAGGCCGCACCTGGAGGACTGTGTCCAGTTTGGGGCTCCCCGGTTCAAGAAGGACAGGGAACTGCTGGAGAGGGGACAGCAAAGGGCTACCAAGATGATTAGGGGACTGGGAACACCTCTCTTATGAGGAAAGGCTGAGGGATTTG
The DNA here is from genome assembly GCA_013400035.1 of Rynchops niger. Taxonomy (NCBI): domain Eukaryota; kingdom Metazoa; phylum Chordata; class Aves; order Charadriiformes; family Laridae; genus Rynchops; species Rynchops niger. The sequence goes on along the minus strand of VXBH01004562.1, from coordinate 355,032 downwards.
GGTCTCTTAAGTCTGGAAAAAAGACGGCTGAGGGGGGGATCTTATCAACACTTATAAATACTTAAAGGGTGAGTGTCAGGAGGGTGGGGCCAGGCTCTTTTCAGTGGTGCCCAGTGACAGGACAAGAGGTAATGGGCACAAACCTGAACATAGGAAGTTCCACCTAAACATGAGGAGGAACTTCTTTACTTGGAGGGTGGCAGAGCACTGGCACAGGCTGCCCGGAGAGGTGGTGGAGTCTCCATCTCTGTAGACATTCCAAACCCGCCTGGATGCGTTCCTGTGCACCTGGTCTGGGTGACCCTGCTGTGGCAGGGGGGTTGGCCTAGATGATCTCCAGAGGTCCCTTCCAACCCTACCATTCTGTGATTCTATGATCATCCATCATCCATTATCCTTAGCTCTCTACTTGACCTCCCCCTGCTTATTTCAACTGGGCTGCCTCTTCAGGATCCATCCTTTTCCCTCTGTGTGCATTTGTACTTCTCTGCTTCAGACGTGTTTTACTTCAACTCCTGGCTTAGGTGTTATCTTTTAGGCAAGGTTACAGGAAAAATTCAGAGAGTGACTATTTTAAGCAAATCAAGGTTTAACGTATTTGCCATTTTTGGGGATGGTCTAATAAAAATGTGTAAAACAATCTCTTCTTCTCTGCATGCCTGCCTTCATTTTGAAAACTGATACAGCATGCAGGTGAAAGTGAAAAGCGTTAAGAGTGCTGCTTATTGCCACCTAAGGTGGAGGGCCTGCCTTCCTGCCGTGCGCTGCAGGGACCTCCTTTACGTCTCCTCTCAGAGGGGTGCTCGCCGTCCCTTCCCTAAAACCACCTTCCCTCTAAGCACTTAAACTCATGCTCTGCAGGTGCTTCAGTGCTGCCACCTTGGCTTCTTACAGTCGGAGGCTTGGAAGCGGTCCTGCTTTTTGGAGAAATCCATATGGCGACACAAAGTCATCTCAACATTTCAAGCAGTGCCACGGACTGGTAACTGTGTTCTCGGTACCTGTAGCAAACAGATGTGCAGATAGTTCCCTCTCAGTGTGCATGGACTTAAAATATTTCTTCCAATTTGAAGCGTATCCTTAATCCCAACGGTCCCCTAGGTTTGGGAAGATATTAAACGTACTCTAAAAGGGGAGAAACTTTAAAAATTCTGTTCGCTTCTTGTGTCTGTCTGATCCCTGTTAATAGGGCATCTGAGCACCGCTCTGTCAGCACAAGGGCTTTGGGGCGGGGGTTTTTGTTATTAATATGACTTTAAAAGAGAGAGCTTTCTAGTATAATTTCGAGGGGAAGGAGGAATTACCAGCAGGTGACTTAGCAGTAATCTGTCATTTTTAGCACTCGTGAATAACCTTATCCATGTTTTACAAATGCGGTGTTATTCTGGTTTTTGGTATCTCTCCCTATTGCACTCCAGTCACAAGATACTTTAGCAAATGTAACTTTTTTGGAATTTAGATTTATATGGCTTTTTCTGACAAGCTGCTCCTGTGCTTTCGGAGGGTGTCAAAATGCTTCATTAATTTTTACTGGAACTTAATATTTGACAAGTTAACTCTTACCTAAAATGTAATGATAGCCAGGAGAACTTGGAATAAGTAAATGGAAGTGTTTGTTCCTTTAAAATAAAAAAGGAAAATGAAGGCTTTACCACTTAAGTCTTGTGTAAATTAATAATCTTCCCTGTGCTGTAAATTTCAGCCACTAATGAGGTGTCTCTCAGTGAAGAACAGAGTGAACTGTAAGTGAAAAATCCATGTTGTTCCTGTTGAGGGACAATTGGAAACGTGATGAAGACAGATGGCAGGCTATTTGGTTACACCTGTAATCTGCGAAAGCTTGAGCAAAAATTAGGTGAAGAATATTTTTGTAATTGACCTTTCAGTGAACTTGCATAACTTTTTTTCACTTACTCACTGGATGTTTATGACCTTATTATTTGGATTATTAGATTAACCTGTACTGAAATATTATGCCTTTTATAGGGTTAATGCATTTGAGAAGGACGTGCATGTGATTGCCCCCTTCTCTCCCCTCCTCCCCATTTTTAACGCTACCGAGCATCATTTTGAATTGAAATAGTCCATAATGGTCCTTTTTTTTTGCGTTTCTTTAACAACATGAACGCTAAATTATAGCTGTGCAATTATGTAAACAATGGAAATGCTTCCAGAATGAATACTTCCTTTTAAATTTTCATTTTGTGTAATTGCTGAAAGGTTTGGAGCCATAATAAACCAAAATTATTTTACACATTTATCGTTCTAAAGGTCAATTATGAAAGAAGTAAAGAAACAACACTGTACAGAATGAGTAAACCAATTTCTATTGCCATCACCATATGTTTTTCTTATTGCTTGTGTTTTTCCAGTTACTGTGTACATAGCATTCAATTAAAGTGATTCATTTACTAGGCTGTAAGCTGCTGAACAGAGTTTACATTTATAGAACAGTGCTTTGAAGGGAAGGAAACAACTTGCCTCTGTTTGAATTACCTGATTTTTTGCAATATCACTGATAGGACATATGTTCTCACTTGGTCACTTTCTCATAAGCCTGAATCTTCTGATAAGCTCGCAAGGCTACTGAATTACTGCGCGAAATCAGGCTTTTATTGTCAGCTGGATTGTGCATGAAAGTGTGCTAATTGGGAAATGGGAGAAAAACTGTGAAGTTTCAACCTGTAAGCGCTTTCCTGGGGTGTGGTTTCTTTCCTGCCCATGCTGTTAAGCTCACTCTGCCGCAGATTAATTTAAATGGAGTCACTCAAACTAGCACAACTTTACACTGAAATGCCTGAGATGGAAAATGGCAGTGGAAGCTAATGGAAAGCTAGGCTGAACAAATTTTTCTCTGGGCTCTTATGCACTTGCACATCGTTAACTTTTAACAGTTAGGTGTGTGTTCTGTTACCGCGGCATACGATCTGTGCTGTGAATTCATCAGTTTGAAGCTACGGAACAAAAAAGAAAAATTCAGGATTGTTTCCTTAGCCTTTCAAAATAATTTCTTCAAAGGTTTCTTACTGTGGGAAATAATTTAGGTTTTTTTAGTAGTGGTATATCTCATGAACACCAAGTGGATCCGTGCAGCCACATTGTCACAGCATTTGTTAAAGTTGTATTAGTTACGCCGTGCTGTAAACTCAGGTATTAATACATTGAAGTAACGGTTTTTGCGATTTCTATTTTATCCTCGTTTTCTAAGCATTCTATGCAGTGGCCATAGCTAAGAGTTGATGAAGCCGGACGATTGTTACAGTGGTATTTAACAGATGGGATTGATGGAGCGAGGACAGGAGTTAACGCAGTTGTTTGTAGCAGGTCTTTGTGCTTCCTACGTCCTGTTACCTTTCAGGCCAGGTTAGCACGGGCTCTTTTATTGTGGCATATGTCAACAGGAGTGTACTCCCATCTGCTGCTCTATAGTTTGATGCCCAATTATTCAGAGACCAAACACATCGCAGTACCTGGCTCTGTTCGTAATTACAGGTGCGCTGCGTTGTGAGGAGCCCAGTGCATTAATCAGACCCTTAATTATAAAAAGGTGGGTCTTTTGTTCTGCTCGGAGCGTGAGTTTACCGCCCACTTTATGAGCCGCTGCATCCATCTGCTCCCTCTTTTTGAATGTTTGCATTGACTGATATTGACTTTAAAATGTATCAAAGGAAGTGATTAAAACTAGTTTAAACATTAACTCGAGTGGCATTTTAGCTTATTCAGGAAAGTGAAAGCATTATCTGCTACTATGTTAAAAACTAATATTATTGATTTAAATATATAACACTGTTATTTCATAAGATGTCACTGCTGTAAATACTTAGCAGAACACTAAGCAGGTTCTGTCCAGGTGTTTAGCAGTGCTTTGAGAAAATACTAGTGTAGTTGAAGCGTATCTTCATATAGAGAAAAATGAGTTTGACTTTTTTTGTTTTCTCAGGTAGAAATGGAGCATACGGACACACATTCTGGGACTAAATTTTAAGTTCAAGCCTTATTTAACACATCATGAAACCAGGAAAGATGGGCATTGAAAATGGTTTTCCTTTGCAGCTTTTCTTTGAAAACCTGTTGAGATGAAAAATAATTTTCTACTCAATATAGAAATAGCTTTCTCTAATTTTTTAGCAAATATGATGTTGCAAGTAAGGATTATATAAATTCTGGGCCTAATTTTAAACCTGCTGAAACCTTGTGGGAAGGAAATCTTAACTCAAGTACAGGAACTTTGCTCTGATTTGGAGAGACTGTGAAGAATTGAAACGTGGAAGGATTAAAGTTGAAACGTTTATCTCGAATGTGTTCTCTGTCACAGGGTAATGATGAGAGCAAAGCTGTGGTTGGTAGTCGCGTATAGCGCTTACTCTTAAAAACAAAAAACCCCTCTTCCTTCAAAAGTTCAGAAAAACTTTTTTTTTTTTCCCCAGGGCTTATCTATGTTTGCTATCTTAATTATTTAGAAGGAGAGTGACTTAGAATAATCTAGTTAGCATATATTTATCTGTGTTACCGTGCTGTGCAGGATCACTTCTTGCATTTGACACCGCTGTATTTCTCAACTAGGGCAGAATAGCTTAAAAAAAAAAAAAAAAAAAAAAATCCCTTATGTGCTGGAGCAGCCTAACAGTAGTAAGCCACCTGCTGTCAGTTACTGCCTTGAGGTCAAAGGCAGCCGTCATCTGTGTCATCTCATGTTTTTATGGCTACTGAATTTTGAGTAACGTGATTTTTAGGCAATAGCTCATTTGGAGCGGTGTAATGCTTCATTTTAAATGGATTAACGGTTTGAATGTTTTGAATCCAAAGTCTTATTTAACAGGAGAACTTTTCTTTTTTGCTTAGACATGAAGAGACATGGATGGGTTTTGGTTTTTTTGTTTGTTTGGTTTTTTTTTTTTTTAACAGGAATTTAAGAGTACAAATATGACCAAAATACAAAATGCATTTTTCCTACTAAATGCATCTGCAGCGGAAAGTAGTGGTTGTTACGTGACGATCAGTTATACGTAGAGTGGTGTGGCTCTGAATTACAACCTTGATTAGTGTGGTGCTGGTGAATTACAATGTTAAATCTTCTCAAACTCTCCCTTTTGCTTTTGGGCTTTTTTTTTTTTGTTGTTGTTGTTGCTTATTTCTTCTCAAACAGGTAACTTCTCTTTCAGGATATCTTAAATACTGTCATAAAGCACTGCCCACCTTGGTTTTTCTTCCTGGGCTTACCTGGCTTTACGATGCTGATCGGAGACTTCATTACGGCGGCGGCCAGGGTTCTGAGCACCGACACGCTGGAGGTGAGTATGGCAATGCCCAGCTCCCCCGTCCCCCGAGAGCGCACGCTTGCTAACGAGGTTCGGATGTCTCCACTCTAACAGGTGTTGACTCATTAGTGCAATGTGATACGGGGCTCTTGGGGCAGATACCATGGCAGCTGATGTGTGAAATTGTGGGATAAGGTGACATACTGGTATTGCAAAGGTGTTTCATCAAAAGGCCAAAGTGTGAGAAATCATATCCCCGCTAATATCGCGGCACGGCTGCACACTAAAAGCAGGACTTGGATTTCAGAATCTCGTTAGCTTTTTCTCAGTGAGCGAGTATTGAAAATATGGAACTCTGCTGGTAATACAGAATTTCTTACTAAATATCAGCACTAATAGAAATGTGACTCTAAATCATTAAAGTAGCGAAGGAGAAGGAAAATATCAAATGAATGATGGGATGCCAAAATAAGGGTAAAGGTCTGGCAGTCCTGGGGAAAACAGGAAAGCTTTGTTGTACGTGAAACGCCAGTTCGGGGGAGACCTTTCTGTCCGTTTTGGCCAAGTGCTTTTTACCGCTGCTCTTGACATTTGTGCGGCTGCGCGGGTGGCCCTGCACAGGACGCAGCCCTCTCGTGTTTCGGCAGGGCTGAAACGGTGAGCCTAGCCGTGCTTTTTCCCTTGTCCCTCAAAGAGTTTATAGCCATTAATTTTCTGACATCTCTTTGAAAATACTGATCAGCCTGATCGTTGATCCAAAGCTTAAAGCGCTAATAAGAAATGAAAACTCAGTTTTCAAACAAGACCCAATACCACCTTCCATTTCTCCTACGCACGTAAAACTTGGCGTGCATTGTATTTTCAACGTTACACAAGATTATGTAGCAGTACTTAATGCATTTATAGCTCATGCTGTGTTGCTTTTGATGGTTTTATTGAAGTAGGACTCTCTCTACGCGTTTTTATGATGTATACAGTCAGTTTGAGTGCATTGTGCTGTCCTTTGTGTCACGGAATCAGCTAATAGTAGTGCTAGATTAGTACTTAAAACTCTCACTCAGCTTTTCATTAGGTTGGTCCGTATTTTTTATTGACACCAAACGGCTGGTAGTTGGATTGTGTAATGACAGAAGAGGTATTAAAAATGTAGAATATGCTTAGGCGGGGGGCCAGGTCCCTGCTGGAGGAGAAGCTCGGCCCCAGAAAAAGAGCAAGAGCAACACAGCAGCAAAAAGCACAGGCAAGTAAGTGTCTGTAAGTCACAGCTTTAATGCTGCTTTTGCTATAGTTGTGATGGAAAAGCTACGGGGAGATGTTCTTCAGGACACTTGCATCTTGAATACAGCACATCTGGTATTTATGATGACAGACACTAGCCTCATAGCTTCTGCCACTTTCATAATTTTATGAAAAAATTTTTTTTGTTTTCCTTTTCTTTCATTAGGCTCCCCGTTCAGAAGCTCACACCATCCTTGGTTCTCTTGTTTGCTTTCCAAATATCTACCAAGAAATCCCAGTCTTGCGGCCCATTTCAGAAGCTGGTGATATCATCGCAGGAACAGCAGATGTGAAGGTAAAATCACATCTTTTTAGCACATCCTTATGTAACCGAATATATTTTTACTAAATAGTCATTTCATTTTTACCATGCACTTTTTAAAAAGAAATAACCCCCTCCTTCTCCTCAAAACCCCACAGCTGCACACATTATGTTCTTATTTGATAAGCATTGCGTTGCTTAACACGCACCATGAAATTAACAAAGCTTAGATGCTGCAAATTACATTTTTATTTTCAAGTACAGTGAAATGGCTATGATCAAATGTGATGTTTTCCAGCCGGATGCCTGTCAAATCAATTCATTAGATGATGGTGGTGGTATTATTTGAACTGTCCGTTCATTGTATTTATGTGTATTAGCTTGTCCTTTAAGAGATACAGGGTGTGCATAAGAGGAAAATATTTTTTGCATTGTTGGTATTACAGTATTATTAAGAAAATTCCACATTTAGACAGAGCCATCAACTTACGTGAATGGTTTTTCCCTGAGAATCAGTTTCAGTGGGACACCCCGAGATGTGAATTGTTTTGCTCGATGGAAAACTTTGTACTTTAAGGACCCTAAGAGCAATGCTCTTGGTCGGCGAAAAAATCACGAACACCATGCCATAGAGACCCAACAAAGGTGACCTGGAGCATCACTGGCAGGGGAAACCTGTCCAAATGGCTGCCCTCACACAAGCCTCCGTTGCTTTTCGATAAACCTGAGGCACCACGCTGATCCACTGCAGAAAGTTAGGTAAAGCTGGGGAGGAGTCTACGAATTCCTCACACGGCTTGAGAATGTAGAACCGGAGAGAAGGCAAAACACTTAGCACACCTGGCTCCCATTCTTGCTTTTGTCATCAGGCCTCAGAGAGCTGTCGGAGGTGCGTTAAAACAGTCTCGATTTTAAAAGTGTCTTTTCTGTACTAAAAAATACACTAAATTTTTCAAAACGTGGCTTGCTTAGAACTTAAACACTATGGTTTGTATTATCAAGTGATCACCACTCATCATTAGTAAGTACCCACCAACTCTGAAAATGAATTGATTTCCATCTTGCTGCCTGTATGTGATTTTAAGTTGATTGGATTTCTCCCTTGACAAGATAAAATTGGCATGTAGTAAAAGTGGTTTAAGAATAGACTGAGAATTAAAGTTATTTCATTTGTAACTGTGTCAAAAATAAACAACTTTATTTAAAGCGGGTGCATGAAAAAGATGCTTATTCTAATTTATTTTATTATTTTAGTGCTACCTCATAAATATTTTATTGAAGAACGCTACAGAAGAGCCAAGTGAAGCTGCAAGGTAAAATACTGAGGAGAAGAAAAAAAGGGAAAGTCTTTTTCACCCCAGACTGTTTTTTTTGGTGCTTGTACAGCTGAGTTGTTACTGCTGCCTTGTAGTACCCTTACTACTACCCAGCCTATCTGGATGGGGTATTCACTTGGGCCCTATTGAGATGAGGTTCACTTGGCACCCTGAAGGTGTTAACCTGTTGCGTGACCTGAGAGAAGAAAAAGAGAGATCGCGTCTTTGTGCATTTCTTTCTTTTTCTTTTTTTTTGATTTTTTTTTTTCCCCCCTAAATATCCTTCTAAAACTTCTGACAGAAGCGTTTTTTTTCTTTTAATAAAGGTGCATAGCCATTTGTGGCCTTGGAGTTTGGATATGTGAAGAGCTAACGCAGTGCACAAACCATCCCCAAGTGAAGGAAGCAATCAATGTCATAGGTGTGACACTGAAGGTAGTATTATGACACTCTCTGTAATCAATAAACGTTGTGTAAAAAAGGTATTTTCTTTTTTTTTTTTTTTTTTTTTTTAAATAGTTGCTGGTTATACAGAGCACAATCTGCTGGTTTATCTTTTCATTGCTTAAAGCACTGAGAGGATGCTGCTAACGCACAACTGCTCGGGACTTTTTGCATAGTGTTAGTGGTGTGGCATTGGCCATCTTTGAAAAGATAGCTCCCAGTTCTGAACTCTTGCATTTAATTAGTAACTCATTATGTTCAGTCAGCATGGTTCCTATCCTTATGGCTCCTGTGAAGTTGCCGAGGAGCGTACGCACAGTTCTTCAGTGTCGCCAAAGTAAGATCCTGTAAAAAAAAAAAGTGTAAAATATTTGCAAAAATAGCATGTCATTATGTATCTAAAGACCCTTTCCACAACAGACCAAATTAAGACTACATAATGTCAAGCCTGCTGTTTCCGAATGCTGACAGTGTGATTTTGCAACATTAACATTCTTTATTGTTTTGTATAGATGCAAAATAATTTAAAATACAGAAAAACTGAATGCATTGTATTGAATCCCGTTATTTTATTTGGCTTTTAATCATCTTTTCTTTTCTTCCAGTTTTCTAATAAACTGGTAGCTCAAGTAGCCTGTGATGTTCTTCAGCTGCTGGTTTCTTACTGGCAAAAGCTCCAGAAGTACGAATCTTCTCTGTCCAGAAAAATCACTGAAGTACGTCAGTTTCTTTAAAATATCTGTATGGAAGTCCTATGCAAAATTGTCTTAATTCCTTACCTGAGCTACTGTAACTGTGACTTTGTTAACTTTTTCTTTCTTCTGCAATTGTTGTTAGGAGACGTACTTGCTGTAGTCCCAGGACCAGCGTACTTCTCTCATTTGTAGTGATTTATTTCCAAAATGCTCAGTAAGACTTTTTGTTTCACTTGGACGTTGATTTACAAGGGCAGTTAGACGCTCCTACGAGAATTTAACCTTTTTCATACCCTGCTCAAATGAAGTTCATGCTCTGTCTTTATCGCGAAAGAAGTTAAATGTCGTTTTGGGATTTTGTTTGTTTTCATGTAGATCCTTGTGGCCACTATTGCATTTCTTTTGCCGAGTGCTGAATACTCCTCTGTGGAAGCAGATAAAAAGGTATGTCACTGAAAAGAGCAGTCTCCATTCTTTCTTTGTGCTGTTTGAGATGGTTATTAAATGTAGTCACTTGGAAACAGGGTCGTATTTTAAACTTTGAAAGCCATACCTTTGTTTGGGTGAATTTAAGAGAATATATCTAAATACTGTGTTACATGTTTCTGTTTAGTTTATCGTTTCACTGCTACTTTGCTTGTTGGATTGGTGTATGGCATTACCCGTGAAAATGCTACTGGAGCCGGTGTCTGCTGGTGTTCTTGAAGATCAACATACTTCCAAAGCTCCTCTACTGGACTATATTTACAGAGTGAGTATGAGGAATGAACGTGATTTATTGCGTCTAGATGTTTAAAGATGCCTTTCACAGATCCTGTTAGGCACAGAGGCATTTTTAGCAAGCTGTCAAAAATCGTGAATTCTTGCAGTGTGGGCAGATGAGAAGTTAAGAATGTAAAACGTTCAGATGATAAGATCAGAGATGCAGAATAGACAGAGGATGGTGAAGAGAGAAAGGTAAAATGCTGAAAACAATGAGCCAGGGAAAATAATCTTTGCATAAATATTTGAATTATTTGAAATGGGCTGTTAAAATACAAAGTTAGGTCCTCAAGTGAGCTGTTAGAGTACAAAATAAGCGCTGACGAAGAGCGTTATTTTAAAAACGCTGTATTTAAACATAAAAGTTTTTTGTAGTATGTCCTGGCTTTCACAATGTAAAAGTTATGGTGGGTCACTTCCCGTTGAATGTGTTTAAGGGGGTGCTGTATTGTCCACTTTATGCAGCGTCACGCTTGTCCGCTTGCAGGTTCTGCACTGTTGTGTGAATGGCTCCAGCACATATACCCAGCAAAGCCATTACGTGCTGAGTCTGGCGGATCTCTCGTCCAGTGATTACGACCCATTTTTGCGACTGGGGAATGTCAAGAGCTCTGAGCCAGCCCAGTGCCACTCCTCCGCGGATTTGGGCAACTTGCTCACTGTCGCTGAGGGTAAGAGAGTTCACAGAGCGTGGTGAGGGACCAGCACGTCAGCGTTCAGCGGCTAGGAAATAAAGCTTTCCAGGTTACATTTCTTCCTTGAAAACGTGCTTCTCCTTACTGCACGTAGCGCTACCGCACGTTCTTTGAAAACGGAGCAGCGCCCTTTTTTAAATTAATTGCAGTTGCCTCCGTAAGAGGATGTTCGAGTTTGTTGCTGACATTGGTCTTTAACGAAGATCACAGGAGAAAGAACGTGACACTAAGGTGCTGTATAGCGAGAAATTTGTACTGAGGTAGGATAGACCGAGAAGCTGGTTTTGCCTTTGGTACTACTTAGAATTTAGTATATAGAATTAAATTAGTATATAGAGTTAAAATCAATAAATAAGATAAGCCCCAAATTGAACTTATTTCATAAGCATGCAGATGCCTGTCTTGAATTTTTCAGTAGAAATGGCTCTGTTGTCATAGATAATTTGCCTGTTCTGAGTGATTTGAGAAGAACATGTATGATTTGGACCAAATTCTGCAGCTACATAAATATGCTAATTCCTGCCGATTTACAACCTGCCTGGGTCAAAAGTCAAAAGAGATTATGTGGATCTAGGAACATTATGTTACTAACTTTTTAAAGTCAACTTTAAAGTTCGCATCCAAACACGTGAAATCATTTTTCTCCGAGTGATTTGCCTTAGAGATGATCTTTATTTCAAACACTTGTTAAAAATAACACTTAAAATAACGGCTGTTCAACTATGAATTAAGTTCATTTCGAGTAATTTCATATATTAATTTGAATTCGCCTATTTCCGCAGAAGAATTGAAAGTATAGATGCAATACGAAGTTGTGTGAGATAACGCTGGATTGGCAGTGGTGCTTTAAAATAGTATTTTCAAGTTTTGATACTGGACTGTTTTTCAGTCCTGCAGCTTATTTAATTTGGTTTTGTGTATGTACTTTTAGCTTTAACAAAAACGTTAAAACTATTAAAACCTGTTCTACACAGATTTCTTGCTGAGTAGGACGTGTTGTCCTAGAGCAGACAGATAAAGTTACATATCAGCTACACTTGTCATTTTAGGTAGAACGAGCTGTTTCTGAGCTTGGATATGTTAGTGCCCTACAAGTTTTTTGGCTTGCTTTTTTTTTTTTGAAAAAGATTAATTCAGAGACTTACTACTGGGAGATTCAGGGAAAAGAATGAAGAGCCTTTTTTATGAGAGGAAGCTGAAGAATTTTGGCTTCTAGGGGCTAGCAAAAGAATGAAAAGGGATATGCCTGTTGTTTCAAAGTGCATTGGAAGGTATAAATACCAAGGAAAGAGAAAAATACTATAAACTAAAGAAAAATGGTTTTAAACTGAAAAAAAAAGAAAGAAAAACTAGAAATTTGAAGGTTTCTGGCTATAAAAGGGGTAATATTCTGGAATAACATTCCAGTAGGAGAAGAGGAGGCACAATGTAACTCAGAGCATGACTGATTTATACCTGATGTATTTGCCTGCGCTGAGGGGAACATCTTGGGATCCAGAAGGTCACTTCCTGCCTCACACGACAAACTTTACCACCGTGCTACTAAACATGGAGAAGCATTGGTTTTTAGTTGCATCTCTGGTTCACCTTCGCTGCTTGTACCCTGTCCCTCTCTTGCTATGATAGCTGTGGGGATGACTGTGGGAATCCAGGCGGTAAGGAGAAAAACACCTTAACCTGCCAGGTGAAACAGCAGTGACAGGAGGTGGTGTGGGATCAGCGTGCAGGACTTTTTGCATGTTGTATGGAGGCCTGGATGGGACTAGCCTAAACGTCAAAGGGCATGTGATAAAATACAAAAAATAAATAATAATAAAAAAAAAAGTGTGACAGAATTTATTGGGAAGTGATTGTAAGTAGCTTCTTGAATGGGAAGGATTAGGAGGACAACTAAGGCAAGCTTCTGAAATACGACAGAAATTTGCAGATGCTCTTTTTAATTACCTCTTGCTGCTTTTATTGATCTATTTTCTTTTCGTTGATCATTTCAGAAAAAAGGAGGAGGAACTTAGAATTGATACCTTTAACAGCACGGATGGTTATGACTCACCTGGTGAATCACCTGAGCCACTACCCGCTCAGCGGAGGCCCTGCCATTCTCCACAGTCTCCTTAGCGAGAACCACGACAACTCCTACGTAGAGTCCTCTGAGCTGTCCTCAGAAGTCTTCCGCAGTCCCAACCTGCAGCTCTTTGTGTTTAATGACAGTACTCTTATATCTTACCTCCAAATCCCCGCAGAGAAGACAACAGACACTGAACCACCAGCATCCCCCTCGGACGTAAGAGTAATTGTCAGAGATATCTCAGGGAAGTACTCTTGGGATGGCAGAATATTGTATGGACCTTTGGAGGGCTGCCTTCCACGGCAGAGCGCAACAAACGCATTTGTGATCTCAGGCAACCCTGAACACCACTTCATTTCCCAGAGGGACATTTCTCAGGTGGAAGAAGGAGAAGATGCTCTCGACCAACTGCTGGAAAAGATCGGTAACACCAGTCCTGAATGCCTTCTACATCCCCAGCGAAAGCTGAATGAGCCATCGCCACCACCCTTTGGTATGAGCTATGACCAAGAGAATGCAATCACTGAAGCCCTAATGAGGCAGAGTGCCCAGGAAAAAGAGTACATGTTTAAATGCAGCTCGGACTTCAGTATGAAGGTGGCCCGCCAAGAAGAACCACGTCCTGCTGAACCTCAAGCGTCCTTTTATTTCTGTCGGCTGTTGCTAAATGACTTGGGAATGAACTCCTGGGATAGAAGGTAGGAAGAGAGGACTCAGAACATGTTTACCATACTCTTACTCTTCTTACGTCTACTGCCAAATCTGTACGCACTTAAGAAAGCGAGAATTAAATAGTTGTGTGGTAGTCAGAGCATACTTTTGAACTTCTACATATTCCTGCTTCAGTGATTTTTGTAAATAGACGTCTACAGCCTGTTTATAATAATAAAAGTCATGTGAGTCATGCTAATTTGATTCCCTTCTCTTAGGTATTTGAATGAGAAAAAACTGTGTCTGTACTATGTTGCATTTTCCTTCAAATCTTTTTTTTTTTATATATATATATTCATAGGAAAAGCTTTCATCTTCTTAAGAAAAATTCAAAATTACTGCGAGAACTGAAAAATCTGGATTCCCGCCAATGGTAGGTAATGTTTACTAAACACACCATTGATAAGGTTAGTCTTTTCAAAGAAAGGAGTAGTACATCACCAAACCCAAAAATTCATTAAAATGGCATGCGCTAGCAATACAAATATTTGTATGAAAAATGGATTGTTTGTTTCTGAAGAGTTCTGTAGTCTGAACCGACAAGCTATTTTCACTGGTACTATATACGTAGAATTCAAAATCAGTAACGAATAAGACACAGCAGCCTATTTCCTGTTTTCTTTAGGGGGGAGGGAAGAAGCTCCAAAATTTTTTTTGTGACCTTGGCTCAACTCACACAAAGAACTATTTTCTGCAGGACGATCCCTGCGTCAATAGCAGTATTTTAAGGGGTAATCTCCATACAACTAATCTACAGCCAGGTAGTGGCAGAATAGCGTTCTGAATATTCTGTTTTATTTTACATTACTTGACATACAGCTATTTGAAAAATGTTTACAGTGCTGCAGAGTTCTGATTTTCTTGTATCCCGACAATTTTCATACCAAATCCACTCAGTTAACTGTTTTCAAAGACGACAACTGTCAGCCTTGTAAAACTCAACCCAGGATCCGAAAGTCAATAATGTTGTTTTTTTCTTTCTCTTATATCATCACCCTATAATTAAAATTCTATAGGTCAAATTATACTCCCGTTAACACCTGGGCAATCTTACTGTCTTTGGCAAGGTTGCACAGATGTAAGCGATTAATTTTGTAATTGGAACTTGGTCATCAATTCTTTTGCTGGTGCATGGGAGGATATACGTTGTCTCTGCTCTCTGAACTGTGGTGTTGCTGCAGTCTGGTAACGGGGAAAAAATTGGTGAAAATATATTCCTGCAACTGAAATTGAGTGATGTATTTGTGGGCATAAAAGAAATGGATATGTAGAGTGCAACGTGGTCACCTGTTCTAGCTTTTGAGTGCAGGTGTTCTAACAAATAATTTTGGGCTAAAACTTCTTTAACTTTTGCTTCTTTTTGCATCTAATTACAGCCGTGAAACTCACAAGATTGCGGTGTTTTACATTGCTGAAGGACAGGAGGACAAATGTTCAATACTGTCCAATGCAAGGGGAAGCCAGGCATATGAAGATTTTGTTGCTGGACTGGGCTGGGAGGTAATAGTCATAAATAGAGGCAAGCTAACATACTGATCTGAAGACCTATGAAAATCAATGTAAGCCGGTTAAAATAGGTAAATGGAAACCAAACTGCTTATATCACTGCATTTTTTTTTTTTTAATTCTTAAACAAAAAAAGGATAANTGTTTAAATGCAGCTCGGACTTCAGTATGAAGGTGGCCCGCCAAGAAGAACCACGTCCTGCTGAACCTCAAGCGTCCTTTTATTTCTGTCGGCTGTTGCTAAATGACTTGGGAATGAACTCCTGGGATAGAAGGTAGGAAGAGAGGACTCAGAACATGTTTACCATACTCTTACTCTTCTTACGTCTACTGCCAAATCTGTACGCACTTAAGAAAGCGAGAATTAAATAGTTGTGTGGTAGTCAGAGCATACTTTTGAACTTCTACATATTCCTGCTTCAGTGATTTTTGTAAATAGACGTCTACAGCCTGTTTATAATAATAAAAGTCATGTGAGTCATGCTAATTTGATTCCCTTCTCTTAGGTATTTGAATGAGAAAAAACTGTGTCTGTACTATGTTGCATTTTCCTTCAAATCTTTTTTTTTTTATATATATATATTCATAGGAAAAGCTTTCATCTTCTTAAGAAAAATTCAAAATTACTGCGAGAACTGAAAAATCTGGATTCCCGCCAATGGTAGGTAATGTTTACTAAACACACCATTGATAAGGTTAGTCTTTTCAAAGAAAGGAGTAGTACATCACCAAACCCAAAAATTCATTAAAATGGCATGCGCTAGCAATACAAATATTTGTATGAAAAATGGATTGTTTGTTTCTGAAGAGTTCTGTAGTCTGAACCGACAAGCTATTTTCACTGGTACTATATACGTAGAATTCAAAATCAGTAACGAATAAGACACAGCAGCCTATTTCCTGTTTTCTTTAGGGGGGAGGGAAGAAGCTCCAAAATTTTTTTTGTGACCTTGGCTCAACTCACACAAAGAACTATTTTCTGCAGGACGATCCCTGCGTCAATAGCAGTATTTTAAGGGGTAATCTCCATACAACTAATCTACAGCCAGGTAGTGGCAGAATAGCGTTCTGAATATTCTGTTTTATTTTACATTACTTGACATACAGCTATTTGAAAAATGTTTACAGTGCTGCAGAGTTCTGATTTTCTTGTATCCCGACAATTTTCATACCAAATCCACTCAGTTAACTGTTTTCAAAGACGACAACTGTCAGCCTTGTAAAACTCAACCCAGGATCCGAAAGTCAATAATGTTGTTTTTTTCTTTCTCTTATATCATCACCCTATAATTAAAATTCTATAGGTCAAATTATACTCCCGTTAACACCTGGGCAATCTTACTGTCTTTGGCAAGGTTGCACAGATGTAAGCGATTAATTTTGTAATTGGAACTTGGTCATCAATTCTTTTGCTGGTGCATGGGAGGATATACGTTGTCTCTGCTCTCTGAACTGTGGTGTTGCTGCAGTCTGGTAACGGGGAAAAAATTGGTGAAAATATATTCCTGCAACTGAAATTGAGTGATGTATTTGTGGGCATAAAAGAAATGGATATGTAGAGTGCAACGTGGTCACCTGTTCTAGCTTTTGAGTGCAGGTGTTCTAACAAATAATTTTGGGCTAAAACTTCTTTAACTTTTGCTTCTTTTTGCATCTAATTACAGCCGTGAAACTCACAAGATTGCGGTGTTTTACATTGCTGAAGGACAGGAGGACAAATGTTCAATACTGTCCAATGCAAGGGGAAGCCAGGCATATGAAGATTTTGTTGCTGGACTGGGCTGGGAGGTAATAGTCATAAATAGAGGCAAGCTAACATACTGATCTGAAGACCTATGAAAATCAATGTAAGCCGGTTAAAATAGGTAAATGGAAACCAAACTGCTTATATCACTGCATTTTTTTTTTTTTAATTCTTAAACAAAAAAAGGATAAATTTAATACACGCCAATATTTGGCAGTACTTAAAAGATCCCCTTTTTAGCAGAATTCTGTAAATCCACATGCTACTTCTGGTTGAATGCATCCTTCCTGTTTCTGATGGACAGGTGGTGCTGCAGTGGACATTTCTGCTTTTCTGCATCGTTAAGAGCCGTACCATAATTTTACCTTAATTTTAAGCTACTTTTAGCTCTTCACATGGTCAGACCACTTACCCAGCCACGTGACTGCTTTATGAAGGACAAAAACATTTGGGTTTAGTTTGCGTTGTTGAAATGGTGTGTCAGTAACCTAAGTGCCATGAACGTTTATGTGTTTTGGAAACACATAGTAGCTGCATTTCATGTTTAAGGATTTAAGTGACATAAGGTCTACAGGGAGAGGTAGCATCCTCAGTTAGGCTGATGCAGTTGGGAAAACAAACAAGCTTTTGGATGCAGGCTTGTTTTCAGAGAGGCGTTTCTTCTGAATAATTTCCTAGAATAATTTCTTCCAAGGTTTTTTCTCTTTGTACAAATCTTCAATTTCTTTTTCAGTTCTTCTTATTGCTTATATTTTCTCTGCGCTTTATTTCTTGCTGCGTATGCGTTCAATGGGCTTGCTAAGGTGTGCATAGCCCTCAGAGCAGCGACACGTGACAGAATGCTTTTGCTTCCTTGTTGTTTGCTGGAAGGAAGGTAAAATAGCCATATAGATAGTGACTCAGTACCTCGTTAAGAGATGTTTACTGGTAGTAAATGTCAAATACAGGAATGGGAAAAAGATCTAATGCCAAGATCACGAACCCATAGGGGAAGACTTCTCTTTCTCTGGGATGGCTACAGAATTCTAGAATGGTAAATTCACCAAGTCTTGGTATGTAAATAAATACTGATTATTCATCTGTCTATTCCAATTTCTTCTAATTGTAACTTTCAATCAATCAGGTTGATCTTTCAACACATGGTGGGTTTATGGGTGGCCTGCAGCGCAATGGCAGCACAGGACAAACAGCACCCTATTATGCTACCTCTACCGTGGAAATCATTTTTCATGTGTCTACAAGAATGCCATCAGATTCAGATGATTCACTGACCAAAAAGGTAAATAATTTGCTATGTATTTCAAAACATTGTCTGTAGTCTTCCAAGTGCTTAAATTAAAGGTTAAACTGAAAACAGATTGTGCTAACTGGTCCTAGCAGGCCATCTTTGCTGTGCCACATGGTGCTCTCCAGCTAGATTATCTGAATTAAATGGCATCTAAATTCTGGATTCTGAAACACAATTAACATTTCCATGGTAGCCTCAAATACCTCCATTAGTAATAATATTAGCAATAATTTCATTTGTATGTTGTCTGCCTGCCAAAACTGTTGTAGTTTGGTAGAACAAAACAACCAAATGCGACATAATAAAACCTTACAGATGAATCGTCCAGCATGTAACGGAAAAGAAAAGAAGCGAAAGAGAAGTGACAAGCATAGTACCAAAAGCAGCCAGCTGATATTTAAAGCCATTATCCAGTTATTCACAATTCTGACAAGCAGACTCTGCTTCAAAGATGGCCAGAACCCAGCCCAAAATTGTGTTGGTATCAGTACTTAATCATTTGTCTTTCCTAACAAGGAGTGATTTGAGATTATGGTGCTTGCCAACTGCTGCTTAGAGTCAAAGAAGATTTTAGGTGCATACCAAATCTTTGCCTTTTTAATTAGGATTGGCAACTTGTCCTACATAGGCTGCTAATGTGCGTTAATAATGCTACAACAGCCATCCAGTCTACCATGTGATACTATTGTGCTCTGAAAATTATCTATAAATATGTCACTGGGTGATTGTATTTGTTGTCCAGCTAGTTTCAAAATAACGTGTGCCTTTCCTCGAAATAAAAAGGTGGTATTTCTAATCACCAGTCCTGAAAACTTGCCCAGCATTTAATAGTAAAGCTAGATCCTTTCTTTTTTACTGTGATATCTGTCGTTAAAAAATAAGCCAACAAAATTACATGTTTCTCTTTCTGTATGCGACTCGTTTTCTTTGTATTAGTGGATTTATGTGACTACGGAAAAAAATGTAATCTGAGTACTTTAGGATAAAGAAGTAGGGCTGTGGTACGTATTAAGAGGCTGTACAGTCTCTGTCACTTTACCAAGGTAGGACTATCTGTATTTTTATTGTTCCTGTCCATTATTTATCTAGCTGCTAGTTAAAAACTCCAGCGATGAATGCTTTGCGGTTTCCCTAGGCAACGTGTTCCTGTGCTCCACTTCTTGTACCATGAGAAAATTTCCTGTAGCATCTACTTTGTTTCAGTTTAAGCCCATTTATTCTTATTCTATTCCACACGGATATGGAAAACAGATCATTTTGCAGCAAACTTATTAATGTTTGAGAACTGCTAGCATGTCTTTCCCCGTCTTATTTTTCCTACACAAATTCGTCGTTTAGTCTAATCTTCCCTCATAAGTCAGAGCTCCTGGATTTTATGGAAGCATAGCAAAGGCAGTGAAATATAATTTAGCTGTTGAGTAATACATCATCTGCGAGAAGAGAGAGCACAGTCTGACAGAGCTACCACAAGGGGAAAAATGGGTTTTAATTGCAAACAGTCTATTTTACTAATTCTCCTAATTCCCACCCACGTTAAGGATTAACACAGACATTGAGAGAGTCTGGTTGTTCTATTTAATTGTCTTCCCTATGTTTGCTTTAAGAGAATTTCTTCTTTGTCAGAAAGAAAAAGCAAAAGCAGCCAGCCTCCAAGAAGCGCTAGGAAACAAGGCCAGCTCCAGTACATATTATCCACAGAAAATACCGCAAAGTAATTGCTTTAAGTCTTTAAAAAAACCCAAAACCCTAAATCTGCTATAGGAATGGAACCCTGCAGGGATCACACTGTGTATTCCTGTAACGAAGGACAAAGCTCTGAGCAACCTAATGGACCTCGGGTGCTGGCCCCGCTGTAAGCGGTGGGCTGGACCAGATGACTTCCAGAGGTCTTCTTTAATGTATAGTCTTCCATGGTTCTGTGCTTCTGCACAGAACAGTTTTGTTTCATTTGACATAGCTCTTTTGGAAGCAAGCATGTATTTCTGTGCAAATTAGCATAGACTTCTTACCAAATTTTACAAAACTGCAGCACAGAGTGGAGGCAAGATGCATTTCAGAAGCACTGTAAACTTTCTGGAAGTTGGGTAGCTCTCTAAGTTCTTTGAAAATGCTGATGGATGAACTAGCCTGCATTTGCAGCCAGTGGTTTGAGCATGAGTGTATCTCCAAACCATTTCTCAAAGACAATATTAAACATCCTGCAAGAACTCTTATAACCCTAAAAGCGTAAATTTCTTGAAATTTCACTTGTGAGCCTTTGCTGCGGAGGCCATATACTGAAATACATAAAGGCAAGTACATCGATGCTTTAGCAACAAAATGCCTCAGTCCACAGAAGTCCCATATTGATTTTGGCAGCCTTTGCATGCGCAGACCACAGCTGGGCTGTGTGCTTGAAAAGAAACTCGTGCCTGCCTTGAGACGTACTCTTAAACAAGAGGAAAA
Organism: Rynchops niger; assembly: GCA_013400035.1. Lineage (NCBI taxonomy): Eukaryota > Metazoa > Chordata > Aves > Charadriiformes > Laridae > Rynchops > Rynchops niger. The sequence continues at coordinate 334,563 of VXBH01004562.1, read as the reverse complement.
TGTATTTATTTCCCGCACCTGTCGATACTGTGCTTGTGAGTTCCGCGGTGCCTGGGTAACAGCATCGTGCTCAACTGCAACACTGCTTCTGAGATGGTGGCAACTCTCAAGATCACCACAAGTATTTTAATGCTTCCCCTTTCTCACCGAACAGTTCGTGCTTGCTGGGTTTACGCCCTCACCTCAGATTATGGGGGCGGTAGGTCCCGGTTAAAAAAAAAGATTCTTTTATATTTATTACTTCTTTCTATTAATGCTGCTTTTTCCCAGCAGTGCGTGAGAGAAAAGCAGATTGCGATGTTGTCATTCAGTACCTGCTCCGTTTGAATGCTTGCTGTGATAGAACTCTGTGTGGTGCGAGAGGACAATATTAGCAGGAGAAAATTTTAGCATGTTGCCAATCAGGCTGCAATGAGGGCCACAACTTTTTCTCTTGCCTTCCCCGTGCTTCCATCAGGTATTGCATGGATACTGTCTGGGATCTAAGGTCCCCCTTATCTCTGAAATCTTTCTGTCGCTTCTGTGGTTTCTCTTCGGCTTATTTTGCCTACAGACAGGCAGAAAGAATTCAATACCAATCAGTGTGCTTGGCTCGCAAGCTCCGGAGCTGAACAGAAGGTCTTACCACCTGCTGGCCAAGGAAGTAGTACAGCAGGCCATAAATTCTGTGGGCTGGGGAATTAAGCAGATGCAGTAATTTTACTTAAATATGTTATTATGATTCTTTATTTTTACTGACCACAAGAGGATAAATTAATTTCTGGCATAAATTCACAAGAATAAGTGCACTTGCACTGAGGATGAACTTGGCCCCTTTTTTTTGTGCAGTATAGTTGTAATTTGCAGTTTGTGTTCCTTTATTTGAAGTATATGATGACATATTAGGTTGCACATTTGAGGGGGTGGGTGGAGAAAGAGAATAATCTCTCCAAATAAGTCTTAGCCCTGAAAGAAATTTTTTTCTAATGGAATAATCAAAATTTTCAGCTGATACCTTTTGCTGCTGTAGGGTTCAGCATCACTGGTTCTAAACTTTTTTTTATCTGGCTGCCTTGTGGCAAGAATGAAAATGAATCATAGTAACAGCATCCTACCGTCCCCTGTCTTGTTCTAGCTAAATTGTACCTAACAGTTTAAAAATGAGCTGCAAAAATTTTAAGTGATTTATTCCATCTTCTCTATTGTCATAGCAGAACTTTTTCCGATTCAGAAATCTGGTTGCAACCCCATACTGAACTCTTGCTCCTTCGCTGCAGAAATTTGTTAGCTAGAGCTAGATTAGATTTTTAGCAGCTAATCTAACTGCTGTAGGGGTTTGCAAAGTGGGTACAGAGCTGTGCTATTGGATTTGTCCAATTCATTTGACTCCAGGACTATAATTGCACTTATGTCTTACAAGGCTTTTATAGCCTAGGGCTGGTGAGCAGCAGAAAAACAAATTGGCAGTGATACAGTAAGAGTGAAAGGGAATGAAAGGCACACATTATCAGTCTCCAGGCAGCACTGTTCTGGCAGGAAGTTTCTCGGTTAATTTACAAATAAAACTTAGATTTTAGGATGGGTACACTGTCAGCCAGACAATGGGGATGTCAGACCCGACTGTTACTTAGCAAAAGTAGCAGCCATGCCTCCCCAAAAGCAGAAATTCTTCAGTCAAACAGACGACTCCTCTCTGGAGCCAGCTGGCTGTGTAATGCAATTAGCAGGGAAAGGAGGTCAGGCCATTAGGTGTGTACCGTGACCAGTGTCAGCGGTGGCGTGTTGCCTGGCAGGCAGCACTGCAGCCCAGCCCCGGCCGAAGCTGGGGAGCCCAGAAAACTATTTGCTCAGGCGCAGGGGAGCGTGGGCGCTCGGCGAGCCTCCCAGCTCAGCCTCCCAGCCCCGGCCTGCCTGCCCGCCTCCCGCCTGCGCCCCGACACCCGCCTTCGGGCTGAGGAAAGGCAGGCCACGTATGATGAACGACGGCGTGACGCGCGTCAGAAGCTATAGGCTGACCAAGCTTCCCGGCGCCCCGGCTGTGTCTGAGCGCGTGCAGCTGAGAAACGTATACGTTTTGTTCGCCTTGGGTAAAACCGCTCTTATGCGCGGGCTAAAAATTCGTGCGGCATCAGCTCGCCTCCGGGAGGAGAAGCCGTTGCCATTTCAAGAGCTGCCTTCCCTGAACGTTTGTAGAGAGATCGTTCAAGTCAGCAATAAACCTAGAAGATCTGACGGCTTGTGGTTGAGCTGTTCTGTTGTTTGGTTTTGCTTTTTAATAGATACCTTATTTCCTGGCTGCTTTGGGATTTTTTTTTTTTTTTAATGTAGTCTTTTCTTTTTTTCCCCCTCACCCCTAAACTGCATGGAGAGCATAGCACGGGACTCCCGCTCCAAATGCGTCGTCTTTGTTGCTTTAGACCTTTAAGCAAAACTCGTTTAGGTCCTTCAGGGTACTGAGTCCACTCCACAGCTTAGATTTTGAGTGAGCGGTAGAGGAAAATAGCAGCTGGTTTGTTGTCACTGATAAGATTATTATAATATTTTTTTATCCGTGAAATGATCTTTCAAGAACAAATGTTACTGGTTGATACCAATTTTATACTTGTAACGTTATACCTTATAAACGCGATGACTACGAATGTATGACTTCAAAACACTAAAAAGAGTTACTAGCATGTGGTGAGGATCGTAGCAACGGTAGTAATTTATTATCCCACCACATTTGCCTGATTTGGAGCTCGCGGCCATCACTTCCTGTCTCAAACGAGCACAGCGAGCATCGATTGATCCACCTGCTCCCTGTTAACTGAATTTTGTTCTCTGGGATGTGATATAGGTACACAGTGTTTTGGGATTCTTCAGTACGAAAAGTACCGATTATTATCAGAACAGTCCCTTGTGATTTAAAAAGGGTCTCTTAAGCGGTGTTTGGGTGCGTTTTGATTACAGTTTTTATAGCGCTGTGCGCGGTTTATCACTCCAAAAGGCACAGGGGGCAAGGCAGTACAGAGCCTTTTCTTCAGGGTTTGTTTTTGTAGAGAGAACTGCGTTCAGTTTGTGAATTGCCCTGCGCAACTGGATGATTGCATCACCTTACAGAATTCTGTTTCCGTATTATTTGCTGGGCTTCTTTTAAAGCAGAGCTCGGTAAACACCACCGTTGTGGGCTTCCTCTGTGTCGCGAAGCTAGTGCCAGAACTCACTTCTAGTATCAGGACGCGTTGGGTTCAGCCTGATAAATTGCGGGCACTGCTTACAAATACATCGCCGTTGGGCTGTTCTGAATACAGCTGGTGTGAGCTGGGCCCTTCCTTCGCGCAGCTTTCACAGAAAATTACAGCTCAGCTTCGGCCGTGTGCGAAAGAGCCGTGCCAAACACTTAGATCCTCAGTATGGATAACCTGTTGTGCACAAAGTCTTGTAGCCAGATGGATTTTTGCTTTTCTAAGGCTAAACTTTACATCTTGCTTTGCATCACTCTTTAAGGTGATCCAGCTGCATTTGTTCGCAGAAAGTGAAATCAGGGTTTTGTCATCCATATAAATTGCTGCTTAGTTTTGTGTGCATCAGTCTGCCCTACGATGTTATCAACATAAGCATTTTCTGAGATGTTGCTTTGTTTTTTACTGAGCGATTAAGAAAATATAAGAGAATTGCACAGAGGTCAGGATGACCAGGAGAACAGCAATTTTTACTGTTTTTTGTACAAGTAAGAAGCTCTAGTAATAGTGTTGTTAACGTTTCCATGTTTTTATAGGATACAAGCGGTTTATGTTTTCTTCAAACAGAACAAAAAATGTCTTTTATTCATAGGTGCAAATAAAATAAAACTATCATCTGTTCCATTAAAAACAAACTGAAAATCAGGGTCATTCTGTGAACTTAGTTTTATTTTATTCTGCTAGAGTATAAGCTGTAAGCAAAGTTCATAGGCTTTAACTTTTTTTATTTTTGTAATGTATCATGCTTTTGCGTGTACAGTTTGCCACCCGGTCCTGTAGGAGTGAAATCCTTTACTTTTAAAGGCACTACCTGATTCCAAAGAAGGAAAATTCAGTGGTACAATGTATGCTGAGGCAAGGCGTGTGGAGATGACTTAGTTGTTATGTACCGATGAAAATCGCTACCTTTTGCTTTCCTTCCCCCCCTCCTCCCTGCCTCGCACAGAGACAGTGAAGAAGGCAGAGCTATGTTTTGGCTTCTTTGTTAGGTTGATTGTGCACATTGTTCCAGGGGCTAGCACCAAACTGGGGGGGTGGTCTTTTAAGCTTTAAGTGGGACTTAAATTCTCTTTATGCTTTGGGCTGGCATTCTGCATGTGGATTAAATTTTAACTTTAAAGCTTACAGTTGAAACTATTGTGCGTAGCTTGTACGTGATTGCCAAATACTTTTTGCCATCTGTTAGATCACCTCCAGTTCCGCCCATCACAAAGCAAACACACAGGCTTTCAGATGCATTTTGTGTATGTCACGTTTAAATTTTATCCATGTTCTATGCAACTCTGTTCCAAATGAAAAAGTAACTCCCGCAGTATTTCCTGTTCTTCTCTTAATTCACATCGCCCAAGATATTTTACTTACGTTTTCAAACAGAAGTCCTCTCCAGACAGAGTCGGCAAGGAGATATTTGTAATATAACAAATTTAGTAGTAGGGGTTCATGATGGAAAGTTTTTTGACATCCCGAGTCAAGGTATTTCATATTTCTGAGACAGCTACGTTATTTTAGCTGGAATATGATGTTCTGTTGATTAGTGTTTTGTTCTAGTAATTCAGATTTCCATCTTAAATTTTTGTAGGTAATGTACATTTACATATTGTGCTAATGGCTAGTTTGATAATTACTTAATTAAGCCATTAGACAACAGTGCTTCCTGAATGAAGCAAATTATTTAGCTGATCTTTTCACGAGCAACTGGAGAAAAACAGTATTTAAACTTTTTCTGTAATGAAATATTTCTACGATTGAGCATTGTAATTCAATTTGTAAGCCGTGACCCCTCATAAACTGTTGTTATCACTCTGATTAATAAAGAGCCAATTTGCTGTTGCAGCTTCGTCACTTGGGAAATGATGAGGTTCACATCGTCTGGTCTGAGCACACCAGGAACTACCGCAGGGGCATTATACCAACAGATTTTGGAGATGTTTTAATTGTTATTTATCCAATGAAGAATCACATGTTTTTCATAGAGATCATGAAGAAACCGGAGGTACGTTTTGACTGCTTTATTGGATCTATCACATGCGTTATGCAAGTGAGCAACAGTTTTGTTGCTTAAATACAGCTCAGTGGTTTAGAGTTAGGGTTTGGGTTTTTTTCCAGCAATTACAAAATATAGTCTGTCCATCTCAGTTTAAAAGTAGGCAGAGCAATGAGCTTTTATTTTAAAGCTAGAATTACTAATGGTGATTGAAATGCCTACAGATTCATTTTATAGACATGCTTAGTGCTTGAAATATTGCAAAATTCTCAACCCATAGGAATTATTTTTACAAAGAACAATGTTATAATCATTGTGAATTTCCCAGGTGAGGAAACAGAAGCAAAATAATAAAGATTTAAGTTCCTCAGTTGCTATTAATTCAGCCCATACAGCTTGGTTACTGTTGTACATATGGTACCGTGCATAGCCTTACGTGTTTTTGAGACCCTCATCGTAATCTGACTCAACAGCATGATGTAGGCATCGGCTATCCTTACATCAAACAAAGTATTTGAGGTTTAGTATTTTCTGTTTAAATCACTGTTATGCAACCACATTTTAGTTTTGTTTTGTTTTTTTTCTTTTTTTTTAAATAATGGATTCTTTCCTTTGCAAATTGTCAGAGATGCATGCATACGTACATAGGTGTATAGGTTTAAAGAAAACCTACTTTAATAAATGCTCTTCTGATACATTACGGATGCAAAAATATATGTTTTAGATATACTTTATGAAAGTAATCAGTGTGATAAATACCATTTCCTTTATATGAGGAACAATATTTGTCCAAAAGAATAACCAGCTGTGGAATAATGCATACATCAGATGTCATATTTACCAGCTGTACACAATATTTTTCCATTGTGAAGGACAGAGCTGGTATATATTAACAACCAGTGGTTGACCAGTAGACATTTCAAACGTTAAAAATTTTTTTAGAAATTGAAATAGTGGGCTTTTTTCCAACGCTTGCTTTTGAGGTCTGCGATTTACTACTTGGGAATTTTAGCTCTTAAGGTTCCGTCAGGAAGATCCAAATTTAGCGTTATGAACGTGCTTGAAAATTCTGTGAACCAATGGAGAAAAGCTATGTCATCTTCCATATTAGTCAAAAATACCCAACGGGCAGAAAGAATAATAGCTAACTGGAAATTTAGTGTTATCCCTACATTTAAAGTACAAACCATTACAATGTAATAAAATTAATCCAGACATTTCCAGGGCAAGTGTGGCTGACCTTTTGTTCACCAGCTACTGACCCCAGGGTGAATGAAAGAGGCTTGCAGAGAGAAATGTCTGTTGTTTGGCTTCAGTCCCTGGTATTTAAATTGCATTCCCTAATCAAATGAAAAGGCTGTCCTCTCTATCAGGTTACAGAATCCATGGCAACATTTGGCCTTTTATATACATAATGTTAGCCTTTTTGTTTGCATCTAAGTAGAGACACCTGGAGCAATGTTAACATTAACCGATTTAGCATTAATAGCTTCATTATATAAGAATTTCTGATCAGATAGCTGTTACTTTTGTTATATTGCTTCAGCTTGTATTGTTTTCATTTTTTATCTCCCTGCTTGGCAACGGGGCAATGATTTGCAAATTTTTTTTGTCTTGATTAATTAAGCAATATAATTATCAGGAACCGTGATGCAGTCTTTGCTCGACAAAGCTTCTGAGGGAAGACAATAGTAAGTCTGTTAGTGTGAATGCATTCCACGCGTCACAGATGCATGAGGATATTCTGAACAATGAGACGAAAAGCTGCCTGCGAAAGAGGACAAAGAATGCCAGGCAGACTCTACACACTGCACATACCGCCAGGGACATACTGCGGGTTCCCTGGGACACAGATGCCTCGTTAGATTGCAGCTAGTCATCAGAGATTAATTCTCAGCCATTTGGTACAATAATTTACCCATTCCCCACTCTTTTAACTAGTGCTGCTTGCTATAGAGGGGAAGTCTTTGTGCTCAAAAGGTTTATTTAACCTTGCCTACTTTTACTGCGTGCAACAGAAATAATTATTTTTTTTCTTGGAAATTGTAATGAAGCAGGTGTTTGCAATGGGCTGAATATTAATTTTTCTTTCATGGATAACTTGCATTGACGCCTGGACTACTCAGGGAAAGGGATGTTTCCCTTTACTCTTCTAATTTGATTCCTGTCAAAGCATAATATATATTTTTTGTAACCGTTCAAGACACTATTTTCCTCAAATGGGTATTTAATACCAACTGACAGAAAAGTGCTGAGCAGGGAGCGTGTCCCCTGTGCATCCAGTTGGTCTCTGCCCTTGAACTCCTCGTTAAAGCAGAGCCCCCTGTACAGATGGAAGCTGACGTTATGCGAGTTCCATTGACTTTAATGACCCTCGTCATGGCCGGTAGGTCTGCTCGGGAATTAATAATTCCGAGCTTTGTGTCCGGGCGGGCGTATGGTCCGGTTGTGTGCTGCTCGCATGGCAGCGGGCTCCGCGGACCCCAAGCCGGCCAGGGAGCAGCGAGGGCTCCGCTGCTGCCCAAAGGCAGGGCAGCGACGCCTCTGCGGGTCTGCACGTCACACATCGGAAAGCCATCGACCAGCCTGGGGAAATACTGTTCTTGGTTCTGGTTTTCTGTGGGTTATGCTTGTTTTTCTTTGGTACTGTAAAATTAGTCGCTGTCTTACAAAGTCACTTCCATCCTTTGCTTTATTTTCTTTTTCCATCTGCCAGCGTATGCCAACTTTGGGTCGTGAAAAATGTGTACTTTTTGACAAAACATGTGCCGTAGGACGCAGTTGTTGAAATAATCTGTTTGATTATTTGAAACACCCCTGGAAAAAAGCACATTCCCAAATGTCGTGAAAGGCACTCCGAAGAGCACCCGCTGCACTCATATCTCTGCACCGTGGGGCCAGAGATCAGGGATGCTGAGGAAGGCTCTCGGTTTTTCAGGTTCGGCTTGAATTAGCCTACTTTTCTGTTTAAAAGGAGCTTTAAAGTATGATTTGTTGGAGTTTGACTGTTAAACTTTCAGAGAAAACAATTATTAGACTTTTTGTTTTAAAATGTCAGACAGGTTGGAGATATTTTTGATAAATTTGCTGGAGGGTGCCCACAAAGGTGGTTTTTTTTAAATGTGAGCGTATGTATACATGTGTACGTATTTATATACACGTGTATATAAGGTGTATAAAAGACACACACCTTGTCTATATTTTAAGTATATAAATTCTGTAATACCGTGTTAAGAAATTCTGCCGCACTCCCTAGACTCCAGGTGGTTTTGAAACAGTGAGACAAAGTCCTGGAAGCAAAAAACCGTTTGTCAGAAAGCCTGAGAATGAATTTCCCCGTACAGCAGCATATGTGAGTGCTAATCTGACTTTAAATATCTGGTATTTGTATGTTGGTATGATTTTAACACTAGTATGTACTTAACCTCCTTGTTTGCACTTATATGAAAATACAGTTTTAACTTTTTTTTTCTCCTTTTGTCAATACATGTAAAAAGAGTATGTGTTCCAAATTTCACTTATTAATGCTGTTGCTTGAAGAGGAAAAATTTGATGCTTTTTTGCACTTTGGTGGCATAGTTTTTTTTCCTGTCACCTTTCTTTCCAAGTGCCTAGATAGTAATGCTAGCATAAAAAAAAAAGAAAAAAACAAAAGAAAAAAACAAAAACAAACAGGCAAAACCACTATGGAAACATTTTACACTATTCTGTTTTTTGGGGGTGGGTAATTATTTTAAGTAAAGGAATGACAAAATCACTCTGTGAAAAGACAGCTGTCATTTGCAGATGTTATATTAAAACCAAATTTCTTCTGTAATTCATTGCCACTTCTAATTAGAGGAATTCCCTGGATGCAGGGGATTTATATTATTCCCTTTGTCCATTTATTGAATGACTGTCACAGTCACCCACAAGCAGTTGCAGAAGAATAATAGAGGGTATTTATTTATGTGATAAGCCTCTGTACAGATGGAAAAAATCCATAGCTTAAATATGGATAATTGCTGCTAGCTTCTGTTCAGGGTTTTGATTCGGGATTTTGTGGTTGTTTTTTTGTTGTGGCTTTTTTGTTTTGTTTTGTTTTCATTTGAGTTTGACAGGGAAATGAGTTTGACTACTTGTAACTACTAAAATTTAGTATGCATTTAAACGCTAGGTTAATGGTTGGACTCGATGATCTTAAAGGTCCCTCCCAACCTAGACTATCTACGAGTAAAATTTTCTGAGTTTGACGTGGCTGAGTCTGTTATGTGTATGCAATCCTGAACATTTTTCACTTTTATACTCCTTTGCCTAGTGTAGCCTTTCTCTGAAGAGCCGTATGGCACCAAATGACATTATATGGTGATTTCATTTGGAGGTAACCCTGAAGGAACGGTGTTTTAACACCTTGACGTGCTGTGCTGGGATAGACCTGTTTGTGCCTGTCCTGGCCACGTTCACAGGGAACTGCCTCTGAGAAGTGATGGGTTTTTGCCATCTCCTCTGCTTTCCACACACCTCGTTATCTTGGATCAGCTCAAATTTTATTTTTTTAATTTTTTTTTTTCCTTCAGCGAAGTGTACGGAAGGAGTTTATAAGGATTAGCTGAAACAAATAACTTCTTTGCAAAAACTCCTGCCAATGTGGGATTCAGCCAGTAAATCAGGGTCTCCTGTTGGGATGCAAGACAGAAAACAGCTCTTAATATCTACGCAAAATGGGGTATCAATTTCAACTTCATAGATGAATTTTGTTCATGTGCATAACAAGCTCACATTTACAGAGTTGAATATTCAGTGAAATGTGTGTATACATGTAAAGTATGCTGATGGCAAGTATGGAAGATTTAAAAACTTAAAAAAATCGGGGGATTAATATCACACTGGAAGTTTCAGTGTGGAAAGCAATGTGGTCATACCATTTTTATGGCAAAATAATGTACCGGTCTTTTATAGTGGGTCTGATGCTTAATATTGCAAACGTCAATGATACAATGCAATATAGAGTACGCTGTGCTGGCAAAGGTGCTACCCAACTGACCGTGCTGACCTGGCTGGTAACGGCCCTGCAGCTACAGCCCGTGGAGGTGGTCTGTTTCTGTGGTGTTCTGCTGTACTTGGAGGAGTCTCTTTGTGCCCATGATCTAGAGAGGAGACCTAGAGCAAGCTAACACTTGTAACGTAACCGAGTAGCTTCACTTTCTAGAGTGGGGCAGCGTGAAACTTGCCCCCCCCAGCCTCCCTCGCGCCTTTCTCAAGCAGCAATTGTCTCGCTCTGAAAATCCCCTGGGAGTCAGGCATGTTGTTTCTGGAACTTCTGTTGGAAGTTGCTCCCGTGCTCTACACGAACCTTTCGGCCTCCGTTGGCTCAGCTTCACGTGCGTTGTTTTTATTTTGGGGTTCACAGGTGCCGTTTTTTGGTCCTCTCTTCGATGGCGCGATCGTGACTGCAAAGCTGCTGCCAAGCCTCATATGTGCCACGTGCATCAATGCCAGCAGAGCCGTCAAGTCCCTCATCCCGCTCTACCAGAGCTTGTATCCTTTCCTCTTGCTGGGGCAAGGCTCCCCTTGGTGTAGGGTTCTGACTTCTGAATGTTCTTCTGCGGAGAGGTAAGCTTCAGTGAAAATCCTTGCCATGCGATTTCACTGGAAAAGGTCAAAGCTTTCTTCGCATGAAGCTCAATGTTTTCAGTCGCTCACGCCCAGTTGCCATCCAGCGCTTGAAAAATAGGATCGTAACATCACAAGAGGGTTCTCACCAGCAGCTTCAGACAGACTTGCTGGTGGTGGCCTTGGACTTAACACAGATGCTTTGAACTGTAAGTAATGATAATACTAAATTTTCTTGCACACTAATAGAAGTTACCTACAGTGTGTATTGGACTAATACGCAAAGCTCAGTCGCATTCGTATGTTATTCAAAGAAGTAGTCCAATTGACTTTACTTAGACTCGTTACATTAATGAGACAGATGGGATTTGGCCTCAGATACGGATGTTTCCGTTCCTGAATTCCAGTTTCATTCCAGCAATGTCTGTATTTGGGCATTTTCAGAACACACTTTCTAACAGTGGCTGGAAGATAACTAGATGGTACACTTCTCCATTAGAGAAATTGTAGCACAGGCTTTTAGTCTTTGTAATATACAGACCAACTGGTTTTCACTTGGTCTAGGATTTTCTCATAATACCATAGTTATGGTAGAAACATTTTCTAGCTTGTTTTTGTTAATCATATCACTTATTTCAGGACCAACCCTCACTACGTTTTCTTTGGGGAGCATTTGATTTGAGTGTTTTTCTAAACATATGACTTTGAGAAAGAGTTTGCAAGTGAAATGTTTTGATCTTTGAAAGGACGTTGATTTATTATTTTGAGACACAGATTTTTAAAACGCAAAATATCCTCAAAATACTGTGGGGTTCTTTTTAAAAAAGGCTAAATTTTATCCCGTATACTTTGCAAAAGTCGTCAGAAATTAATAATATCACTGTGGTTGAATAAATTTGGATTTCATGAACTTCATTGTGTACTCATTTTACAACAAAGACAGTTGGTGGTTGTTGCGTAAGCAGTTGAATGCAATACATGAGCCGCAAAACTGCGGCAGTACCTAACAAATGGTTCAAAACTTGCCAAGTTTTCCACTTTTGCTTGATGAGAGATATCTAGCTCATTACTGAAATTCTTCTATGCAGAATTCAGCTTAATCCATCTGCTTCTATAGTCAATGTATAATAATAAAATAGTAGCATAGTAAAATTAACGTAAGTAACAGCAGTTAGAAGAATGAGGAGCTCCTGTTGCCTCTTATCGCTTTCCCCACACCTCGCTCCCGGTCAGAGTCCTCTGATTCCTGATCCTGCTCATCTTTTGGCTTTCAACATTTTGTAAGCGAGCAGCTCACACTGGCCTGCTGTGCTCCTGCTTTCTGGCAGGGTCTCTCTCCGGGTCCCTCCTTGTCCCCAGGGGAACACGAGCAGCACAAATATGATAGCACATGCCGCTTCTCAGCATATGTTTGAGGTCTAGCTGAAACGGCATCTGTCCCCGGATTCTTTTCTGCCCTTTTTTGTGCCTGCTTTTGCACCAACGATATCTGTAGTGAATCAACTGCCACTTGTCGTTGTGATAAATGAAAGTGGATTGAGAAACTGAAGCTGGACAAAGATAATGTGGTCAGGATCCCATCCCGTCAGGATGACACTGGAGTGGGAGAGAAAGTGATCCATAACTTTTACTGTAGATAATAAAACACTTAGATATACTAAAATTCCTAACGAGGCAAAAATTGGAACGTAAGCGTATAGATGTGTAAAGGCGGTGTTTGAACCTGTCCAGTGCAGTAACGCTGCTTCATCGCTCCCAAAGGGTGCCGTACGCTTGGCTCTGGTCTTTGCTTTGCTAACTGCGACAAGGAGAACAGGAGGAAAGCAGACCCGGCAATTTAAACAGTAAATGAAGGAGTTCGGTAACTTTGTCAAACGGGAGATGAAATTAACTCAAAAGGTGAAATAACTCAAAAAAATCTCAATAGAAGGGAGAAATGAAAAGCGGTAATCCTGGAACAGTAACGGATGATATTTGGCAGCATGTTAGATGGAACTGTGCAGTAATGAGTGCAGGAAGGCTTGTGTACGGCGGAGCTGAGGAATGGTCTGCCGCTTACGTCTGTCATGCAGGTCATGTTAAAAGTCAGCATCCGTAATAAGGGTTAGTAGCTAAAAATTTTCCCGATTCAAGCGTGGCTAGAAATTGCTTGAACGCTGCTTCTGGTGGAAATGGTTCAGTGGTGATAAGAACACCGAGTCCGCGGCGCTTGTGTTGGAGCAGCGGCAGGGTGCGGAATACCTGCTGGGACCCTGCTCCAAGCGGAGCAAGGGCCTGATCCGGGCTCTCGCCTTGGAAGGTGGTTGTGGTGCCTGCGGGAAGCGCTGCCTGCCCGGGGTCGCGTGCCGGGGAGCTGGGGCAGCATCTTGCCAGCAGTGACAGCTGAAGTCACTTGTTGGAAAGTCTGTAAACTCCGGTTACAGCTGCACTTGTCAGGGGCTTAAAGGGAAGTGTAATCAGCCACAGAGATTAATTTGCATCTCAATTAGGAAAGAGTCAGGGGGAAGCATAGGGTCTGTTGCTGGAAGGTTGTGGAAGAAATCTCATCAGGCACAAAAGGCTCCCAAGACTCGGTGCTCCAGCGAGTGGAGGACAATATCCGAGTCCGGTTTCCATGGGGACCAGGACCGCAGAGCCGCGGAGAATCTCGCTGTGCGCTGTAATCGCTTGGTCATGATGACACAAATTCCACTGTCGTACCTAAATACATTTTTCTGTTGGAAATCTCTTTGAAAATGAGGAAGGTAACTATGGCAGACCGCATCAGATATTTTTTTTTTAAATATACTTTTTATGTTTATGTAACTGTTTCTTTTTTAAGGAATTCATTAGAGCGAGAGAAATATTCACTTAAAAAAATAATTAACTGTGTTTAAACTTTAGTTTAAAGCCATTCTGGCTACATGTTCTTTGTATACATCAAAAGGCATGCCATTACACAGAAGCTAAACCAGGATAGTTAGTGCATAGCTCAGTTGTCTCTGTAGCTGCTGCGATGTTTACATGGTCATGGATGATTCTACACTAGTGTATGTTCAAAATAACTGTATTTTTCAGGAGTGAGTTCGTTCCTGGTGCAAGGAAGCATCGAGACTGAGCGGCTGCAGACCATGCTAATTGGTGCTCTCACCGTCCTTAAGTAACTGTTGAGTGCGAAGGTAATGTGCTTCAGCAGCCTCACCAGTCTGCTTTTTCAGGCAAAAATACGCCTGAAAAATATGATTTTTTTTTAAATTAAAAATCATTTTAAAAATAAAATAAAATAATTAAACGTGCCACTGTATTTTATGGAAATCATGAACAATAAGGTGGCTTAAATTATATAAGACCAAGGAAGAATAATATTTAAACTTAGTAAAATTGTTGTATAAAAATGCATATATTCATGCAAGTTTTTGAGAGCATTAAGGCCACATTTTATGTGCTGGGAAAAGGAAGGAACAACTAATCTCACAGACGAATAATTATGTATCGAGACTGAAGTTCCTCTTAATTAAGCCCAGTTAAAGCAGAGGTTGCTAATTGTCATGTTTAAAAGTAACGCGACTCTCTAAGCAGGATGCCCTAGGAGATGAGAGCAGGGTGAAAAACAGTGCGTTCGTAACTTTGGTGCTTTGGTAATTGTAGTCGGGTCGAGCAGGACCACCTAAGCAAGGTTCCAGCAATGTTGAATATTTCAAAAAATGGTAGGGGTGATGATACAAACCTGCATCTTTGTGCTCTCTTCCAGCTTATGAAATCAGTTTGTGCTGGAAAGGATTTTTGAACATTTGTACGTTCTAGAGTCCCAGTTGCCCTAAGCTGCAATAGCACACATCTTTGGGAGATGGTCATATCTGTACAGATAAATACTGGGAGGGAAAAACCAGGGTTTGTATTTAAGTCCTTATTATGGGTCTGATTTACAGCTGCTGTTGAAGCTGACAGCTTTTAAGCTCAGGTGCTAGTAAACCTCAAATTGTGAAAATGCAACACAGTCTGCAGGGGTCAGACGCTTTGGTTGGTCCATAATTTAATGTTGGTCTCCAAAAAAGACTTTGGGATCCGGGGATAGTGATGTCCGAGCAAAAAGCTCCCCTTCGAATGCAGAAGGAAATGCAGTTTTGACTACCCAGAATCCAGATTGTCTTTCAAAAGGGAGTAATTTCCTTGCTCGTTGAATTAAATTGTTCTTGTTCCGAGACTTGCAAGTTGGTCTCAGGTTTTACTTATGAAATTTCATAACCAGGATGCTTGTTCTTTCCCATCTCACAAGTTTCATAATAACAGTAGAGGTAAACATCCTGGATTCTTATATCTTTTACCAAGTTTTTTTTTTTTTTAAAAGAACAAAGTAGCGTGCAACATTTTATTTGCAATTAAGACAGCCATTTTTTAAATTGCACTCTCTGAAAGATTGTACCAGACCTTGTTTGTTTTAGAAAAATATGTAAATGTAAGGTAGAGCAGTGCTCTTTGAGCCTTTTTGGCGCTTCTTAACTGGACAGAAAAGCTTCTCGGAGTTTGAAAATGGCCTCAGTGATGAAGAGGAAGCTTTGGTGACTTGTTGTCGTGATCTGTAAAGTTTGTGAAGTGGCCCCGTGTACCAGGATGTCAACGCCTGTATCTGTGTGTTTCCGCTCTTCTACTGGAAAAACTTTTTAATTGAAAAACTGCTTGAATTTGAAGAAAAGTAGGAGAGATTCTGACAAGTCTGAAATGTTACCCTAGGTTCGAACAGCTTTTTGTAAGCAACGTATTGGAGGCTAGAAAATATCTCTATGCGCAAGCACCAGTTGGCTTTTTTTCTTTCCTGCATTCTTCATTGATTTCTTGCAGTCTTTGAATTCTTTTCTTAGCAATTTAAGCTTATGTGTATCTTCCTGTGAATGACTGAATAGGGAGCTAGTTCCTATTGGGGTTTATTGCGAAATTAACATGGTCGTTACAAAATTATCTTTTTAAGAAATCTCGCTTTCAGGATAAATTGGTTTGGTCTTACGGGGAAGAAAGAAGGGGGTGGTTCTTATTCTGCCTTTTGATTCCTGCGTAACTTTCATACTCTTCTATAGCATCATGATTAAAGTACAGTGCTGCGTTGCTCTACAGGGGAAGAAGAAATAACTGACGGGGTGGGCATGCAGACTCATGTCTGTCAGCCGCTGTTTTTGCCATCGAACTTCTCCATTTCAGGTAGCTGTGCAAATGGTTTTGGAATTGTAACTGTAACAAGTCTCTAATATAAGCTGTGCTGCTTCTGCCTTTTTTCATTAATATAAATGGAATTATATAAGGGCCGATCTAAATGGTCTTGGTCTAGGAAGAAGAAAAAAATTACCACAGCAGCAGGTTGCAGTATTGTTTCCAAAGTTGTCAGCATTTTTTGTTGCTCATTCCAAGAGAAAACCTGAAAGTAAAGGAGTTTTACATTCTTCTTAAGTTTATTGAGGGTGTTCACAGTACTTTGCTGCAACTCTAATGCATCTGTGCGTTAGACGCTGAAGGCATCCGTGCATTGGAGCAAACAAAAAAAGGGCATGATGAGGATGCATATGCTTCCCATAATATCTGAGCACTGGATGTCACCATTTCCCTGCTCATGATTTGTAATCCTATTTATGGACCAGGAGAAAACACAGCCCGTACTTTGGAGAGGTAATTTGATACATGAATAACAAAGTTTTATCCACTGTAATGAATCTGGTATGCCTACTTAACTACAGCAAACAAGAAGTTCATTAGGATAAAATCAAAAGACCATCTAAATAGGTAACAAAAAACGTGATCCATAACTTTAATTCGTTATATTGCATCCAGATATTAACATATCTACTATATATTAGTCTGTCCTGTCTGGAATCAAGAAGATAAAGCAAGGAACATCAACTTTGAATGCTGAATGAATTCCTTTTGTTAGTTTAAGCCAATCTCCAATTAACTTAATGTAGAGCAACTTATCTGCTTACCTGCATTATCAGAGACTAAAAACGAAAGATGTTTGCTATGATGGACTTAATTGTGTGAATGGCTGTCATATATTTTGTAGGTGCACGTGGTGTCAGATGACTGAAAACACATTTTGTGTACCTTTCAAAATGTGCTGCTTTGAGCTTGCATTTAGAACTCTGGTTATAAAGGGGTGTTTGATAGTACTGTGAAAATAAAATAGAGAGCCTGTTACTCTTTTTAGAGAAGGGTTCACAATTTGCTCCCTTTGTTTCATCCAAAGAAGTTATGCCCTTAAGCTATGTAGGTGCTGTTAGAAATTACTATGAAATTCTAAAGCATGTGTCACGGGAGCTGTGACAATTTATATGACATGGCATCTGACAGTTTTTCTGCCGAAGTGATCAGTTCTGGCTGGCGGGAGTGTCTGCCTGTGGTCAGTCCTCTGCCGCTTTGTCTGCGGAGAGCAGCAGGTTTAAGTTGCCGTCCCTCACTTTGCTGGCGTGGGGGCCTGAGTTTCAGGCAGAAGTATTTGGTCCCGTCGCAGCCATCTCTGAGGGATGCTGATGAACGCGGCGGTGGCTGTACGGGGTGGTGTAAAGCAGCACTGACCTTCATTCTGCAGCGCAGCTCCCCGCCGGAGCAGATCGATGGCTGGGCTGTCTGTCTCCGCGGCCGCCTTCCCTCTTCCCAGCGAGAACCTTCTCAGGCAGCGATCGATGCCTCTAATCTGCTCCAGCCTGTAATAAGTCATGCGAGGCAAAGCTTTTAGGTGGCATTACATGGGATTGTGGAGGCGGCTCTTCAGCTCTTATTCATAGCGCTCTTCATAGACTTGCAGAGAAATCTACTGCATCCCGCTTGTGAATATATAAAGAGTATATAATGCTCCTGTGGATTTAAACTTCGCATGCTGCTGAATGATGTACGGATAAAATGGCTTAAATTTCTATGTTTTCGTGCATGCGTTTCTACATACCTGTCCCTGTTCATGCTCCCTTGTTGCACGCACATCTTGCATATGCGTTACGGTGAACTGCTCGTGAGCTTCACTGTTTTCCAGAAGGCCAGGAGGGCACCAGGCAAGTTTGTGTGTTAACAATACAATTTATTTTTCTGCTATAGCATGGGGCGTCATTATTCTTCTCCACGGCTGGAAGCCGTAAAGATAACTGAGTGTTGTTGAGAAAGTCCCAAGCTAATTCTGTAGCGGAGTTTTAAATGGCACTAACCGCTGCCCCTCCTGATGATGATCTCTGTGCAGGAACTGTACTCTTCAGTAAGAGTAAATAAACCCCAGCAGTTTTAAAGGCTTTTATTTGCTGAGTGATTTAATGGGGTCGTTCCAAAAACGAACCCGTGGTTAAGTAACATCATTAATGTAATGGGTTTTTTTAAATGAAAAGTGAATTCACTGTGTGATACCTGTCAGAAATAGGAAAAAAAAAAAAAACCAAAGCAAAACAAAAAAACCCAACAAACCAAAACCAAACCCAAATCAGTTTTGGATTTGCTAAAGGATGTACACCTGCACTAACTGAAAACAAGCTCCCTAAAATCCACAGCCATACCTCTTGAAGCCCCTACCAAAGACTGGAAAGTCATGATCTTGCTGGAAATAATATAGTATAAGCAGCAGATCAGGACTGGGTGTAGGGAATTTGAATCCTAACTCTCCTCTGCCACGGAGAAGCTGCCGCTTTGAGTGAAGCGCTTGGTTTCTTTCTTCCATTTCTTCGTCGGTAATACTTTATTTGTTCATGAATAATTTTGCAGGAAACGGGGGTGTTTTATTTAAGTGCTGCTTTAAACTCATGTCCTAGCGCTAGATCTAACTTGAGCAAAAAGGGTTTGCGTGCCGCTGCCGCTGTGAAGATTGCTGGGAGAGATGTTTATCCAGTTTACATCTGTAAAAGCACACGGTCTGTACATTCGCAAGCAAAATGCAGTAGATTTCTCAGCCAGTCTGCCAAGAGTACTGTGAGCAAGGGCTGAAGAGGGATGCGTACAATTCTGAGGTTTGTTCCAACTGCTGATGGCTAGTAGGTATCCACGGGGTGCCTAACAGGGTGCTTATAGCAGCCGGACATTGGCCACGCTTCTAGATTAACTGGCCGCTCACCTGCAGTCGTCTGGCTTTGGTGGCATTGCTCGTGAAATACCTACACTTTGGTCAAGCTGACGGTCATCAGAGTGTTTCTGTTAAAGTTATTTTTTACAGATATCAAAAGGGCAATTTTGTTAGCATAATCATGCCCTACCCAAAGAGCTTCCAGGAGGTCTGTGATGGAAGCCTGCCTTCCATTTAACTTGTGATAACAAACATCCAGTCAGTGTGGCATAGGGTTTTTGTTTATAACTCACTTGTAAATGGACCTTTCATAGTAAGGTGTGAACTCAAGCTCCCACTCTCTTCCAGTAAGATATACAGAGGTCCAAAGACCTACCGCCCAGTGTTTTATGTTTTCTGTCGTATTAGACAAAGAACATCTCACTTGTGTTTGATGAGAGGATCTCTTTAAAGTGTGACAGAAGCAAAACTGATATACTCAGGTTACTAGTGAGTACTTCATTCAGTCTTAGGGGGGGGTGGTTGTTTGGTTTTTTTGTTTGGTTATGGTTTTGGTTTTGTTTTGTTTTGTTTTTTTTACTTCTATACGAGATAAATTAAAGGGGTTTCTATTCTTTGTATTTTCAAAGTAAGTTTTGATGATTTTGCTGTTCCGCCCCTATTAACTTCGGCATTGGCGTAGCTAAAACCTCCGTTGTATCTTTTGGAGACTTGCTTCTGAAGACTCATTTGCGCTTTGGATTTCCTAGGGTTATTTTTGTTTGGCTTTTGTCACAAATGGGTGGTGGGAGCTTAAAAAAAAAAAAAAAAAAAGTTTTATCCTTCAGATAAATGATGAATGTCAAGTCCATTCAGGACTTTTAATTCAGGCTGTGCACTCCTCACACAGACAAAATGTGTGAGGCTTTGGGGTGGGTTTCATCTGACTAAAGGTTGTCGTCCTGGCCCGCTTGCTGCATGGCCGGCAAGAATAAAGATGACATTTGTATTTGAGCAGAGGAAGGCGCCTGGCCCTGATCCCTTGCTGCGGCACTGGGGAGACCAGTGGAGCAGTGGTGGCAGCATGGTTTCAAGGAAGGGAGTGGGCTAAAAATCTCCAAAATCTGGGCCGCGCGGGACCCGGCATTGCTGGGGTCGATCCCTTCTGCGGCAGGCTTTGTGCGCGCTCGCCGTCTCATTAGCATGCTGGCTCGCCGCCGCCACTGCGGCGCGTTGGCTTTGCCGGCTCTGCGAGCGTTGCGAGCTCCGCGAGCTTACCAGCTGTTCCTGCTGCTCCCGACAATGTCCAGCGTGTTCGGATCACCGGGTTCCTGCGCTCGCTTGCCGCCCGCAGACAGCCTTTCCGCTGGGGATGCCCACGTGGCCGCCCGTCAGCAGCGGCACCGCATAAAGTAGCAGGGCCCTCGCATGGCATATGGTGTCTGGATTCATACAAGATGCAAAACTATTCTGCCGCTAATGCACAATGACTCATAGCATTGCTAATTTTTCTAACAAAAGCCCACTTCCACACCCACACTTTTAACCCCTCAGGCTAAAAAGCCTCTTCTTTAGTTTCAAAGCCTTGGAAATGTAAGGAGGTGGCTTCTGGATCAATATACGAAACCCTATATTTATTTAAAGCACATGCAAGTTCTAACACTTCTTTTGAATTTCAGTAAAACGCAGTTTTCAAATCATTGTTCTAACATATGGTAATTTTTTTTTTTTTT